>CM060962.1:179457247-180057247 GCA_030765045.1 Tenodera sinensis | reverse complement strand
CCACCCGAAAAAATGGGGTTTCTAGCAAATTGCAAACTAGTATATGGTTCACTGGATTCATAACAAAACAGTTATATTCCGTAATTTAAATATTAAAAGTACTGGAGTCTAGGAAACTCGTAAATTATACCTACCGTTCACAGTTGCCTAAAACACTACGTTTTAAGTTTACCGCCAGTTCTTTCTCGAGGTAAACGAATACTATCTTCTAAGCGTGCGAAAACAGAAACCATCCCCTCTACCGTGTTCTGTGCCTCTACCCAAGTGCAAATATTTCTTGTTTCCCTGAAACATGTGCATGCCCGTGTTATTTCCCCGTAGTTCATCGTTTCGTGACGTCATGTTGCCATGGCAACCAAGCTGTTTAGTGCAGTAGTTTCTTCCGTAACTGTGACTTTTGCACTTGTCCTTGTAACCGATCAGAGGGCGCGTTCCCACCAATTTTCTCCCTGCTGGCTTCCAGGCTGTAAGTTCCAAACAAAAGAAGGGTTGGTCACTGACCCTGCTACAGCTGCTAGCAGTTGAAATTTGGGACTAAACTGTTAGAATGAAAGTAATAATGCCAACATTAACAAAAATAGAATACTGCTATTTTCAAGTGAAAACCTCTTCACCTGCTTCACCTGAATAACCGCCACTGTCTACACGTCCTATTTATAGATTATAAACAAGCGTTTAACAGTGTAGGTAAATAAGGCTCAGATGTTAACCGCGCTAAGAAGAAACAGTATCCCTGAGAAACTTGTCAGACTGATTGGAGTTACAATGAATGCTATATAGGCTTTAGTGAAAATGGGTACCAGGTGTGGAGAATCCTTTGCAATAAAGTCAGGAGCGAGACAAGGAGTTGCATTATCTGTTACATTGTTCAACATTGCCTTCCATGGAGGAGTAAGGAAGATGGAGAGGAAAGGAACCATTATTACTAGGTCATGCCAAATATATGTAGACGATTTAGTTATTATAGCTAGAAACATAGGAGCAATAAAAGGAGTCTTTTCCGAAATTGAAATCGAAAGTAAGAAAGTGGGTTTAGAAATCAATAAATATAGAGCTGTCTGGTAAGATGATAGATGGAGAATTAGAAGTAATGCTGAAATTGAACAAATATTAGAAAAAGAAAATATTGTAAGGTTTATAAAGGCAAGAACAATAAAATAGTTAGGACATTATTATTTATTTATGTCAACAAGCTTACTGCTGGTGTTTTTAAACACACAAGCCGTGTGTGGGCAATGTTTAAGAGATGGAATGAGGACTGAAAAATTCAATACTGTAGCCGGGATCTGAACCACGGATCTCGCTTATCGAGCGGCTGCTTTAACCACTAAGCTATCACGGCCAACTTGCCAGTAGGACGTTGAATTTCCCAGCAGATTCGTACTTTCCCGGTAGACCAGAAGGGAATCTCACATCAGAGATAAATACCCCAAGGGCGACTTACAATTGTAAGTACTTTAAGTCCCGGGTTTAAGTAATCTTTAGATGGCAATTATTATTTATTTATGCCAACAAACTTACTTCTGGTGTTTTTAAACACACAAGCCGTGTGTGGGGAATGTTTAAGAGGTAGAATCAGGACATGTTGAATGGATGTCGATGAACGAACACCAACGAAAATACTAAGAGCACAAATGTACGAATTGAAGAAAAGAGGACGCCCAAGAAGTAGATAGGTAGATAAAATAGAGAAATATATTAGTTTGATGGGGATAAGAAATTGGGGATGGGAAGCATTGGATTATGGAAGGTTTGTCTTCTTGCTGAAGAGGCCCTGAAGCGCCAGGGAGTAAGTAAGGGTGTCTTCCCTATTCAGAGGGTACCCTTAATTCCCGGCCGCTGCCTCCTCCAGCCGCAGCCGCAGCCTAGGCCTTGGACGAGTGTACGGTGTGGAGGCGCCGAATTCCCCGACCGTAAGTGTCTTCCTTGACGTCCTTTCCATCAGGATAGCTACTCAATTGGCATTACGAGGCTGAGTGCACCCCAGACCAGACCTTCCAGCGGGGAAATATGTCCACGCAGGCAACAGGGATCAAACCCGGGTTCCCCGTGCCCCGTGAGCTTTGGGCACGGTATACGAACTATTCATACAAAGGATTATTCTTCCAACCACTCCTTGTTAATTGAGATAAACGTTTGTTACTCATTTACACACTATGTTATAGGTAAAGAAAGGTACATTAATAAAGTGATAGCCACATTTTTAAACGCATGTCGTTAGGTATTTTTACTTTCTCTACTGGTAAGTAGGGGAAGTATTGTATTCCACCCAAAAATTCGATGTCGAGATTTCACTGGAAATATATGTTTTGAGACCCCTGAATCCAAAAAAAGCATTTTTAGAAATAGGTCCGTGTGTGTGTCTGTGTCTGTCAGTCTGTCTGTCAGTCTGTCAGTCTGTGGACAGCATAGCTCAAAAACGAAAAGTCGGTTAAAAACCAAAGTTGGTATTTAAGTTTAATGTGTTTCAAGGATGCGACACGAAGATTTTGAAGAAAATAGCCCCACCCTAAACTACCCTTTACATGAAAATTTTTTTTTTTTTTGGCGAAATAGTTCTTTGTTGACAAAAGTTATTGACAATATTGGACGTATTTGTTACACTCATCATGCAGAATCCCTGGTTAACATATGGTCGAAGCAGTACCTTCTACCCGGTATATTTGGATCGCCTTTTACACTTCAAAAGCTCAGATTGGGTGTTAGCTATTCCGATTTTTATGTTTACAGTCTACATCTGAGTTACCGAGACGAAATCCTCACTTTCTGTTCCAATTTATATATCGTATCTCAATGAATATGTTCCAACTTCTGTCAAAATATAGCTAGCATGACTGAACCCTTGGTAGATATAAATTTACCCTGCGGCGAAATTCAAGTCACCTGGAAGTCATATCTGAGTTGCGAAATCTGGGAGTAATTAATATTTCCTTGGAGAATTCACCTGATATAGGAATCATGTGAGAGACGTTCTCACACATTGTGGGTCACGGTAGCTCAGCGACACTCTGTTGACAGCAATGATTTGTGTATATGTACCAGGTGGCCCACTCCAGCCGGCATTGGGGTAAGCAGTTGCAGGAATCACTGGAGTAAATCCAGTCAGTGGCGTGCGTGAACTTTGTTCTGATTGCAAGAGAAGCGAGCGGGGTGCCAGTTTAGCGTATGTAGCGCGTGATAATAGACAACAATAGTGCTAGAATATTTTCCACTTCACTTACGGGACTTCATTTTCTAGGGAATAAACTCATTCCTGTATATGCTGCTATTGTGTAACATTACGGATTACAGATTCTAAATTGCCGTAACAAAATCCATGTAAACATGAGGGTGCGTAATTTTTCATTGGCATTTCTTTGTTACTAATATTATTCTTGCATTTTATTACTTTAGTTATAGTTATTACTGCTTTGTTATCATATAATAATAGTAATGATAATAATAATAATGATGATGATGATGATGATGATGATAATAATAATAATAATAATAATAATAATAATAATAATAATAATAATAATAATAATAATAATAATAATAATAATAATAATAATAATAATAATAATAATAATAATAATAATAATAATAATAATAATAATAATAATAATAATAATAATAATAATAATAATAATAATAATAATAATAATAATAATAATAATAATAATAATAATAATAATAATAATAATAATAATAATAATAATAATAATAATAATAATAATAATAATAATAATAATAATAATAATAATAATAATAATACACAAATAACATTAGTAAGAAACAAAGAAATGCCAATCAAACAGTACGCGCCCTCATGTTTGCATCGATTTGTTAAGGCAATTTACAATCTGTAATCCGTAATGTTAGACAATAGCGGCATATACAGCAATGAACTTATTTCCTAGAAAACGAAGTCCTGTAAGTGAAGTGGAAAATATTCTAAGACTATTCTTTCTATTATCACCAATGCACACACTAGGCTGGCATCCCGCCTGCTTCTCTTACAAGCAGAGCAAAGTTCACGCACACCACTGATTGGATTTACCCCCGTGACTTTTGCAACTCTTAAGACACGAAGGGTCACTGTTGACTGCAGCTGTTCGACATGTTGATGGATGGTAAAAAAGCTTTCTGACACCGCATTCGTTGCGCTGTGATGCAATTATATTATAAGGGAAACTCCAACATCTGGATGTGCAATGCCCGGCATATGCTCACGGTAATGAATACAGTGCCTCAATAGACTAATGGCGATAATATTTGGCACTGTTTTATTTTTTAAAATTGTTTCTTCTAAAAAATATAAGAAGCGTTCTTCTCCCAACTTGTTAGATACGACAATTTTGTGAAACTGAGTTACCTACTGAACATTCACCCTACGCATTATTTGGTGAAACAAGATGTTGAATACCTCGAGCTTGATGTGTGTGGCTAGTAAGAAGTAAACGGGTTTTTTTAACGTGATACGGCTCGCGTATTTAAAAATCTAAAGATGCAATTATTTTTAAGCAGCCTTAAATCGAATGACACTCGGTGAAAGCAATATGAACTTACTGCGTCCTTGAAATTCCTGCTCATTTTAAGCGGGGTGGACCTATAAAAACCCCATCTCACTACTTTTTATACACAGAAGCAGGTGTAATTTCTACATTATCATGTCCAAATCCCAAATAAACCACAATTAAAACATTCATCTCATTTTTATCTCCATCTATTCATGAGCTACATTCTAAAACCGAGGAAGAATGCAGGTGTCAACAGAAAGTGTAATAACAAGTGTTCTTTCACATTAAAGCTTGATATTGGCTTTAATTAGAAGGTAATGAACTAGTGTTTGAATGTAACAAATATGGAACCCAATGAGCAAAATAAAATAAAATAAAAATAAAATAATATCTGCCAGCTATGTCCAGATACCTAATTTCTTATATCTGGACGTAGTGTGCGGATATTTTGATTTATTTATACTTATTTATTACAATTTGTTCACAATAGAATGTGCAGAAGTTACTAACCTAAATTAAACTAAATAACAATAAGGAAAATCAGTGATATTGTAAAGTTATATGTGATCTCATAGTATTCATGCAGTTTATTGTTCCCTAGCCGCTGCTATTCGTCTCTGGTAGGCTGTCCAAGTCTCATCAGGCTTTCGTTTTGGCCTCGTTCTTCTCCTTTCTGCTTACAGTTGTCGTCCAGTGATCCAATGAAATCTTCTTTTGTTCTATGTCATTGTTCTTGGTATAAGAGGTTCAGGAGTTTGGAGCACTTGGTTTCGGTTATATTGGTTTGACAATCTTAGCGATCGACGGGATGATGCTACAACAGACGCTGGAGGTGTATAACTTGTTCAGTTAGTCTTAAAGATCTTTCTGCTATACTGATTTGAGTCGCTAACTCATTTAAAGTATTCAGATTTTCCTTATTTCTGACCATTTCCGATAAAGTGAGGTGCATGAGCTTTCCCCTGTTAGATTGTGCTATTTCACTGTATTTCTGACAGTTAAACATTACATGCTCAGGAGTATCTTCTGTATTGCATCTGGTGCACATTTCAGAGTTGATGATACTAAAACGTTTTAAGTAAGTGCCATATGGCCCATGGCCCGTAATATAGTGCAATGCAGCTTGTAAGGGATTTAGGTGCTTTAGTCGTAACCTTTCTCATATACTAGGGTAAAACATATAGGTGCGTCTCCCAGTTTGCAGGTTATCCCATTCTGACTGCCATAAGGATATTAACTCAGTCCTTGTTTGCCTTTTCATATACCATCGTTTTCCTATTATATCTTCTATCTTTTGTTGATTGCTTTTCTTTAGCCAATAGTAAGCACCATATAGGCGAACCTGTAGATCTATTGGCCAGGTACCAGTGGCCACAAGAAGAGCCATAGTAGAGGTCGTTCTTGCTGCTCCAGTAAAACGGAGCAGAATTTTCCTCTGGCATTTTCTGAGATCTGCGACGAGGTTTAATTTTTGCATACACTGTACCCACGCTCCTGCACCATATGTAATGATGGCAGTAAAGATACAATTATGATATGTTCTAATGGTAGTGAGAGGTAGTTTATATTGACGTTGGGCAATACTGGCAATCTTCATCATAATTTTACTGGCTTTGTTGCAGACCTGAGTGACATGTGTCTTGAAGTTGCCTTTCTCATCAAGCGTTATTCCAAGGTATTTAATATACTTGTGGCTTCGAATACGTTCTTCGTGTATTCGTATAACTGGGTTTCTTAATAATTTACCTTTAAATAGCAAATACGCAGATTTGTTAGCTGCAATTTGTAGTTTAACAGAGTTGCACCATCTATATACCTTCTGGGTCACATCAGAAGATTTTGTTTCCAGTTCCAGGCGGGTGTTTCCTTCTATTAATAAAAGCAGATCATCCGCATATGCTAAAGTGGTATATATTTGTGTGTCAACTACTAACTCATTAAGCAGAGGCTCCAAACCTATATCCCAGAATATTGGACCCAATATAGAACCTTGCGGGCAGCCTTTCGTAATATCACGTGTGACGGTACTATTTGCCCCTGTGATGTTGACTCGGCGGTCTACACAATAGTTCTTCTGAATTCTATAAAGGCTTTTTGGGTATTCTTGTTGACGCATGCGTTCAAAAAGTGCAGGCCACTAGAGGTTATCGAAAGCACCAGCTATATCAAAGAAGAGACCCATCACATAGTTCTTTTTAAAGTTCTTAGCTGCAATTATGGCTTTAGCTATTGCATCCGTTGTTGCCTTTCCAGATCTAAAACCATATTGAGTAGGATTAAGGCCTTTCAGGATCCTAAACTCTTGTATGCGTTTACATAGGAGTTTTTCTTGTACTTTACCCAAAAGGTTAAGTAGACAAATCGGTCTATAAGATTTTGGCAATGCAGGATCCTTATCGCCACCTTTATTTAAGATCGTGATACTGGCTTCTTTCCAGCAATAGGGAATACGGCCTTGCCATAGACATTCATTAAAGAGATCTGTTAGATATGGAGTTATTTCTGGTGCAATATGTATGAGTATTTCTGCATGTATTTGATCTGGTCCTGGAGCCTTCTTCTTTTTGAGGATTTTTAATGCATGCAGAACTTCAGATCTGTCAAAGGAATAGACGACTCCAGGTCTTGGTTCGTCGGAGGAGAAATCCTTTCTAAGTTGTTTGTGCTGGATTGTATCTGACTCATGGTTATCTGAGGGAAGCACAGTAGTTAGCAGGGTTTGTATAGATTCAATCCATCCTTTAGTTAGTTCACCGTTTGGTTTAAGTAATGTAGAGAGGACTTCTGGAGACTTTATTTTTTCAGTGGCTATCTTGTATGGGATGCCCCATATATTGGTGCTTAAAGCATTCTCAACAAAATTATCCCATGATCTTTCCCTCAGATCTTTTAAAGAATTTCTAAATTCCTCTTTCAATAGTTGGTATTTTCTAAGGTGTGTTTGCCTCTCCGTGTTTAAGATAGAAGTCTGATATGCTCGGCGTGCTTTCCTCATTTTAATCCGAAGTTTCTGCAATTTTTCGTTCCAGATATTATTACTAAAAGGACGTGGCTTACTTCTTGGAATTGCCTGAATCATAGCTTTCTGAATGGCCTTAGTAAGCTCAGAAGCTTTGTAGTCAATATCGTCACCCACATTAATTGAGGGTGGCATTAGTAGATTTTCTTTCAGGGCTTCCCAATTTGCCTTTTTGATGTTAAAAGGTCGTCTTTTAGATATAACAGTTGGTATAGTGTTCTGTTGTTGCCTATATTGGAAGTAGATGAGATTATGGTCACTGGTAGTAAGATCCTGACCTACCATCCAATTTGAAACGTTCTCAGCAGCTTTGTGGTTTGCTAACGTAATATCAATATTACTGGTTGAACCAGCACCATTTTGGAATGTTGGAGGATTAAGTGGCTCATTTAGAATGTGGAGCTGTAATTCTGCTATGACTTCTTCCATTAGTTCACCTCTTGCATCTCTAGTGGTACTATACCACCAGGGGGATTTGCTCTTGCAATCCGCAGCATATACGACTGGAGTATGGGGATACATGTTGTTTATTATGCGTATCTTATTGATGAATGGTTCTATCGGATGACTGTATTGAAAATACATGCTTACTAAGATGAGCGTTCCTCTTTTACAACATACTTCAACACATGAAGTATGTTCATCACAGACTTGATGGATCCACTTGTAGATTAGCATTCGTTATTAAAATTGATGCTTTGGGACTAAATCCTGTCGTAATATGTCTGGTGGAGATGGGAAGGTGTGCAGGTTTAGCTTTAATGCAATATGGTTCTTGTGTACACAAAACATCAAATTGCATTTTTTCGGTGACTTTTCTAATCTCTGCCATCACTAAACGGCTATTCTGAGCATTAATTTGTCCTATTTTAAGAATGTTTTCATTCCATGTTTGGAGCTTAAACGCCATAATCAGTTTTTGCTATCAGACGTTCCCAGTAGATATTGTAAGTGAGGCAGTCTCGTCGTCCTTTACAGATTTTTCCTCTTCTGAGGCAAGGAATACAAGTGGCCGGTCGTCCTATCTTTTTGCAATTAGGTTTGGTATGACCCAACTCACCGCAATGCCCACAACTGGCTTCTTGTGCTCTGCAATTTCTTGCTATGTGCCCTAAGTCGTGACACTTCATACATCTGGCAACTACTATGTAGTCTTTTATGGTAATTGCCTGCAAACCAACATATAATTTCCCAATTTGTAAAATCTGCTGTCTCATTCTTGCCGATACTTCAGCCACGAAGTCGCCTTTTCCCGTGGACCAGTTTTAAAATGTAGACGGAAATGTTTGTTAAATTCTTCAAAGGTCATTAAATGAGAAAAATTTTGCTGATATATGTTTTCAGTTATTTCTTCGTTAGATTGTCCACTAAAGATATATAAAATCATAAGCGGAAGTCTTTTTTTCGGAAGCTCCACTTTTATAGGTTCATCAGATAAAGCTGGATGGTTCATAATTTTGTCAACATCCTCTTGGCTCTCAGTTTCCAAGACTAATTTATCCATAATTGTGCGAATACGCTTTACTTTTATTTTATCTTTTGCCGGATGTAATTTTTTGGTGACAACTTCTTGTACTTCCCGCACACTTGGTCCATTTGTTGCAGAGATAAAAACGGTGTCCTTTCTTTTCAATTGTTCTATGAAGTTTGACTTCTTTTTCCGGTCGTGCAGGTTAGGCTAGCGCTTGCGCGTAAGTAAAACTATTTATAGGCATCTATTGTGACCGTTCTTTTTGTGGTTTGTTACAATTAATTTCTCTCAAAATGCAATTTTCAGCCTTTTGCGCTATTAGTTCATCACGAACATCTTGGTACAAATCCGTGCATTTTCGAATGAGCTTAAAAAGAGTCTCCTTAACCCAATGAACACCAACATTTAAGTTTCTGTTAGAGTGCGGTATCCCATTCATAGTTTGCACTATGTCTTCACTGTTTACTATCCATCAATATGTTGGGCCTTAAACATAATCACTCGCTTTTGCAACAATGACCCACTCCATGTAAAGGGTAAAGGGTACAGACACAGAGGGGGACACTTCACTCACTTCGACCTTCACAGGTCTATTGTGGCTACCATCCCCCAGGAGGCAAGGATGAAATGAGGGAACCAAAGGTCCCATCAGAGTCGCAGCTAGACAGGCCACAGAGACGCGCGGAAGTCCCTAACAAGTGCTGAGATCTCTTCAAACCTGCGTCAGGCCCCGCCAAGCAGCCATCACACCGCGGGTCCGGTATCGCACTGAGCGCCCCCCCCCCCCCCCCGATGGAGGACAAGGGCCACCAAATGAAACCTAGCGCCGAGAACTGCGATTACCATGTTCAGTCAACCACGCCATCTGCCCGGCGCTGCCAACACTACACGCCTGAAAGTACACCTGAAAAATAATAAAGAAATGGAATGAAGGGAAATTATGGAAGGGAAACCGTGGTATGAAATAATGCACCCCAGCATTCACCTAAGTGACATGCGGAACCCACGGAAAAATCCATGTCAGAATGCGTGGTCACGGGGATCGAACCCGCGACCTCTCGAATGCGGGCCACAGACGTTACCGCTTGAGCCATCCCGCTTGGTTCCACTCCATGTGATGTAATCTGTTGGTTTTCGCATGTTTGGTTGGACCTCTGTCATGACATTGTGCCCTTACTTTCTCTAGGGAGGAAGAAATATTCAATTTGGTTGTAACATTCCATAATCGTTTTTCCCGAAAGTGTAGTTTTCGAGGTCCCCGAATCATAAACAAATCTAAAGTCTCTCTCATTATTAATTTTTAAAAAAAAGTTAAATAAATATATCTAAATGCTAATGCAAAAAAGGCTAATACTTCATCAACCATTATATAGAGGGTGTAAATGAATAACACTGCACGAATTATACTGGTGATAGACGGTTCATAGGCAATAAATTTGAGACAGGAAACCTATGGTCTAGGGTTACAAATTACAAAACTGTGCCTTAAAATTGTTTGAGGGTATGCACGCCACTGAGCATGACCACTGCAGCTATAACACATAATGAGAAAACATGCCGACAAATTTTGGAGCTGTTCATTTAGCGTAATGGTTATGGTACCAGGACGCAAAGGCACGCGCGTATTAAAAGCGCAGGAAATTTGATATACACGAAACATTTGTGCCATAAGTTTTCATTTGACTGATTTTTAAACTTGTTTCACGTTTGTTTAACTGTTACTTACACTTGTATGACCTAAATAGTAGGTATACGCTGAGAATTTCGTTTCCACTTAAATGAGGTGATTCAAGCCTAAGACAATGTTATTGTGTGCTGAAAGAAATAGGAAGTGAGATGTGAGTGACTTGAGTAGGGAACAGTCACCACATGGTAATGTTAGTGTCTTCCAGGGTTACTAAGGTCACCTATTGGCAGTATTAGACATTTGTCACGCTAACAGATAGGTATTCAGCGTCTCTTTGGCAGTTGTAGTACTTTGTGGTATTACTTGGTTCAACGTTTTGTGAACTGTTTAAAGCAGGTCAACTGTTGGAACGAAAATTTCTGTTATTGACATGGACAAATAGCCTACAGTCAGCTTCAGACAAATGGCAATACATAACCCTCCAGCCTAAGTCATCAGACGTGAGAAGAAGCAAAAGTAAACAATACTCTGTGCATTGCATATGATGGTCGTATTTTGCTGTTTTAAACCAAATGCACATTTCTCTCAAAATGCAAAAGCAAGGAGAAAAAAAAAATATTAATCCCCTCTTCGGTTTTGAACTCGATTTCTCGGCTTCATTAGATCCACAGTCAATCGGCATAACCGTGCCGCCAAAGCACACGCTTTAGAACTACCCTATATTTCTGTAGCCGTTTTCCACAACCTATTATCCATTGCAGTGGCGTGCAGTCACATGTTAAGTGGCCGCTTTTCGTATCGCTACGATTTATAAGTGCTTCTTCAGAGAGACAGCAGACAGGTTTTACTAAGTTCCTAATACACACTATTTTGATTGCAGAGGATAATACTGATCTATTTATTTCTGGTTATGATTTATTGGTCATAATCTCGAATTACTTTGAATAAGTATAACGTATTAACTTAACGTCGTAAACCATTGGTTTCCTATCTCAAATTGATTGTCTATGAACCCTCTATTACCAGAAAAATTCGTGCGGTGTTATTCATTTACATCCTGTATAATATATACATTATAAAGTCATAATAATGTACTGCTAGAGCATAGCACTGTTTTCTGCGAATGTACAGGATCACTCTCCATCAACGTAACTTTGTGCGTATGATACAGTATATTTGTGGCTAGTATCTGTGAATTATATTTTATATTTCTGTGCACGACTACCACGAAGAGCTCGTATGTTACACGTCATATACCAGGTGCTGTATGTTACGTTTATTTACGGCCTTGTGATGTGAGACGTGCGCCTTGCTCAAGCTTGCGGAACTGTTTTCTGCCTTCCGGGACTTTTGTATGCAAATCATTTAACTTACTTTCCATGTTTCGGTAGCGCTGAAACATTTTAATGTGATAACGTTGGGGAAATATCATTCCTTCATTTATAAGGATAAAACTTCGTATTAAGTGATGGAATTGAATTACATCTCAGTATTTTCCTTTTCTTCAATAGTTGAGCAATAATTTTCTTATCTATCACTTAAAATGTCACAGATTTTCAAGATAGATCAAATATGGCTGCAGTATTGTATGCTGTTTTCACGAATATTAGACGAATTGCTCACAAGAAATTCAATTGCTTTCTTTGGCAGTAAGATGAGTGCTGCATTTCACTGAAAAATTGACATTGAGATTCCGTCGTGCAATGTTTTAGAAAAAGATTATGTTTTGTGTGCATGTACATATGTGTGCTTTTCACTGTTTTTTCTGTTTATGTCTTCGTACAAGAGTGGCTAAACTGAATGGCATATAGCTTGACATATACACTTTAAAAAAGGCTACATAACATCCTCTTATCCCAAAAGCGAGGTCACAATAACAGAAATTCGAAATATCTAGCTAATTATAATACATACATCTATATCTTAAATAACAGAAGCATACATGCATGTGTTACTGATAAGTTTTGTTATCTATGTTTCGATACAATTACTATTTAAGAAATTGGAACAATTTTCAGGTCCTTACTCCGGTAACTAGGGGTTAGTACCGATAGCACTACAGACATAAGAAAAACGTGTACCAAGTTTGCGTACTGTTAAGCCTTGTTACATATTTTTAAATTTTAGTAATATCTCCGTCCACTAAAGTTGTATTACTGGTTTTTAAAACAACACATGACATTAGAATTCTTCAAGCTGAGAGAAAAATAGAAGGCGAAGAAGAGAGAGTGGGAGAATGGAAACGAGAGGGAGAGGAATAACGAGCGAGGGAGAAAAGCAGAAAAGTAAAAGGAGGCAGAAACAAAAATGTGGAAAACAAAAGAGAAAAGAATGCCCGCATTCTGTAGAATTAAACGAGGAGAGTTAGGGATTCTGTTAACATACTCCGATATTCTCTGGTATATAGAGGTATACTCGGCGCCAAACAAGAAGGTGATTGACAGTTGTTTACCACGTGGCGGGAAGGTCAAAATAAACAGGAGGGGATGGATGCGTCATAGCAACGAAAAGAAGAACCAATTAGAACTAAGACGTTTCCATAACAATGGTGTTGTCGGTATTTAACACGTGATTAGCATGTGCCTGACGAACAATCCAGCAGTAACAGAAACTGTGCGTCTTATCTTCTCTTTTCGCTGCAATATATACAATATCTTCCTGTAGCGCCAGCTTGCAATCAGTTAGGTTGTCTCTGTGCTGAGATAATCATTCGATTTATGTGGTTATTTGCCTTGTATTTACGTGCATCTGTGCGTACACTGTGAGCATTTGCAGTCGTCTTACTCTTTTAATGAATTTTAACTATGTTCAAAAAGATTCGCAAAGATAGCGCAACCAACTTAGCGTATTCGGGAAGCGAGTGAAATTCTGTTTGGTAAGGTACGTTGTATCCCAACATTAAAGAAATACGCAGTCGATGAAATTGCTGCAGAACATGGTCGCAAAATAGTTGGCTTCCCCCTTTCCTAGTGTAATCCTATTTAATTAATTTGTGCTGAAGTAAAGTGTTGCATTTGCTGAAACAATAAATATTTCACTGTGCCGTTTGTAGAGAGTAACAGCAGTAAAAGCTGAAAACTGAAAAATCGGATACTCATACAAAGGGTACAATAGGTGCAGCATCCGAAAATGAGTTCAATAAAAAGTATAGAACAGTTTGTCATTTCCGTGGGTAATTCCGGCAAAGACGCAAGTGATTCGGATATCAGCGACATTGTCCCATTAGGATAAGGCTCAATATTTCACACGTATATATATCTTTTGTTAAGGTAAACTTTTACATTGATAGTATATACTTATATGTCCTATCCTTTGCATGTAGATTCACTATTTTACTACTTCAAATACGAATATAAATAAATAATATCCACTCTGCACTCCAAGCGTAATCCAACTGTCTTTGGGCACATAATCTTA
The DNA here is from genome assembly GCA_030765045.1 of Tenodera sinensis. Taxonomy (NCBI): domain Eukaryota; kingdom Metazoa; phylum Arthropoda; class Insecta; order Mantodea; family Mantidae; genus Tenodera; species Tenodera sinensis. The sequence goes on along the minus strand of CM060962.1, from coordinate 180,043,211 downwards.
ATACCCTCTCCACGTGGTCAGGATAAGCGGCAACGTCACATCTATCTCACTGCGAACTGTCAATCTTTCTTGATTGGCGCCGATTGTAGGTTGCATCACGACTAGAGGGCCCGAGTTCGAATTTTGATTCAGGCGAGTTGCAGTAAAGGTATTTTTCCTGAGCTTACTTATACGAAAAGACGAATAATATAATATAATATAATATAATATAATATAATATAATATAATATAATATAATATAATATAATATAATATAATATAATATAATATAATATAATATAATATAATATAATATAATATAATATAATATAATATAATATAATATAATATAATATAATATAATATAATATAATATAATATAATATAATATAATATAATATAATATAATATAATATAATATAATATAATATAATATAATATAATATAATATAATATAATATAATATAATATAATATAATATAATATAATATAATATAATATAATATAATATAATATAATATAATATAATATAATATAATATAATATAATATAATATAATATAATATAATATAATAATAATAATAATAATAATAATAATAATAATAATAATAATAATAATAATAATAATAATAATAATAATAATAATAATAATAATAATAATAATAATAATAATAATAATAATAATAATAATAATAATAATAATAATAATAATAATAATAATAATAATAATAATAATAATAATAATAATAATAATAATAATAATAATAATAATAATAATAAGAATAACAATAACAATAACAATAACAATAATAATAATAATAATAATAATAATAATAATAATAATAATAATAATAATAACAATAATAATAATAATAATAATAATAATAATAATAATAATAATAATAATAATAATAATAATAATAATAATAATAATAATAATAATAATAATAATAATAATAATAATAATAATAATAATAATAATAATAATAATAATAATAATAATAATAATAATAATAATAATAATAATAATAATAATAATAATAATAAACAATGATAGAAATCGTGAGAAAATTGTCGAAAAGTCAAATGCTGGATTCTAGTGCACTTTCTTCTTTATTAATAACCAAAAAAATCTGGAATGGTGTCTGATTGTAAATTGGGTTTCTATATTTAGGTTTAAGGCCTTAACTACAAGCATTAAAACATTATAGTTATGTGTTTTCCAGTTATCTGAAGTTTCAATAAAATTATGTGTTAAAATTTTGTAGCCTCCAACATTCCAGCTGCTATATCAGAAGACAGCTCTGGTAAAGGTCCTGCGGACCGTTCTTCCTGGCTGAACTTTTCTCCTGGTTTCCTCAGCCCTCATAGATGGCAAATTCCGGGGAGGGAGTTGGGTTATGTTAAACACAGGCTGGAAACGTATCCTTCTCATCTTTCCTTTCCCAATTTTCATTTCATTTCATGCATCATCAGTGTCCACTTTCTATAGCATCGACCGAATGCAGTACTAAAAAGGCTTTTGTAGAGGGATCAACTTGTTAAATGTGCATTACTTTTCATTTCTATTGAAACTCTCAGTCGATTGAGTTACTCACCACAGAGAAGCCAGTTCACTACACAAACATCAACATTTCACGGTTTACGCCATCAAGGTTCGGTCTCATAAAATATAACCGAAAATGTTGTATCCATCGTTTCCTTGGTCTAACGATATTTTTTTTACCTAATGATTTGTAATTTAAAATACATTTTGTGATATGGCATTCGTTTATTCTATCGACATGTTGCTTCCAGTTATTTCTGTATTGTTTTATTTTGCCTATTAACTTATATATTCAGTTCATTTCGAATGTCCTCACTACTTTTACCTTAAAAGCATCAATTCAGCTGTTTCTATCATTTGTTTTTCTTTTTGGTTAAAGTCCAAAATTCGCTGCCATATAATATATTAACTGCCATTACTTTACAAAACTTTAATTTAGTTTTTCTTCTAGTATTTTTTAAATATCACTTTGGATACCCATTTTATTTTATTTATTATTAAATCTGACCTTATATATAGGTTTGCCATGTGACACAGAATAGCTTTCATGTGTTTGAAATGAATACATAAAAAGGTTAATAAAAAAAAACAAAAAAACAAATTTTTTTGTTAGTATATGGCACAGTTATATGATTATTTTATATTTTAGTACTTTCAAATTTAAATGTTATGGTTTCCATACAAATGATTTCGGCATATTGCCACAGAGTATTTTATTGTCGTTAGGACAATGTCGTCCTGTAGCTGTTTAGGGAGCTTATATTGTTGTCTCCATTGCACAAATGATTTTGGTATTGTGTCCCTTGCTCCGAAGAATAGGCCTGTGACCACGATGTTGCTGATATTATATGAGGCACTGAAGAATGGAATTGTGGGCTCATATATTTTCTCCTTTTCACGATCCACTTCTGCTGGCTGGTCTAAGGATGTCTCAAACCTCACTGTGGGATCTAAGATCTCAGCTGTCCCTTTCTTCCTGTCGATAGCAATGACATCAATTCGACGGTTACTGCCACAATCAGCCACACAGTGTACTTCTTCGTGGACTTCTAATCCTGTGCTTCGCAAAGCATTGGCAAGCAGAGTTCTTATGGTGTTGTGACGCTTTATTCGCAGCAACTCTCCCTGAGGACAATTCCCGAGTACATGCGGTAAAGTTTCTATCTCACTGCAATGTCTGCAGTGGCTTGTACCCGTGGAGCGTCCCGGAAGTGAACGTACTGGAACCACCATAGCTGTCATCTTCAACATGTCACGCCATTCTGAGCTGGATAACCCATTATGTTTCAAAATCCAAGTGTTGGCAGCAGGAACTTCGCCAAAGAGTGCCACTCCTCTTCCTTTCTGAGGGTATGCACACCAGGCTTCAAACTCCTGGCGTCTTAGTTTCTCCCTAAGTTGTTTAACGGAGTTTGTGGAGGACTCCTCTGGTATATGCAACTCTGTGAGGCATCGAGTTCTTATGGCTGCAAAATTGCGAACAACGTTTACATGTTCATCGTCTAGATCTTCAAGTTTGGTGTTAATATTTAATTGTTGAAGATAAGCTTCCCAAGTTGCACGTATTATTGATAATCCCTTAAACTTTGTGCTGGTGTACAGCATACTGTTTGGGGTGTCATTTGGTAGTTGTAGGATTTCCTTCACAGCACTTTTGATCATTTTATCTGCTTCCTGGAGCCATAACTTTGGAATTTTCTCTATTGGAACCGACTGGAAAGGATAGATCAAAGTGGACCCAATAAACTGATTTATAACTGTAAGTTTTTGACTAGGCTGGAGCAAGTGAGTTGAAGTAAGTTGAAAATCTACAGTTTTGATTGCATTGATTTGAAATTTTAACACAACAATTACTGTATAGTGAGGAGTAACTGTGCTAAATTTCATACATTTAGTCAGATTAGTTGCTAACATATTAATATTTTATTACATTTTTTTTTAGTATTTGCATAAATGGTTCCCCCATGATGCAATTTTGATTTGAAAAACTTAATAATATTCAGTTATGTTCTGTAATAGAATGTTAGCAAATTGATGAGATAATTTCTTAATCTTGCTATTAGTTTGGATAACAATAAATTTTAACGTTTAAAATCATTATTTTTTTCATTTATATTTCGAAATGTAAACTTTAATATTTAATTACTCAGCAGTTATTCACGCTATGAAGAAATAATCTCATCATTTCTTTTTAATATTATTTCTAAGCAGGTACACCAAATTTCATGCATAAGTACTGCAAATTGCATCATGTGGAGCATTTTAAAGAGCAAACAGTGCTAAAAATAAAAGCATGGAAAAACTAAGTTTGAAGTCATGGCAAGGATAATGGAAGTGTATTGATTTAAATGGACATGACCACTTACAGGCAATCAGTTAGACGGCCACGTGATATGGTTAAAATGGCCTTAAGGCTATAAAAAGCATATCAAAATAAAGCAGAAGATTTGTACATTTGATAAAACAAAAATCCATTTTTGGAAATGTTTGAAATGTTAAGCCTTTTTTCTCGTATTTTTTAAAGATCACTTTATGGTGCCACATACACTGTTAAATTTATTAATTTTATTTAAAATGTCACTATTTTCAAAATAAGAGATATTGCAACGAAGATAATTAAAGCAATTGGCTTGTTCAACGGGCTTTCCTTCTAATATGATTTTGACTCTTATTGTATTAGGTTCATTCAGGGCTAAGACTTTCGTTTTATTTACTAATATCGTTGAACTATATTGATGAGGACACATTTTTACTTTCTTTACTATGTATAGCAAGTAGGGGAAGCTTTGCATTCCACCCAAAAATTCGATGTCGAGATTTCACCGGAAATATATGTTTTGAGGCCCCCGAATCCAGAAAAAAATCATTTTTAGAAAAGGGTCCATGTGTGAGTGTGTGTGTCTGTGTGATCGTGAACAGCATAACTCAAAAACGAAAAGCCGCTTAAAAACCAAAGTTCGTATTTAAGTTTAATATCTTTTAAGAATGCGACATTAAGATTTGGAAGAAAATTCCTCCACCCTAAAACACCCTCTACATCGGAAATTTTTCAAAAAGTTTGATTTTCTCGAAAATGGTTCTAATGATTTTGATCCAAATGTCATATGTTTAAGATATGTTTATGCCAAAAGAAATGAATATTTTGAATTTTCTGGCTATAGCCCATGTAGTCCTGTTTACCCTGGATAACTTTTGCATAACTGGTTAACAATAAGAGATCGACCAAATCGTAATATATAAAAAGCTAGATCTTGCTAAAACATACAATTTATGTCAAAATGAATTTTTTTCTGTAGAGTAAACCATTTCTGAGATATTCGTTGTTATTTGTGTCAGTTCTGGAAAAAAAACTTTCGACAAATGGGGGATCGTGATTAATTTTTATATATCTTAACTGTGCAAAGAGAACAGAATCTCAAACCTTGAAAACATTTTACTATCGCTCTAAGCCTACTGTATTCCCATATTCCCCTTTTACCTAAAAGAAAAACAAACAATAAATAAATTTCTGAAAATGTTTATCTCAACTAACACGAAGAAGCTTAAGGAATAGGAGTTTATAAGAATGGTTAGTACAAGTGTAGAGAAAGTCATGTGAGTGCAACACATCAGGTTTTTGTAAAACATTTTCTGAGCTACATATGAGAACTAGATCGTCTGAAAATAGTAAAGTATCGAAATATGTATCACTATTTCTATTTTATTTCTAGAATACATCTGTTTCACATGTACACCAAACGTTTTGTACTAGGAAATTTCTGGGACATCAATATTCTTGTATATTACCAATCTGAAGTTCTATACATAACCTGCTCGTGAACTAAAACTGCCGTATTGTTCATCCAACCAAGGACACTTAATAATAGTGTTTTTTCGGCCTCAAAGAAGATGAGGTAAATACTGTAGGTAAAAATAATGTGTAGCAAAGCTTTTGGAGCAAAACCTCTTATTCGCCTCCTCGTCTATTGGATAAAAGTCAGTTGTTACGTAGTTAATACGACTGGGCCATTACCGTGGCTATCTACGCTTCTATCCTTCTCAAATGCATTTGATATTTAGCAGTTCTGTCACCTGTGATCTAAATCCGTTTTATTTCTAACTATAAAAGGTCAAATACAGCCAGCATTGTTTACACAGCATGAAGATTAACTGCTATCCGGCACTAAAATTAATCCTTTAGCATGATGTAAATTTCGAACAGGGAACCTGTAACTTTCTGCTCATAAAAACATCACTTGGTAACGTAGAAATATTTGCACGATATCACTGGCGGTACCTACATGGAAGTATACCGCAATTCTTATTCATAAGGTGAAAAAAGGTTTGGATCCCTTAGATTGTTCATTTAAAGAGTATAAGCTTGTAATTACATCTGTTTATTAACACTTGCATGCCTGTTCAACCAAACATAACGCAAGAAGAAATAAACTTCTGTCTGAAGGGGAAATTGTATGCACTGTATAAATCACGCTTAAACGAACTGCACTTAACTAAAACGACAGAGGACCCAAAAAATAATTAAGAAAGAATGAACAACAAATTCGAGATGCTCAAATTCTAAGGTAGGCATCCAATATTGTATGCAGTTAATCCTCATCCCTTAACCAACAATCCAAAATATATTGTACTGTTATAGCAAGTGTTAATTGCTTGTACACGCATTTAATTTGGAGACTCCACCGTTATTTTGCTGATGGTGTTGGTCAGTGTGATATTTTTGCATTTAAGATGTCAGAGAAAACACAGTGTGAACAATAACTCGAAGCCGTTAAACAGTTTATTGCGGAAGTGATAGGTATTAACAATGACTATTTATTCAGAAAGCAAGTCAATATGTTATACTCCCGAAAGACTTTCAGGTCTAGTAGCATTAAGTGTAAGGAAAACACAACCGTTAGGCCGTCAGAGAATGCGAAAATGAAGCCGAGTGCAGATGCCTTAGAATTTAGTGTTAATCCTAATAGAGACGCCCAGTTCACTCACCATGAACACTTTCTAAAACGCTTACATGACGAGAAATATACCATTGGCGGACACACCGGAAAATACAAATCCTTGGGACATGAAATTAGAATAGGCAATGAGAGTATTACGAAAAGTCGTTAGGAAATGGAGAATAGGAGGAGCTACTCAAACAAAACTCACATACACGGGTAGGAGCGACCTCAGACACACAATTCACTCAAGTACTCGGCTTATACATTAACGTCATTCTGCTCGGTTATTGAATTTTATTGTACGAGATGGAGTTACAACGGAAGCACTAAGTCTAAAGAAACCAAGAACGGATACGTCAGTGCCGAGACAACTGAGCAATACGTCATGGCTACATGAATGAATATTTGTAAAATACACGATTTTAAAGCGGCAGGGTAAATAAACTTTCGCATGATGGTCAAAAAGTTTCACGGGTAATTACTTCAGCTCTGATCAATCACAAGAGAAAGAGTCATCAATAACACAGCCACAGATATAATGGCTATCAAACGGTTATCAAAATCTGACTCAGGACTTAAATTTCTTCATTTCCACCTACGTCACCGGGATGTCCACGTACAAATGCTTTTTTTAAGGCCATTAAATCAGAAGGATGTTAATTGGTGACTTGACACATTAAGGGGTTAAGAAGTGATTTCCGCTCAAATAAACCATAAATTCAGCACTTCAATAGCGTTTCCACCAGGTTCTCTCAGTCATTCCTTAATTAGTTAAGTAAAACTGGAAGAATTAAGGCAGAAATATATTAGAGTATTGTTCACACAATATTTGCGAGACAGTGAAATAATAAACCACTTATACCCATTCGTTAAGAAGCTATATAGCTCCAATGGTAACTGCTGTCCTCGGCACTAGGTGGCGTTTGGCGGTCCATGTCCTCCGTCGGGGGGGGGGGGGGGGGGGGGGTGTGCTCAGTGCGACACCGGGCTTGCTGTGTGATGGCTGTTCGGCGGGGCCTGGCTCCAGGATGAAGAGATCTCAGCACTTGTTAGGGACTTCCACGCATCTCTGTGACCTGTCTAGCTGCGACTTGTGTGACACCTTCGGTTCCCTCATTTCATCCTTGCCTCCTGCAGGTAGTAGCCACAGTAGATATGTGTAGGTCGAAGTGAGTGAGGTGTGCCCTCTGTGTCTGTACCCTTTACCTTTAGATAGCTCCAAATATCTAATACAGTTGTGTTTTCGGCGAAACGTTTCTTTATTGAAATTAGTTGTATTGGACAAATTTGTTACACTCATTGTGTAGAATCTCTGATTAACATATGACCGAAGCTGCAACTTCCACCGGATATAATCTAATCATAAACATATTTGGTGCCCTGAGGCAGAGACGTAGAGGCATGTTGGCAGGCTGAGGACAGCCCGAGGTGTGTCATATGAGTATCTGTCCTTGTCAGGACTTAACCGTTGTCAATGACATGTATTTTGCTCCCATTGCTGCTTCTGCATCCTTTAATGTTTGAAGTTTTTAGAATATAACCAGAAATCATAGTTTATCGCATCATAAATGTTTGTGCTATTGTAAATTATCTTGTTTACTAGTTCCTAAATGCGAGCAGGTTTACTTTCTACCAAAAAGCATAACAAAGCTTTAATTACAACCTCCTATCGTTGACAAAAGGTTTGGCAAGAGATCATGACTACATATAAGTATTAGAAGTGTTACAAAATTTCAAATGGATATGCTATAAAGGCCAACGCAATAGCACGACTTCGAGTAGGAGTTGGTTTTATTCCTTCTCAAAAAGGGTTTAAATGACCAATTCTTTGCAGGCATTGATTACACAGACAGATACAGACACGCAGATGTTGCAATGCAGATGTTGCAATGCAGATGTTGCAAATACACAGACCGTGCGCGAAACATTTTTCGAAAATGCGTTTTCGGGATTCAGAGCATCTTAAAACATTTCCGCTGAAGAATTGATATCTAATTTTTGGATAGAATATAATGCTTACTCAATCTACTACACATATGCTGAAGGGAAAACAAAAATGCTGAAAATTGTAACTGAGCAATCAATGTATAGGAAATTGCTATGGGTAACACAGTATATTTCTTTAGGAGCTGTCAGTAAATGGTAGGATCATAGTTCAAGAACAGGGCCTCTGGAATAAGATGTCAACACTGACAGTATTATGGGTGGACGGTGGCGCTGTATGAAAACATTAACCATCGCAGAAAAGCATGAACAACTGGGTGCAAGGCGGGAGAAAAAAGACTTGTGCTGCAACAGAGGAGGAAACCAACTCCCGGAGAAGAGCGAGGGCGCTATTACCAAGATGGCGTTTTAAGTGCTCTCTTTGGGTGCTTTGAAGAAAAAATTACCAACACTTAATTTCAACGAGTCTGAAAACCTAGAAGCAGTGGTAAGTACAACACATCTCAAACAGCCATTCCAAGTGTCCTAGAGAGACTGCCACATACTGGCTCAAGTCCATATAGCTCAACGGGAACTGTATCGAAAAGATACACTTTGCTATCAGCTTGCAAATTACATGACTATGTGCGGAGCAAAATAAAGTATAAACCCATAACCTGTCCTTCATAATTGCAATCCTATAACACATCTTCCTTATCATACCCAGTCGCACCACTACTACCTAAACAATAAAACATCGAGTTTTCGTACAGCAGATGCTCGTATGCATCTGTAAGGGAGAAAATTCCAATATGTTTATGATTATGTTTTCTATTATTATTATTACTGCAGGGTTCGATGAATGCCGTTCACACCCTGTATATGTAGGTTCTCTAAGACGTATGCAACAATGCAGCTGAATGTAAGGGTGTAATGCAAGAAGAAATCCCTTAAGCTTCCGAAAGTCGTTATAAAGGAAACCGTTTCCTGAGAAATAGCCAAACTGACACGCTGTCTTTTCTTTTGATTTCCTTCCTGCTTACCTTCACACTTGAAGAAAGTTTAAACGTAGATCCTGCTGTAAGCGGCAGTAATGGCAACCGGGCTCACAGAAGTACATAGTTTCTTTAACGCTAACTTCTCACGACTACAGCGCCACTGTAATAAATTTCCACGGGCAATTACTTAAATGCGCTTTTCTACTCCGCGTTTCCTATTAAGATCTCTTTCGAGCCTCTGGCAGGGCTCTACAAACTATACATTTTCAGCTATCTTGCTCTTAATTAGTTGTGGTTATGGAAATTAAAGCAACTAAAAGCCTTTAACGCAGAGCTGGCAAACGCTTCTAACTTCATATTTTAACACTGCCAATGCCCAAGTAGTCAGACAACAACTTTTTTTCATAAATCTAAAAGGGTAAAGGATAAATGGTACATACGGAGGGGGACTCCTCGCGCACTCCAACCTACGCTAATCTATTGTGGCTAACACCCCCCAGGAGGAAGGAAGCCACAGGGCCGCAGTCAGACGGGCTACGGAGACGTGCGGAGGTCATTATCAAGTGCTCTAATTTTAACAGATAACTGTTGTGCAAATTCAATGGTGGAAGCCTAATCGATTGAGTCAATCACAAAGACGTTTTCCTTTTTAAGGAACAACGTATTCTTAAACGCTTGAGTATGACTACTTGGTGACTTTTGTTAGAAGTACTGGTAGTTTCTTGAGCTCACTGGGTGGTGGAATCTATGCTGTTTAGATTAGACGACCCGGAAACCGAATATAAACCACAATACTAACCATCATTTACTCATACATGGTACCAAACAGGAAATAAAGCACTAAAGTTAATAGTAAAACACGCCAAACAAGGCAAGAAAACTGATTCGGTTAATAATAATCAGAAATTCTGGAGAATATCAAAGAAGATTTCACCAACTTGCGATTCCAAGATTCTGTATGTGATACCTTTGAATTTCCATTCTGTTCACGTGTCCAGGACATAATAAACGAATAATGGTTTCCCATTTGAGAAAAGTGTAACCATTTAGTCACAATTAAATGTTAACGTGAATTTGCCAAATCTCTATTAGAAATTCAACCTTATAAATGCATTACAGCATTGTTCACACAATGTTTGCACGACAGTTAAATAATAAACCTCTTATATCCATTCGTCAAGAAGATATATGGCTGCAAATACCTGACACAAATTATTTTTTCCGTGAAACGGTTCTTTATTGCCAATAAATGTATTGGACATAGTTGTTACGCTCATCATATAGAATACCTGGTTAACGTATGGTTGAAGCACTACCTTCCACCCGGTATAATCTGCCGTAGCAGCACTCACTGCAGTACTCGTCACAAGCTGTCTCGGAGAATAGCACCTTTTGTCGCACTAGAAACGCACCAAGTTACTCCCCACTTATTGACTGACTCACTCACGAGAACACATCCTTATATAGCAGCTGGAATCTTCTACAGAGTTGTAGAATGTTCGCTAACTGGGGAGAAGGGAAACTTCCAACAATGTCTGGTTATCTATGAAAGGTGTAATGGTGCACGAGAACACTACTGCATACATTTATCTACGTTTATCTAACTGTCCGGTCAGTCGGTCACTACATCACAGTATTTAAAAAATATGTGTTGCTCTCTCGTGACTTTCTCTACTCTTGTACAAACTACGTATTCCTATAAATGACTATTCATCTATCATCTTCATGTTAATCGAGATAAACATTTGCAGAAATACGTCTTATTGCGTACTTCTTTGTAGGTACAATAGAAATAAGTGAGTGCAGTAGGCTTTAAGGGATAGTCTTTACCTGATTAATTTTTTTTCGTTTGCCTGATCACCCTCTCCTTATGTGGGACTTATACCCCCTAGGACTTACAAAACCAGTGTCCAGGGTCAGATGCCTGTCGGGGAGCACAGGAACCTATGGACCGGACAGAGTGAAGACCTGGAAGCGGGTGGTCAGCCAAGTACCAGCATGATACTGAGGAAGAGGACAATATGAAATGCAGGCGAAATAGATGATTGATAAGGTGATAATGGAGCAATTCGTGGAATGAGTGGCGGGTAAACCGGAGAACCCGGAGAAAACCCGCCCTGACGGCGCTTTTTCCACCATGAATACCACATGTGGGTCCCTGGGATCGAACCTGGGCCACCTAGGTGGTAGGCAAACGCTCTAACCACTCGGCCACGGGGTCGCTAATTTAAGGGATACTCAAATCCTTTAATAGCTGGTCGCTATGCAATGGCTTTGAAATTCCGTCCTGCTTGTATATTCATAAATGAAATAACGATTAAGGACTTCATATTTGATAAAAGTATAAGTGATAATTCAGATCAATAACCAGAAATATGTGAGAAATAGTAAACCCAACGAAAAACATTTATTTACGTATATTGAGTGCTTTAACGAGATTTTTTTTTAAAAAATAGTAATAGTTTTCCTATCCGTTACCAGTTTTCTAAAAATTATTCAGAACGAAGAGTTCTTTAGAGGCTATTCACAAAAAAATGCAATCATAAATTTGCCACGAAAATATCCTAAACATGTGGTATTTTATTAAAAATCGTTGAAGCCTATTCTGGTACATTCAAAATTTTAAAACTTTTCTCACATAAAGGGCAGTCTCAACTGGAGATATTTTCTAGAGAAATGTTATTTCTTAGGAAGACGTTGAACTTATAACACCAAGTTAACCGACTTTTCGTTTTTGAGGCACGCTCTGCACACGCCCAATTTTTTTCTGGAATCTTTGTCAAGGACCTCAAAACGTGTATGAGGCATAATATATTCCTCGTCCAATGGGTAGACCATTACGAATAAAAATATGAAAGCCCCACTAGTGTAAAGTGTTGTAATAGTCATCCATAATTTAAGTTTCGGCAAACATTTGGTACACCAGAGAAAGCTAAATTAAAGTAATGAATTTTTCCTGTGATAAGTCTACTCTCTACGATTTCTCAACCATATAAAATTGGAAAAAAAAAAGAAATTAGTATAAAGAGGACTTTACAGCTTCTACACAAAAATTAATAATATAGATTAATTTTTCATCTTATAATCTCAGATGGATGATACGTTAATGAAAATCCTCGGACGCTAAACACATTCTTTTTTTTCCCCCTCTCATGCAAAGGACAATTGGGGCAGGGACTCTTTCTTCAGATATTCTGGTAGCATGCTTAAATGATGTTCGACTTACTTTGGCATTCCTTTTTTCATTTTTGAGTTGCGCTATTCTCTCTCTCTCTCTCTCTCTCTCTCTCTTTCTCTCTCTCTCTCACACACACACACACACACACACACACACACACACACACACATACACACACATTCATTCATTCATTCACACCCACCCCACCATATTCTAAAACATCCTTGAATTTTAGTGGATTCGGAATGTGTATGCAAATACTTCCTCTGCTTTCTATAGATGGCAGAGGAAGTAAGGGTATTCAAGGCTATACGTGTTTGTTATTTTGTTTCGTTGCCTAAAACGGAATGAGGTGGTTCTGGCATTCTTATTTTCGTTCTTATGGGTTTCCGCGTTTCAAAGGACTTTATTTCAATAAAACAAAGTAACAAAAATGTGGTATGTACAGTGGTTTCGGAGAATGTGTGCTAGAGTCTTACGAGTTCACTGTGAACTAATATGAACATTAAGCGTAATTGTTTGAAAGTACTTTTAATTAATCCGTATAGTTAATTAATCCTGAAACAGTTTACGTTCACGTGTTTTTCTGTCATTGTTTCCGTCGTCCTAATAAATTCATTGTTGCAAAATGCAACATTTTTCGTTGCATAATATATAAACGCATAAACTATCCAAGTAAATGGTTGTGTTAATCGACAAAATTGCCGAATTTGGGCCTTGGAAAATCCACGTGTGATACACGAACATATTTAAGATTCTCGTAAGGTGAACGTTTGGTGTGGCCCCATGCACAAGCTTTTTGATCCGTTCTTTTTTGTTGCAAAAAAAAAAAAAAAAAAAAAAAAAAAAGAAACATCAACTCCATTACATACATGGACATGCTACAGAGTTTTCTATTTCCCCAAATTGAGAAAATGGGAATGGGGTGGAGCACAGCGCCATTTTACAAACCATGTCCGAGAAGAGTAAAATAATCGATTTCCAGGCCGAAATGGACAATATCATTGTCAGCTAGAAGTCCAGATCTAACACCATTAGACTTCTACCTTTGAGGTTATGTCAAGAATGAGATCTGCAGTGAAAGATTGAGAAAATCGACCATCTACAACAAAATACCAGGCAAACAATTACAAGCATTATGCCAGATGTCCTTGTCAGAGTGTGGACTGAAGTTGAATTTCCCTTAGACCTCTGTCGTGCAGCGAATGGTGTCCATATTGAAAGTAGCTAACGCTATTTGCAAATTCTTTGAGCTACTAGATTAATTAAAAGTACTTTCAATCAATTATACATAATGCTTTATTCACAGAGAACTCATAAAACTCCACCATACATTCTCGGAAACCCTGTATTGTGGTATTTTAATTAAAATCGTTTTTTGGAAGATCAAAACCTTGGAAAGGTTTTCCAAAAAAACGGTAGTTTGTGTTCGGATGATTTTGATGAAAATCTGCGTGTAGCATCCTGGAAAGATGCTGAACTTAGCTACCAACTTTGGTACTTAATGAATTTTTCGTTTTAGAGTTATACTGTTGACAGACACAGAAGTGCAGAAAGACACTGCTTCTTTGGATTCAGGGAGTCTCAAAATACGCATTTCCGGTGAAATCTCAATGTCGAATTTGTTGTTGGAATACAATGCTTACGGTAAGTACTATGACTTTTTTGGTGTGGGTGTGAAGTTAAGTAGACAGATGTAGTCGAGATAAACACTTTTATTTCCGTAAAAAGTAACTTTGTACACTCGTTGCAACAACAAGAAAGTCTTTTCCGATTCTCCAACAGCACGGCTCCGAACTCGTAACACAAAGAACTAACTCTTCTCCGTCGGCACAACTCTCCACATCGTCTGTCCGTCTCCGTCGGCACGACTACTCAGCCTTCAAATACGTCTCACTGACTCTTCTCACACTTTACCGCTATTTATATCTCCCAGGCACTATTCTGGAAGCTTCAGGAACGTTCACTTATTGCGCTGGAGTACAAAGTAGAAGATTCCAGTAGCCTCTATCCTTTTCTCTCTTTCGGCAAGCGATCCAACAATGCGGCCATTCTCTGTCTCTTTCCTTCGGCTCCTTTGCGGTAGTGCCGACAATAATGCGATGGGTGACAATTGCGGCTGTCGGCAATTACATGCGGCGGGCGCGGTGACAGTACTTAGTAGAGGAAGCAAAAATGTGATTGCATAGAATTGAAATGAAGGGATATTTTAAAATAAAATTCGGTAAATCAAAATCAGGTTCTAATGTAGGTTGTACTTTTCAAGTTGTCTGACAGTTTCTCTGTCCCCATATAGCTTGTGCCAAGTTTTAACTTTAACAGCTCTTAAAACTTCTGTGCAAGTGCAACAATTGCATTCAAAATTAATGACTATCACATTAAAACTCTAACACTTAGCTATGTATTACGCATATAATAACCCGTCTTAGTCAAGCTAATTAAGCAACACGTCCCAGAAAATTCTTCCGTTTTCGGGTTAGGCAGTTTTCCGATTTAGAGTATTATTTAACATAGGAAATAGCTCCGCTCCGATATTTATTTTCCATTTGTCTAGGTTTCTAGTATATAGAGGGCCGGTTTAGGAAGGTTTTACTGTGTTATTTTTTCGACATTTCTTATGGGATAAGCTGAACCTGTGAATAGTGTAACACAACCACAAACTCCAGTCCAGTTACTTTTCTGTCACTTTATTTTCTTCTAACTGAATGCACAACAACACGGTACTCTTTCGTCGTTAACACAGTCTACAGTCTTTCGTAATATTAGAATTCTCAACTGTTCCCTTCTCGTAACCTTGACTCACTCCTTTCTGTCTTTCTTCACTTTCTCTGTCTCTCAAACAGAGAGAAGATACTATCACTCAACATGCATCAACTGCTTCGCCATCTTTCTTTCGACGCGACGGCTCTGTAACGACGTCCAAGCACACGCAGCTGACACACAAACAAGCACACTAAAACTAAAAGCCTACTGAACCTCGTTAACTCACCTCCTTATATAGTGAGGATGAACCTTTCACGAACCTCACCTTTTCTGGAACTTCTACAATTACACTGGTCGCCGGACATTTCGCGAATCATCTAGAAATAACTTTGTGTTGCCGCTCTGATTGTTGTAACGTGTTCGGCCTGCGTCTCGATAGCTTAGTCTCCTTATTTTGGTCAGAAGCCCACTATTATAAGGAAACCAGGATTAGTAGAGGTGGAAAAAATGTTTTTAGATTTGGACCCTTTCCAAGCTCATCTTAAGATTACAACAGACTGAATGATCACTATTCGAATACAGACAAGCAGGCAGCCTTTACTGGGACTCAAACCCTGTGCGCGTGGTAAATATTTTGAAAGTTTTTACTACTGAACCAGTTTATTCAAACGCCAGAAACAAAGAAGTCGGGAATGGCAACTGGTTTTTATGTAAAACAACCCATAAAATGGAAGCTATGCCAATTTAGGTATGAGGATGAAAGAAAGAGAGGACAAACCTGTTAATGATTCAACATGTCAAACCTGAAATACTTCATTTTATGAACTACTTCAAGAGAGCATTCAGCAATAATTCAGGAACGAATTACCTATTTTAAGCTGCCCGTAGCAGAGAGTGTAAATTAAGAAGAAGTGAAATAATAGGTTTATATCACTTTGAAAAGGACAGCTATATTGTGCACATTGTTCGTGATACCTATGCACCACAGGCCAGTTACATATTGTTATATCGATAAGGTGCCACTTTTCTTCTGTTCGAGCTCACACATAGCAGTGAAACCTTGCGTGAAAGTTATCTACTCCTGGGAAGTCATTTAAACATTTTAGCAGTTGCTGCTCGACATCACGGAATACAACATACGTTAATGGATCTTTAATGTAGTTTTGATAAGGCAAAACCTAACACGCTAATGTTATTTCCTTTTAATGGCAGTACCAGCGCATTTTTAAACAAAAGAGAGTACATTTTTAACCTCTTACTTGCATTGGAAGTTCAAAATACGAAACGTAAAAAGAGCTAGATGTAAGGTTTCTTTGTGAGAAAAATTGTAGGTATACACAAATTTTCTTCTGATTCCATAATAATTTCAAGTGCTGAAACATATTTGGGGTAGGCATAATTTCCTTTCTAATTTCCTTAACTACTTTAGAGATCCCTTAAACCAAAAGGACGTTTACAAAAAGCTATTTATGTATACTTATGAGACAGAGAATTCGGATAGAAAAAATTTCGTGCTTAAACCTCATGCATTATGCTTCATACTTTATTATCTTCCAAGAAACAAAATGTGTGGAAGAAGCTTTCAAACTGTGGCTGTATATTTTACAGGAAGCATCATATTTGATAGAGCCATATGATATGTGCGACACCACATGCAAGTAATATACCTATAATATGATAATTCATATTTAAATATGTAAAATATTTATGCTTTCTAATTTATCTCGATTGTATTTATGGTGGGTAAGACAAGTACTTATTCTACATAAAGTATATATGAGATTTCCTGGAGGTATACGTTTCGAAATCGCCTGAACCCTCCCCCACCCAAACAAAACAAATTTGGAACACAGTGTGTGTGTGTGTGTGTGTGTGTGTGTGTGTGTGTGTGTGTGCGCGTGTGTGTGTGTGTGTGTAGGCACAGAATAGAGAGTATACAGAAAGGAAACTCGGCAGAAATCCGTGCGCCAAAATTTAGTGCACATGCGCGAAGTCTGCCATGTTGAAAGTGAGTAAACTGAGTAAACAGCTGTGTTGTTGAAGCCAAAACGAATGGATACGTTGTGTTTATTTTACCTCGAGCATATTAGCTGCTGGGCATATCAATAACTGAAGAATTGTTTTACATGCCTACTGCAAAAGGTATAAATATGTGTTAAAGTATTTTAAGTTTCGACGTGCTTATAATGAGCAGCAGTAAGAGAAAGGGCGGCCAATGTTCGGCACCAAACTGCAGAAATAATTCACATGCAAATGTATTCAGGGGTTTACAATTACAGTAAATGCATTTTTGCAGTTCTGGTCTTACTTAAAGACACATTTCTTTTCTTTTGTTCTCACTCGAAGATTAAATCAGGACTGCCTTGAAAAAATGTTTGGTAGTATGCGTCAACAAGGAGCCAATTCATGCAATCCTACTCCAATACAACTTAAAAGGGCATTCAAAAAGTTAGTTTGTCTCAGTTACTTTCAGCATTCAAACTCTTCAAACTGTGCTGAAGATTTTGACACTCTGCTTTCAAATTGCAATGACAACAGTAGTTCATTTAAATTGTGTGTAACAAAGAATTAGTTTAAAAAGCATTATTGTGAACTTTATAGATTACAGGGAAAACTTACCCGGTACAAATGCACTCCAGTATAATTGTGGGTACTTAATTAAAAAATGCTTAACCAACCATGAATGTGATATATGTGTAGCATATTCACAAGAAGCTGAAGCAAATAATTTTAACTATACAAATCTGTATTCTCATTTCAAAGCATACGAGAACAAGAATATGGATAGCTTTGGAAATCTAAAATGTCAAAGTTCAACCTTTATAGCCTACATTCAATATCTGGAGAGCATTTTCACTGGCAATATTCTCAGATTAATAACAACAAATAATGTTGGAAATGCATTGATTAATTTAATGGAGAATATACAATTCAGCCAACCATGCAAGGATTTCCCCGTACGTTATTTAATAAGGCTGTTTATCAGCATGAGACATTTTTATTTCTTAAAGTTTGTGAATAGAGATTTGAAAACTAAAAATAAAAGTGAAAAAAATTACAAATTAAAGTGACACATCTATGAATAATATGATTTGCTGCTGTAGTTGCTTCATAAACGCAGATTAAACAAGCAAGACAAAAGCACAATGACACACCTGAATACTATTTTTCTTTAATGCTGCAATAGAGTGTAATGTTGGCAGAGTAGGTCATGTGAATGTACACAGACTTTGTTGTTTTATTGTAAAAAGGTGAAATAAAATAAATGCATTTGTATGTTTTATTGTAACTATTTGATGTTGTGCAAATAGACATGATATAAAAAGACCACTCCTAGATCTCCTAAGCCCTTAATATAAAATAATCCTAACTTTTGCCATACTTTAAAGTTACTGCTGTGATTTATGTTATTGTACCATGCTCTACATTTGTGTCTTATTTACTTCTTTTGCAATGTGTGACAAAACTTTATGATTCATTGTATGCAGAATCTCATTCAAGATATTGTGCATTTTTATTCTTGTGGTAAATAAAAGCAGCTAATGAGTCACTTGCTTATTAATTACTGCTACCTATGTTCCACTTATTTCATATTACTAGGGCTTCCTTTGTTAATACATATAAGTAGAAAACAAAATTTTGTTGGTTTCATTCTGCTTTTGTGCGTTATTGTTTTTTTTTTTTTCAAAATTTTAATTGCTCTGAAATTTTATGTAAGAACAGGGGGCCTTTTGTAAACGTATGAATGTCTTCAGTTCCCAATATGAGTTATTATGTATCATCCCGGCTCATTTTATAAGTAAACTTCTTCATCGGAGGAAAAATAGATTGTATTAATTTATAATAAAAAGGAGTCTGGTTTAGACTGATGTTCGAATTTTTAAAATAAAATGTAATGTAAAATCCTTGTTCACCAATGTTCCTGTTAATAGTATTGCTGCCTTGTTAGAAAAATGGTTGGAATCTATTAGTTTACCAAGCCACATCATTGAAGATTTGATCATGCTGACTACATGCTGTATAAATCAAAGTTACTTCACTTTCAACAACAATTTTTTCAAACAAATACATGGTTTAGCAATGGGCAACTCACTTTCACCATTATTAGCAAATTTGTATATGAGCTTATTGGAAATGGAAGTCAAGACTATACATCCACAGATATTTAAGGCTTGGTTTAGATATGTAGATGATATATTTGCAATTATTCCAGCTGACCATATTGATAAATCATTGGATATATTGAACTCTCAAGATGATCATATTAAATTCACAATGGAAATTGAAAATAACCATCAACTTCCTTTTTTGGATTTATTGACTACAAATGAGGATGGAAATCTAACCTTCAATATTTATAGGAAACCTTCACATGTGGATAACTATATTAAGTATAATATCTTCAATCCAACATTACATCAACATGCAGTATTTCGATGTTTGATACACAGACTTCTTCACGTTCCTTTGTCAAAAGAACATTTCGCCTTAGAATTACAACATATACATCAAGTAGCTATTGATAATGATTTTCCATCTTCATTGGTTGATAGTATGTTTAGAAAGGCTAGTAAAAAAATGCTTGTACATAATAATTCTAATTTAAAACAGATTAAAAAAGATGTTATTTATAAGAAGTTCACTTTCCATCCACGATTGTTTCAAAAATTTGAAAAAATATTTCGAAAGTTCAATATACAACTAGCTTTCAAAAACAACTTCACAGTTAACAACTTTCTAAATAATCCATTGTCAAAATCTGTGGATGTTATAAAAAATCTGGTATTTATCAAATTAATTGCCAAGATTGCACTGGTATTTATATAGGAAAAACAAAAAGAAATTTGAAAGTTAGACTTAAAGAACATCAGAGAAACATAAAACTGAAACAAATGGATAAATCAGCTGTTGCTAACCATTTTTGGAAATCCCAACATGATATTGGACAGGAAATACAACTACTAAAATCAATTCAAGAGCCGTCTCATTTGGAGATTTGGGAAAACATGTACATATTGATTAATAAAAAAATTGTTAATTTCGATCTGCCTTTTTTCGACCCCATGTTGCAATTACTGCTGACGTCAGAGGAAGATAGAAGAGTGGTTCCTAATTCCACGCGTGAGAGGTCGTCCATTCCACGTCAAGACAACGCCAATCGTGTCCACCAGAGAGCAGGAGAGGATCCAGCACGTTAAGGAGAGTCGACAGACAGAGCTTGCACTCACCTTCAAGGCCTGATGACGGAAGAAAGTCTTCCGAATAGCGCTACGCAACAACATCTAAAAATTTAAGTGATGAGTCTATAAATATGATCTGCCAAGAATTAAACATAGATTGAATTAGTCTGAGTTAATCATATGTTCGGATTCAATAGCGTTTCTTTACGTAAAAGTTTTCATTTAGCCGGCTAGATTAAGAGTTCCGTTTCGTAAAACTGCATGTTTCGAGCCCTGGTAGGAAGTAGCAATCGCTTCGTTAACTTGGTTTCAATATGGCGAAGCGCGCAACGCAACGGGTACATGCAGATCAAAGGAGCCGACTCAAGCTTTCCTTTCTGTATACTATCTATTCTGTGGTGTAGGTATGTATATATATATATGTGTGTGTGTGTGTGTGTGTGTGTGTGTGTGTGTGTGCGCGCGCGCGCGCGTGTGAAGTGAGCAGCATTGCTCAAAAATGAAAATTCGGCAGAAATTCAAGGATGCGGCAAGAAGATTTCAAAGGAAGTTCTCTCATCTTGAGATATTCTGTATTATGGAAAATAATTCTTTATTTTCTTTCTTGTCAAAACAGCTGTTTTATTACAATGCATTTAATGTGTTGACGCGACTAAGACATAAGTTAAATATATGCGTGTATCTTAAATTTAGGTCGCGCAGGCCACACAACTGGCCGGGAGGGCTCGGGGCGCTGACCACGTCCCACCCTCCAGTACTGCAACCCACTCATGACACCTGTAATGGGCAGAGGTGGGGGACGCAGCAGCCGAGCGGCAAGCTTTGGTCCCTCAGAGCTGTTGCGCTAGGGACTTAGTTTTTTATCTTGAATTTCCGGTGAATATTATGTGAACATTCTTTTGTTTAATCGAATATTGTACAATAAATAAATCTTAAAAGAAAGACATACTTACTGCCGGAAAAATTTAGAGCTCATTAAACAAAAGTGTAAATCCTTTACGGTAACACTTCATTTCAAAATATTCCAATAATCCAAGTTTCAAGTTTAGTTATATACTAAACGTCAGCTAACGGATATGCATGTTTGTTTGCGAAATTTGCTCCACCCTCCGTGCTTTCTTTTCTTTCCATAGCAAAACGCTTTATCTTGAATAGATATTAAAATACTGTTTCCACATTCTGGCTTAATATATCGCGAGTTAAGCAGCAAGCATAGAAGACTCACTTCTCATATGAATAGCATCAACATAGGAATACTGTAGTAAGCTATTATGTCAGTAGCAGAGAAAACTGTGTGAATGGATCACAACAGCTTTTTTAACGTTTAACCCATAACCTGCCGATTTGAATTATAATTGTTTTAATCTCTGGAGCATTAAATTAATAGTCTTCGAAGGCAATGTCATTCCATACATCATAGATCTTGCTCTAGGATTAAAATAACTCTGTCATAGTAACTCTTTTTGCGCATGAATTCTATATGAACAAAACATGAACCATGTTACAGCAATAATTGAACCCTATCCTCAGGGACATCACCTTCCATTTCGACAGTTACTGATGTTATGCTTGAAAGCGTTAGATTCAACAACTTTCTTCCCATTTAAGAGAGAGAGAGAGAGAGAGAGAGAGAGAGAGAGAGAGAGAGAGAGAGAGTGAGTTAGGCCTGTCAACTGTTACTGCTGGTTAGCTCATTTGTCTGCAGCATGAGTTAATTTGCAGTCTTAAACTAAAAATCTGATGTGTTGCACTCACATGACTTTCTCTACTCTTGCACTAACCATTCTTACAAACTCTTATTCCTATATCCTCTTCGTGTTAGTTAAGATAAACATTTGTACAACTTATCTTATTGCTTATTTCCTTGTAGGTGTAAGGGGAATGTTAGAATACAGTAGGCTTTGTGCGATAGTCAAATGTTTTAAAGCTTTGAGATTCTGTTGTCTTTGCACACTTAACATATAAAAAAATGAACAACGATGATCCATTTCACGAAAGTTCTAAGTTTTCCGAAACTCACACACATAACAAGGAATATCTCCGAAATGGTTCACCCTACAAGAAAATTTATTGAGACATAAATTGTGTATTTTAGCAAGATCTACATTTTAGTATAGTATGATTTGGTCTATCTCTAACGGTTTACCAGTTATGCAAAAGTCGTCTAGAGTAAATACGACTACAGGGGCTATAGCCAGAAAATTCAAGATATACATTTCATTTGTCATAAAAACATCTCAAACATATGACATTTTAATCAAAATCGTTAGAGCCATTTTCAAGAAAATCAAAATTTTCCAAAAAAAAATTTCCATGTAAAGGGTAGTTTAAGGCGGAGCTATTTTCTTCAAAATATTCGTGTCGCATCCTTGAAAGACATTAAACTTAAATACCAACTTTGGTTTTTAACCGACTTTTCGTTTTTGAGTTATGCTGTCCACAGACTGACACACAGACACACACACACGGACCTTTTCCTAAAAATGCTTTTTTTTGGATTCAGGGGACCCCAAAAGATATATTTCCGGTGAAATCTGGACATCGAATTTTTGGGTGGAATACAATACTTCCCCTACTTACCAGTAGAGAAAGTAAAAATTAACCAATTATTGTAGGACAAACTTAAAATGTAATCATCCTAGTAGGTCATATCTGTTTACAATGATCTGCAGTAGCAAGGTTGTCTCCTTTATTTCTATTATCTTCCTTTAGTGTGTGACCTTGGTATATCATATGTGTCACATTGAATGTGTTCTAATAGCTCAATTGGCTGGAATATATGAGGATGGAGTGATTAGAACAATCAGATTAATTTTGGATGGAAGGATTCAACTCGTTGGTTGACCGACTGGAAGTTTAGGTACAATCGAGCCACATTGTTTAGCGGGATTTCCACCTGACAATGCGTGTCCAGAAATCAAACCTTAATCGGTCATGATTAAAAAAATATGGATAATTAAGCAACACCCAGCTTATTAATTATCCACGTTTGTGAAGTAATTTTCTTAAAAGTTATACCAAACAAAGGACCTTGAATTATATATGTATATGTATGTTTTAAATTTCATAAATATTAATAAATGAACATAGGCACAGTTATACAGGGAAATCTGCAAGTTTCCCGTTCAAGAAAGTGAGATCAGTTTTGCAGACCGTTGGCGAGGCATTTATGGCTGGGGCAATAAAGCTATTGTATTACAAGGAATGTTTAACCGTCTCCCTAAAGTACCCCGCGTCACCATAACGGTCCCTAAAATTCAAAGGTTCAAAGAGGGAACCAATGAAGCTAAAGGCCCAATAACAGTAGCCAATCAGGGAGAGAAATGTTGTTTATGTTGGAAAATTCGAAATCTTTCCCCACCGCTTTTGAGCCAATTGTTGATGAAAAACTCCAGACGGTTCGATGCTATCAGGTGTACGGTGAGGTTGTGTCGCCAGGTTACTAAGAAGTACCTTGCCAAGTGCCACTAAGTCGCGACACGTCTAGTGACAGTAAACTACGTATAAAGGAATTGCGATTCATCCGGTACAGTAGGTGAGCACATTACACTAAGAGGATGGAAGATAGGACTTGCAGAGTTTCCTGTAATCCGAAGTGCCAATAGGGAAAGTGCATCTCGTGTTTCTCTTCCGAGGAACCCCGTGTAAAACCCATTCCCTCTCATCACCGTCCAACACACCTCTCCTCTCCCGAAGACCACCATCTCTCGTTGAGGCTGAGACCCTGAGAAATTGGCGCCTCCTCAGCTGCATCAACGACACGAAGGACTTCGAGTCACCAGGTTGACCAGGGGTAAGGGCGGGCAGTGAATCCGCCACAGTTGTAGGAGGAAAATTTGCTGCTTGGGATGTAGTTTTTGAGCACAATCACAGGAGGTCTCCCTGCTTAACACTTGACAGGAGAAAAATTAATTCTTCTGAAAATGAATGTCTAATTTCTTTGGATTTCAGCAATGGTGGCACAAAGAAGCGCTTTGAGAAATTACCGATTTCAGATCTGTTGTCTTTGTACTTATTCTTTAAATGACATTCCTGAAGTTTCTTCCACCAGTTCTGGACTGAGTAAAAGTTACAGCCTTTAAGAATAATGGAACGAAAAACTTTGTACACTGAAAAAGAATGTCCTATTCATAGTTACAAAATGTAGATTTTGGCAAAAAGGGGTAGAGGGTATACATGGAGCGGGACACTTCGCGCACCGCGACCGTACAGATGTATTCATCTCTAGGCAGGGATAAAGTGAGGGAACCGCAGGGTACCACAGGGCCGCAGTCAGATGAACCACAGAGACGCGCAGAAGTCCCTAACAAGTGCTCAGACCTCTTCATCTCGACGCCAGGCCCCGCCGAGCAGCCGTCAAACCGCGGGTCCGGTGCACAAGCGTCCTCCGACGCAGTCCAGTGGCCATCCAAACGCCACCTAGCACCGAAAACGGCAGTGACAGTGCTCAAGCATCCGCTCCATCTGCCTGGCACCGCCAACACCACTCGCCTGAAAGCACACGTCAAAGATGATAAGGAAATGGATTGAAGGGAAATGATAGAAAGGAAACCATGGTATGAAGTTAAGCACCCCAGCATTCGCCTAAGCTACAAGAGTTAACCACGAAAAAACCATAATACGGGGCGTGTCCACTGGGAATCGAGCCCGGAACCTCCCGAATGCGAGTCGCACAAGTTGCCTCGGCGCCCCCTCCATCAGTTTGGCAATATCTAAGCTTCACGCTCATCTACCAAAAGTGAAAATAAATTATCGTACCTAGTTTCAAGCGACGTAATTTGAAGGAGAAAAAATCTGATGTGTTGCACTCACATGAATTTCTCTACTCTTGTACTAACCATTCTTACAAACTCTTATTCCTGTATCTTCTTCGTGTAAGTTGTGATAAACATTTGCACGAATTATCTTATTGCTTATTTCCGTGTAGGTGTAAGGGGAACATGGGGTTACAAGTCAAATATTTTAAAACTTTGAGTTACCGTTCTCTTTGCATGGCTAACATATAAAAATCTGATGTATTGCACGTACATGACTTTCTCTACTCTTGTACTAACCATTCTTACAAACTCTTATCCCTATACCTTCTTCGTGTTAGTTGAGATTAACATTTGCAGAAATTATCTTATTGCTTATTTCCTTGTAAGTGCAAGGTGAATATGGGAATAAAGCAGGTTTTGAGCGATAGTTCAATCTTTTAAAGCTTTCAAATCCCGTTCTCTTTGCACAGTTAACATTTAAAAATGAATAGCGATGTTCTATTTGACAGAAGTATAAGCTCTCCAAAACTTACACAAATAACGAGGAATATCTCCGAAGTGGTTCACTCTACAAAAATGTATTCAGACAAATTGTGTAGTTTAGCAAGATCTACATTTATAAATAGGAAGATTTAGTCCATCTCTTACGGTTTACCAGTTATGCAAAAGTCTCCAGAGTAAATAGGGCTTCATGGGCTATATTCAAGATATGATTTCATTTGCCATAAAAATATCTCAAGCATATGCCATTTTAATCAAAATCGTTAGAGCCATTTTCAGGAAAATCAAAATTTTCGAAAAATGTTCCATGAAAAGGGCAGTTTAGGATCGTGTCGCATCCTTAAAGACATTAAACTTAAATACCAACTTTGGTTTTCAACCGACTTTTCATTTTTGAGTTATGTTGTCCACAGACTGACAGACACACACACATACACACACACACTGACCTTTTTTATAAAAATGCTTTTTTTTTATTCAGAGGTCTCAAAACATATATTTCCGGTGAAATCTCGACATCGAATTTTTGGGCGGAATACGATACTTCCTTCTACTTACCAGTCGAGAAAGTAAAATACCAATGGTATAAGAGGTGTGTAAATGAATAATGAGGCCACTTTATTTATTACTCATTTTATTCCAATAAATAACATTACAATTCAACATGGTTGCTTCAAAGTAACTGACTTTGGAAGTCGCACATTACTGGAGACGATTCTTTCACTACTAATAGCAATAATTCTGGACACTTGATTAGCCTTCAACTGTTCGGTTGCAGCCTTTTTACTGTTGTCCAAGGCGCCAAAATGACCTCTTTTGTAGTGTTTTTCTGCACATTGAGAAGAGAAAAAGATCACAAGGATCAAGCTGGGTAAACAGGGAGTCTGAGGGGACTCAGGAGTGTTTTTACTGGTCAAGAAACGGTTTACTGAAATTACTGTGTAAGAAGACGTATTGTAGTGATGGAATACCCTGTGCTGTTTGATGTTCAGTCTCACACCCTGATCCTTTTTCAAAGTGTTTCATGAGCCTAGACTCTGTCGGCATTTGCACCATCCTTCATCTTCCGTTGCGGGGCTCATCTTCAATTGACTCTGTTCGTCTTACAAATTCCACCGAAATACTTGAGCCCTTACCAAACGCATCTCCGTAGGCCTGCCGAAGTTTTTGAAACGTTTCCATTATACTATGCCCAAGTCTGATTGCACACCACTGCTTGAAATCATTGCCGTTCATTATCGGAACGGAAAAAAAAGAAAAAAAAGAAAGAAAAAAAAAAGCTTACTTCACTAAAACAATCCCTATGGACAACCAACGTGACTAGAGAGTTCCAACTCTCTCTGATGACGTATCATAGGTTCACCCACCTCCCCTCCAAGTTTCGATCAAGACTACGCTACCAGTCCCGTTACTTTATTGACACACCTCGTATCATTGTTGCAATTGCTCATAAATGTACAACTTTGCCCATCGACCGCAAAAATCTGGTAAAATAGCTTTGGACTGCTCTTAAAGATACAATCGACAAATATTATATCAATTCGATTAAAAGGTTCCAAGACAGGGTAAGGATGGGGCAAACGACCATGATGACAGACGGAAATTTGCTAAAAAAAAAAAGTTTAATGTATTTTTGTTACTGATGTTGGTACCACTCTGTATTGAGAAGTCATGCACACGTTAGAGTTGTGTCGACATAATGTGGAAAGGATTTGCGATTATCTCAAAGAAAATGTACAATCCAGCAACAGAACGATATCTGTAAGAAATGTTTTCCATTTGGTTGCTTGAACTGTAAGATTGCATCCATCGCTCATAAGGCTTTCATGGAAAACGAAAACGTAAAAGAATATTCTAGATGCACACGTAGTGACATCAGCAATCCATCTGTTAGTGATCTAGAGTAAATGTCTCCAGGCTATGTATCTTGTGAACAAATTTAGGAGAACTGTGTCAATTCCGGATAGAACGCGAAGACACTGGATGAAATTGAAGAACGTTTACATCCCTCTCCTCGAAAATTCCTACGGCGGCTTGCACAGGTAAGAGGTTTTCCAATGAGCTCAGAATGGTGCGGTTATCAAACATTTAAAATTAAAATCTTACAGTGTCACTGTGGTCCAGGAATTGCTGCCACGTGATCATTAGGGTCGGGTGAATTTATGTAAACAGATTCTTCAATTTTGTCATTTTTCAGTGTTGTTATAATTCAGTTGATTCCTACGATGTCTTTGAAACAGCATGGAATTGTGACTCCAGATTTTAAACGGCTATTGACTCAACTTGCTCTATCCCTCTTGTACAGTACCCTTAAAGAAATTGGTAATGTAAGTACCTCTTTAAAGGTTGCGTAGATTAATATGAAGTAAATAGAAAAGTTTAGACTGTAGGCACTACTTAAAAAGCAAGAGAAATGGGTGGAAATAGGCTCTTTATACAAGATTGTTTTAAAGTATTGGTTTTACTTTCTCTACTGCGTATAGTAAGTAGGAGAAGTAGTTCGACCCAAAATTTGCATGTAAAGATTTCATCAGAAATACGTTTTGAATAAAAAAAAAGCACGCGCGCGCGTGTGCGTGTGTGTGTGTGTGTGTGTGCGCACGCGCGCGTGTGTGTGTATGTGTGTGTGTGTGTGTGTGTGTGTGTGTGTCTGTGTGTCTGTGAACAGCATAACTCTAAAACAAAAAGCCGGTCAAAAACCAAAATTTGTATTTAAGTTTAATAACTTTTAAGGGTGCGACACGAAGATTTTGAAGAAAATTCCTCCACCCTGAACTACCCTTTACAAGGAAAATATTTCGAAAATTTTGATTTTCTCAAATATGGTTCTAATGATTTTGATTAAAATGTCACATGTTTAAGATATTTCCATGGCAAATTAAATGCATTTTTTAATTTTCTGGCTATAGCCTATGTGGTCCTGTTTACCCTGGATAACTTTTGCATAACTGGTAAACGTAAGACATAGACTACCTTTAAAAAATTTGACTATCGCCCAAAGCCTACTGTGTTCACATATTCCTCTTGCACGTACAAGGAAATAAGCTGTAAGATAATTTCTGCAAAGGTTTATATCGACTAACATGTAAGAATAGAGAAAGTCATGTGAGTGCAACACATAAGATTTTTAAAAATGTTTTACAACTCCAGAATTGCGAGATACAGTAGTTGCTAGCTAAGTTAAGGATCCACATACCAGCGTTTCTGATAGTCCAATGTTACGCCCATCCTTAAGCCGCCCTGGCAAATTCAAAGACGTATATCTCTTGGAATAGCGAGCCTTAAAGCCCGTCAATCACTGTGAGAAAAGAGACGTAGATTATAGTGGTGAAACTTGGAACTGGAATTCTTATCTAAATTCTTAGGTCTGGTACGTTTCATCAGAGGGTAGGCAATTACACGGCAAGCATCTGAAGCTATTAGTGGCTTTGTGGGACTCTAAATTTAGAGAGAGACGAGCAAACAAAGGCACAAAGAGAAAAGTACCCAAGTGAGAAAACAGGAAAGAAAAACGCCCTTTTCCTTCAAAACTAGGCATTGCACTTAATTGTTCATATATATCACCCACATACTGCCGTTTTATTATTCTTTCTGAAAAGAAAAGTATTTCTACCTTTTCTCATAGAAGTACACTTATGTAAAAGCGTCTGTGCTGACCATTCATTACTGTGGTTTAACAATATAGAATTATTTTGCTTGCTTTCGTTCAATCACATATGCCTTTTAATTTGTCCTTTACTTGAAACAATGTTCGTTATTTTTGTTTACTGGAAGAGGCTAAAATTCCGACGAACGCACCGAGTTTTAAAGCTACAATTAGCTGATAAATCTAATGCTATAGGCGGGAATCGAACAAGGATCTCCCGCTTTCCGTGCGGTTGCCCATTGTGCTACCATGGCAACGTGCCGGAGTGCACTAATTCGCCAATTGACTCGAGCTTTACTCAGTAAACCGCAGGCGTTTCACTTCGGAGATAAACCTCAAAGGGGGCCTACAATTAACAACTATTTATTTCCTGGCACATAGTTCAAAGTAAGTATAGGGCCAAAATTTAATTTTGTTTAATGAGTGCTCCTTGACGTCCCATTCTATATTGAGCGTGAAAGGCCGCTTCATTTTTTTGTCAGAGGCTTCTTTATTAAGCTTGAAGTACTTTAGCGTGCCTTAAATCTATGACATGGAACAAGCTAAGGATGATTTACGCCCGAAAAGAACAATTAATCTCCCTCCACTGGGTTTGAACCGATGAACTCGGGAAACAGGCCAGCACGTTACCCCTTCACCACGAGAATGGAAGTAGGGTTCAGTTAACATATTAATTGTTTTTTGTTATTTTTATAGGTCTAACTCGCCCTAATGATTACTTAAAGGCAGAATTAATGGCATAGCCGGGATTTGGATACGAATTTCCCGCTTTCCGTTTGGTTGCTCTATACATTGAGCTACCGTGGCGGTATATCTTGGCTCAAACCTAAAGAAGGAGAAAGAGATATGGTGAAAAGAGAAGCAAGTACTCACTCCTCTGGCCTTGGTGTTATGGGGAAGGTGGGAGAGGCTTGATCCCCTCCATCCAATCAGTGGTGGATTGTGAACAAGTAGCAATAGCTGCATCATCTGCGCTCACACAGAAGTAGTCCGACACTGAACTCAACACAAGACAAAGTGAGAGGCTGACTTCCGGCGTTTGTGGCCGCAAAAATGTTTTCTAACCCCTACCCCTAACTTGCTATAAGTGGAAGCGACTTGATACTTTTATGATCCTCGAGCAAAGTTAGCTTGCAGGTATAGATACTAAATTCGCCAAATGACCAACCGACTATGGCATTGAATTTTCAGGTGATTATACCTTTAAAATAATTATTAGGTCAGAGTATCTCGTTATAATGATGATAATGATAACTATGATGTAATAGCAATAATAATTAATAATAATAATAATAATAATAATAATAATAATAATAATAATAATAATAATAATAATAATAATAATAATAATAATAATAATAATAATAATAATAATAATAATAATAATAATAATAATAATAATAATAATAATAATAATAATAATAATAATAATAATAATAATAATAATAATAATAATAATAATAATAATAATAATAATAATAATATAATATACCAAAGTAGCACATGTTTATAAGATATTTGCGTGAATAATAATATCTGATGAAACTCGTAATCTAGAGTTAAACTCATGAAAAGAAAACTGTTGTGTGAATAAAATGTAACAGATTATACCTATACCTTAGTAATGCCTTTGCAGCACAGCTCCTAAAAGAATAAACAAATCAATGTGTTACAGAATGCTGACTAGTTCTACCAACAATGTGGCTGAACTAATAGGTAATCTCAAACTAAGCTAAATTTAGAACGGAAAAGACTCACTCCTTTCAGGTACATAATTTATTTTGAAATGCACTATTTGAAGGTGCATTCGTTAAAAACACAATTGGGTGACGGAGGCTATTAATAACTGTTTAGGGATGCTATTACGGTTCAGTAACCAGCTGATGTTTCATTCACCAAAACAGCATCCTTGCAAGCATTTTATAAGATAAATTGCTTTAATTTGATCTGAGACACTGAAACGATTATTTGGTCAGTGGCGAATGAACGGGATAGTCCCTGAAACCACAACGCCCAATTGTATTTGACGCATAATTAAGCCTCTGTCAGAATTTATAGAGAAGCTAAAGCTGTGTGGAAGAAGCAGCACTAACAGGAAAATCTGATGTGTTGCACTCACATGACTTTCTCTAATCTTCTACTATAGCAGAAGCTATAAGATTCTGTTCTCCTTGCACGGTTAGCATATAAAAAAATCGGATGTGTTGCACTCACATGACTTTTTCTACTCTTGTACTAGCCCTTCTTACAAACTCTTATTTCTATATCTTCTCCAAGTTAGTTGAGATAAACATTTGTACAAATTATCTTATTGCTTAATTCCTTGTAGGTGCAAGGGGAATATTAGAATACAGCAGGCTTCCACTGATAGTCAAGTCCTTTAAAGCTTTCAGATCCCATTCGCTTTGCACGCTTAACATTTAAAAAATGAACAACGATGTTCCATTTCACGAAAATGTTTTCCGAAACTGACACAAATAACAAGGAATATCTCCGAAATAGTTCACTCTACAAAACATTTATTCCGATATAAATGTTTTGTACAGTACAATTTTGTATATCTCTCACGGTTTACGAGTTATTCAAAAGTCATCCAGAGTAAATAGGACTACATAGGCTATACCCAGAAAATTCAAAATATACATTTCATTTGTCATACAAATATCTTAAACATATGGCATTTTAAACAAAATCGTTAGAGCCATTTTCAAGAAAATAAAAAGTTTCAAAAAATTTTCCATATAAAGGGTAGCTTAGGGCGGGGCAATTTTCTTCAAAATCTTCGCGTTGCATCCTTGAAAGACATTAAGCTTAATACCAACGTAGGTTTTTAACCGACTTTGAGACACTTTTAACCGTTTTGAGTTATGCTGTCCACAGTCTGACACGCACACACACACACACACACACACACACACACACACACACACACACACTCTCTCTCTCTCTCTCTCTCTCTCTCACACACACACACACGGACCTTTTTCTAAACGTGCTTTTTTTATTCAGGGGTCTCAAAACGTATTTCTGGTGAAATCTCGACATCGAATTTTTGGCTACTTCCTCTACTTACCAGTAGCGAAAGCACGAATGCTTTTTTTTTTTTTTTTTTTTTTTTTTTTGGGGGGGGGGGATTCAGAGGGTCTCAAAGCATATATTTCCGGTGAAATCTCGACATCGAATTTTTGGGTGGAGTACAATACTTCCTCTGTTTACCAGAGGAGAAAGTAAAAATGAATAATGATCTTCCATTTGAGGAAAGTTTTAAGTATTCCAAAACCCACACAGATAACAAAGAACATCTGGAAATGGTTCGCTCTACCAAAAATGCGTTTGGACATTGTTTTAACAAGATATATATTTTTTGTATATTAAGACTTCGTCTATCTCTTACGTTTTACGAGTTATTCAATAGTCATCAAGAATAAACAGGACAATATAGGCTATAGGTAGAAAATGCAAAATATACATTTTATTTGTCATGAAAATATCTCAAACATACGGAATTTTCCTCAAAATGGTTAGAAACATTTTCGAGAAAATAAAATTTTTCGAAAAATTATCTATGTAAAGTGTTGTTTTGGGTGGAGAAATTTTCTTCAAAATCTTCGTGTCACGTCCTTAGAAGATGTTAAACTTATATACAAATGTTGGTTTTTCACCCACTTTTCGTTTTTGATTTATTCTGTTCACATACAATCACACACACACACACACACACACACACACACACACACACACACACACACACACACACTCGGACGTTTTTCTAAAGGTGCCTTTTTGGATTCAGGGAGCCTCAAAATTTATATTTCCGGTGAAATCTCCACATCGAATTTTTGGGTGGAATACAATAGTGCCTCTACTTGCTATACATAGTAGAGAAAGTAAAAACAGCTCTGGGTCTACGAGATATCAACTGTTGACGAAAATGCCAGCTGAGTGTAATAAGATTAAGCTGTGGTTCGTCTAAAGATGAATACTTACGCGCAGGAGGCAAGGCAGCGCATAATTCATAGAGTGCAAAAGGGACAGGCTATACATAAATCAGTGGAAATTAACCTGCTGACTAAATGCCATTTTGTCACTGCAGCTGGAGAAGCTATTAGTAAAACGTTTAAAACGAGACGAAATTTAAGAAACGTTCTTCTGAAATGGAGGAAATCTAATTTAGCGGAAGCAGCTGGACATTGTTTGCTGTAGATGGAGTCAGGTTCAAAACATATAATTCCCTGCGGATGAGTAGTTGTATTCCTCTGCCATCGTCTGTGGAAGTTCAACAACGTGCATAAACTCTCAGAATTTTAAGGGTGAAAAATTCTTCAATTACGCTGTTCTAGCCAGGTTTGTTGATAAGAAGGCTCAAAGTGTTAGCAGGTATAAGAATATTCAAGAAAAGTACGGCTTCACCTAAAAATACGTAAAGTCACTGGAAAAACCTAGATGTCACAAATCTGTAAATCAAAATAAATGGTCATGAAAACGGCCTCAACTGCTTTAAGCCAAATGAATTACCGAGACCTAATGAGACCTAATGAACTATTTACTTTGGGCTTATCCACTCCTTTTTGTCATATGGAATTGAATTATGGGGAAATACATCTAAACAAAATTTTCAAAGAATATTTGTATTACAAAAAAAGGCTATTAGGTATTTAGGTGGTCTAAGGTATAACGAATCATGTAAAAGCACTTTTATTCTGCTGAAAATCCTTACATTACCAAGCTTGTTCATCTATAGAACCATATTATATTTAGTTCAATTTAAATTCCCAATGAAAAACATGTCAGATGTTCACACATATAATACCAGGAATAATCAATTACTAAATCTCCCCAGAACCAGATTACATTTATCAGAGAGGGTCCCTAGTTATATGGGAGCAAAGTTTTATAATGCTTTGCCCGAAAATCTAAAATCATATGAAAATTATAATACCTTTAAAAATAGGATAAAAAATTATTTAATAACCAAAGCTTTTACAGTATTGAAGAATACCTAAACTTATAGATATTTTCTATGATGTTTTGATTATACTAATTGTACTTTTAACTTCTTATCTAATTATATGTAATTACTAAATTCCTTTCTATTTATGTTTCTCATAACATGGGCCCTTATAGGGTACCTTTTTATATCATCTTATGTATTGACTCATGATATGGTTCAATTGTGTATTCCACTGTATTGAACTGAATGAATAAATAAATAAATAAATAGAAGTATCCATAAAAGGCATCCAAAATCCACTATCGCTGCTCAAAATATACATAAAAGCATCTAAAATAGCATCAAAAATACCTATTAAATGTATGAAAAACGTTTTATATACCTGTGGTGATACCTCAAAAGCCCTGTAAATTAATTAAAATACCACCTTCTACAGAAAAAAATTACTTCGAAAAGCATCAAAATACATCCAACTTCATCTAAAAAACTCTAAAGGGTACCTAAAAATACCGCAAAAGTGTCTAAAATAGCATAAAAATATCCTCGAATTGTCTCAAAAATGTCTAAAATTGTGCGTACCAGGGGTCAGAACGCCTTTAAAATGCCTAACATCAATGGAAAGCTTTTACACATATCTACATCTACATCGGGTGAAGTACGACTGGTGTGATTAAATAAATGGCTAAAAGAGTGAGGTCTATGTTAGGTTAATCAGCATAGAAAGTTCTTGTGTTAGATATAAATCAGATACTTGAAGAAAACATAGCTCTACAATGAGCATACATAAATCTTATGCGCTTTAGAAATTGTTGCTAGAGCTTACCTCAAACATCTTCAATACCTCTCAATCACCTGTCTTAGAATTCCTTAGATTATGCATGTATAGGAATTAGCCCCTGCGCTATCCCCTACCTATTACGCCTACTCCCATCCCAAGCAACTGATCATTGAACGGAAGATAGACCTATGTTAGCTGTCACATATTTTTTCCTGGCGGTTAGAGACCCCTTCAGAGAGAAGACTGAGACACGAACATTTTGGTCTTCGATGAATTTTTACTATTCATTCAATTGAATTAAATTCGCAATTCAACCTGTAACATCAATGTGGCAATGGCCCCTTGTTAGCTTCGTGCTAATTGTATTCATATTCTGTTGTATACCCTTATTCTTTCAAGCTTAGAGGAAGAACATTCAGATTAAAGATGACTATGATCGCTCCATATTCTGTTCTTTATGTGTATGAGTTGGATGTACTTCCTCCATAAATTCCTTGGGTGGTGGGGCTTTAGGGAACACAACTACTGTGGTCATTAGCACCCAAACAGAACAATAAGTCTAAAAATATAGAAACTAAACCCTCACCAGTTGGGAAACTACTGAAGTACAGACTGAATACGGTAATGATATGATTATCGTGATTATTTGCAGTTGATTTCTATGCATAATAGCACATGTATGCACTTTGATGCTAAAAAACCAAAGGAGAAGAAAGAAATGTAAATTTCCATTTACCACAGGGATACCAAAAGGGATTTATTTTCATGACCAATGCTTGACCTAAATCACAATAAAGAGGACTGGTGGAAAACACTTTCCTTCTTGCAGAGAACACTGAAGATACCAGCGAAGTTGGTGCAAGTCCTGTAACGGTAATAAACTACTTCCTGTTTGAAATTCTGGGTGGAAGAATTAAATTCCAGACTACATATTTTCTGTTTGAGCTCGACACAGCTCTAGATTAGAAGCCTCAAGTTGACTCGTGAGGGAATGGCAACCTTACTACTCGAGTTGACTACGTCCGCTGGGAAATGTATTGGCGTTCAGCGTGCTGAAAATAGCATCAACAGGAGCTTGCAGGATATAATCTTCAAGTCGTCGGGGAATAATGACTAGGAATTTTCTGAAAATAGGCTGCTCTGCTAATGTCTCGTTACTATGCAGCTCCTAGCAGGAAAG
This sequence comes from Tenodera sinensis, assembly GCA_030765045.1. NCBI lineage: Eukaryota > Metazoa > Arthropoda > Insecta > Mantodea > Mantidae > Tenodera > Tenodera sinensis. Next base: position 180,006,954 of record CM060962.1, on the reverse strand, counting down.
AAACAGCTGAACCGAGATATTGGAGTGTTTCTGAAATTATTTCATACCGTAGCACAAATTCCTATTTACCAAGTTCTGCATTTCTACAGGGTAATTTTAAAAAAAAGCACCAAACGTGGAAGAGATGTTTTGCGAAGCACCCATTCTTTTTAAAGAGAGAACTCTGTTTCAAAATACGTGATAACGCCGCAATGTGGATTCAAATTTTATTCACATTGAAAAACTGTATTACAGTGGAATCTAGATTATCCGTCCTTGGTTAACCGTGAATATTCTCTGTATGTAGCAAAAATTAACAACTTGCTTTGGAACAGAAGTTTATGTTACGTCTTTCCCGTGTGAACACGGAATCAACTACTAAGTTTCAAAGGGAAACTGAAATCGATGTTGAGTAAACCTTCCACATTGAATACGACCCGCGTTTCCAGGATAAATATCTGCTCGTTTAGATCGATTTGAAATGCCTTTGGCGAAGGGTAAAGCTGTTAAATATTACTAAATGTTATGGCAGACGCAAAATTTAATGGCAGGTAGCAGGACGACCTGGTCAACACAAAATCCAGTCAGAGACTTGCCAGGCTTTGTTTTGCTGTATAGTTAGACACGCTGTGGAATCACGCTGTAAAGCCAGTGATGTGAATATCATTTGCACCCACAAAACGTATTTCTACAAAACGAAAGAGAATAGTAGTGGTCAGCTATCAGCCGCCATTAAATTTTGAGTCTGGCATAGTTGTTCTGTATGTTAGGAGAAAGGTTAGTGCACCAAGGTTTTGTGAAAAATATGTGACGTTAGCATGAAAATTGTAATTGTGGCTTTGTTGGGTCTTTTAGTGCACCAGTTCGTTCCTTCACAGAAAGCTTTAGCACGAATGACGGGCACAAAAAATGCGGTAATCTTTTTGCGAAAATTACACATGAAAAACTGGTGTTTCACAACATTGGTTCAGTTGGTTGAAGTTTTTTTGTAGTGTTTAACGCCCGCTTTTACTACATACAGCACTGATGATACATGGAATGAAGATGGAGCACTGGTGGAATGAGATGGAGGGGGAAACCGGAGAACCCGGAGGAAACTCGCCCCGGCGCCGCTCCGTCCACCAAAAATCTCACATGCGGTTGCCTAGGATTGAACCCGGGCCGCTTTGGTGAGAAGCGAATGGTCTAACCACTCGGCTACGGCGCGGCCTATTGGTTTAAAGAAAGAAGCAAGCATCGCTGGGCACGTACAGATAGTTCTTTCATTTTAAGGAGGAATATTGTCTAGAAAGCCCTGACAGCCTTAAATTCATATTCCAGCGGCTTAACCAGTGAAGAACTTTAGGAGTTACAATGACTAAAACACACAGCGATCAGAGTATTACAGTGAGTGCAGTACTTTCTTAGAGGATCGAATTTAAGATTCAGTTCGATCTGAGTCCACGTTTCCGTGCAGTACTCAATTTCGAAATGTGTTCTCAAATTTATTTCAATTTCCCGTTGAAACTTTGTAAATATTACGAATTTAATACAGAACGAACTTTTTCTGATAACTTCAGCTGTGTATTACTTACGTTTTTGTTTCAAATCACAAACTGAACGTGTTATCAGAAAGCAGTGATGATAATGTACTGCTGTCAACCAACAACGTGCCTACAACATTGACGAAAATTGTATGCGCGCGTACTTGTATTGGTGTTACTGAATAAATGTATTTTACCTCCTCCCACACAGCGCTGCCTCGTGGACATTGTCTTTTTTCAAATACACAAGAAATGTAACTTAGGACTTGAGTGTTTAGCGAACATTTTAGTGCAATTCCTTGTTAAATGTACCGTTTATATGTACTAAGTAAGATCGATTATAACTATCCGTCGGTTTTGGTTCATAATCAACACCACTTCCTCCATAACGCACGATCCAGGTCCTACCCTTTTGTCGGGGTATTTTTGTGCCCCTGAGCTGCCGTGATCTCATCCGTCGTCCAAGCTATGGCATTGATCCTTCCAAAAATGGTTCAGTTTTCCAATCAGCCTAAACAGTCCAGCGAGCAAAAATAATTATTAGATTCACATTGTAGTTCCTATATAATGCGACAATTGAAATGGGAGTATATTTTATGAAGCGAACAGTAGTGCATGAAAATTAGAGGAGATTTTCCCCCAAATTTTTAAACATATTTCACAAATGTGGTATAGCTATCTCAATGGTATAGCTGCCTAGCATAATTTTCTGCTGTGATGGATTCCAAAGATTAGAGTCATATCGAAATAAACAATTCTAAACACACTAAAAAAAGGGGTAGAATCGGAACTGAAAAATTCAATGCCACAGCTGGGATACCACAGACCCTCCGCTTACCAGGCGGATGCTCTAACCATTAAGCTACTGTGACAAGCTGTCAGAATGACATTGAATTCTCCAACCGATTCATATTTCTCCCGGTAAACCAACAGTAAGTTTGTTGGCAAAAATAAATAATAATTTAGCACTACAAAAAGTCTGGTGTGGTCTAATCGGATGACTTTCTCTAACGTTCACGCGGATGTCTTATGCATGTACTATAAAATTCATATCAAAAGGGACCCTTTTATCCACCTAATGCTGTTCATTATATATTCTTTTTCACGGAAATTGCCTCCACTTAAGCAATATGTGCTACAGCATGTGAAAACACACATATGTTATATCAGAAGCACGGGGGAACAATTTCACAAGTTGTAGTAATGGACTCTTGTGAAGGGCAACGAAAAGAAAAATCGGAAACCTTCAAGCATTTTCCGTCAGATAGCGCACATACAGTTGTCAAATTGAATACTTCAAAACGGCTAATGCTAAGAATCGACACAATTTGCTATTGTAATGAGTGCTCTATTTTTATATAAAATTTTATCTACCAATTACAGACCCCCAGTTATGCAATGTTAATCATTATGAAGATTCAAGACATACATTTAATTCTCCATGTTAGTATGTCAAACATGTGTGATATGTTAATTAGAATCGTTAAGAGAAGTTTTCAACAAAATAAAAATAGTGACGTATTTTTCATCTAAAGGGTAGCCTAGAGTGGACAACCTTTTTAATTCTTATAGCTGTATCCTTGAAAGCTATGGTACCTAAATACGAAGTTAAGTATTCATCTAACTTCACTTTTTTTCAGATATGCTATTCACAGATAGACACCCATACACGTTTTCTAAAAGTACTTTTTATGGCGAGGGGTTCTCCAAAACATGAATTTCCGGTGAAATCTAACTATGAACTGTTTAGGTGGAACACAATTCTTCCCCTACTTAAATGGTTGAGAAAATAAAATTGGGGCATTACGAACATCAATAGCAACCGTAAAGTGTGTATGCAATCTGTAAAATGTTCTATTCGTATGAAGGCCCCTACTGTGTAAAGCCAAAGGAGAACCTAATACCATGCAAAAGCTGTAGCGGAATATATTTCTTGTTTCTCTTGAGATTTTAGTATTGGTTATTATCCGTTCTTTATTATGTGTAAAAGTTTACTTACAATCAGAAAAAACTATTTTTGGACTAGGAAGTAACTAGTTGGAAAGGTTTTTACTTTATATCTTCAATTATTTAGACTGCTATTTAATATACAGGAGACCAATTTCTGTAATGATTTTAAAAGATGTTTGAATAACAAAGGAAGGAGAGACACAATATTGAAATTTCATAAAGTAATGTCAGTATCAGTACTGTCAGTGGGACTCAAGCATAGATCGTGACAGAGAAAAAACAAAATGTGTTTCGAAGTAAATGAAATAAAATTCTCAAGAATATTGACATAATATAAGAGAACAGTAATCGCACTGTATATATATAATACATAATACAATACATAAAGAACTATTCGGATTCATACAGCCATAACAACTACAAGAACACTAATAGGGGAGTATGTAAAGAAACCGCGATAACTATATCATAAATGAAACTATGACCATCCCTAGGAAATTGATCGGACCATCTCATTCGTGGCCTGCCAACATTTCTTCTACCTACAGGTTTATACTTGTGCACTATTTGTGGTGTACGGTCTTCGGTCATTCTCTGCACATGATCTTCCCATTTTTGCCTGTATGCAATGATTGTTTCATTTAGACTCTGAATTTCCAATTCTCTTCTAATATCCTCGTTTCTTTTCTTGTCTATGAGTCTATAACCTGCCACCTGTCTCAGAAATTTCATCTCAGCAGCCTCCACTTTCTTCTGTTGTGAGATAGTCAAGACCCAGTTTTCACACCCATAAAGCAGGGTTGGGATCGCCATTATTTTATACAATTTTAACAAAGTTTGACGATTACAATTTTTAAAAGTTCTTTTTATTGTGCCACATATTGTTTGGAATTTGTTTATTTTGTTTTGTATATCTCTATTGCTGGTATATGACACAATATAGCCAAGATAATTAAAATCACTTTGTTGTTGGATGGGTTTATCATTTGTGCAAATTTTTGCTCTTAAATGGTTTGTTCCTATAAAAGCCATTATTTTTGTTTTTTCATATGAAATTTAAAGATTATATTCTCTTGTAATATTATTTAATTCATGTATGGCTCTTTGTAAGTTATCTTCCGTCTCTACAATTAAAATCTGGTCATCAGCAAACAGTAATGTGTCAACATTTCTCCCCTTTATTTTAAAATGTGTTCTGAGCATAGTTTGCCATCGTACAACTGCGTCATATTAAATATATATAAAATAGGGTAGGTGACAATGGACACCCCTGTCTTACTCCTAAATTAATCTCTACTAGGTTATCTTTTTCTATGGATTTCTCCAATTTAAATTTTGTATTTATATACATACTTTGTACTGTTCTTACTAAATGTTGAGGAAATCCATTTTTAATCATTATTTCTCATAGCAGATTTCTTTTTACTTAATCAAAAGCTTTTACATAGTCTATAAAAGCTATTAGAGTTGGTAGATTTTATTCTCGTCGTTTCTCCATAATCTGTGTTATTGTGAAGATACAATCATTGCAGGAGCGCCCTTTTCTAAATCCATTTTGTGAATCATGCAATTTAGTTTCTGAGACTGGAGCAATTCTTTGTGTTATGATTTTTGCATAGATCTTGTAACCTGAGTTCAAAAGATTGATTCCTCTGTAATTATCACATTCAGTTCGATCTCCCTTTTTAAAAATCCATTCCATTCCTCTGGTAAATGCCCATTTCTCCAACATATATTGATGAAATTCAAAAGTCTAGTCTGGAATTTAACCGAGGCATATTTAAATAGTTCCATATTCAAACCATCAGTTTCTGAACTTTTTTGTTTTTTAAATTTTTTAAAGTTTCTTTTAGTTGTTGATAAAATATAATGAATTCTATTACAAGGGAAATTAGCAGGTTTTTTCAAGTAATCCCTTGAACAGTTTATTAGACAAAGATCACTACCAATAAAATTAGCACATTCATACTAATTACTTGTTTTGCATGTCCACAGCTATAAACAACTCACGGAAGTTTCATTAAATTGGTCCAGCGATAGAGTTAGCTGGAAAGGTTTCGTTGAATACGCGATGACATGGTTTATGCCGTTCGTAATCAACAGAGAAGCCAATTGGGGAATTCCGCTCACAACCAATTTGCTCTGCTTAATGTAATTCGCGAAAAACAGGGCGAAATCGTGGTAGAATGTCGGCAGGAGAAAAAAACAAAAGGAAACCGAATGCCTTACAGCGAACTTGGTAATTAAAGTACTAACGCTTTAACTCTGGCAATAACAGTCAGATCCTCGTTCCCGAGGGACACAAAATTGGGAAGAATCGTATTCCATTTAACAATTTCCTTACATTATTGGGCTATTTATCCTTCTTAAATACATTGGAACAAATATCTAATTTTTACTTTCTTCTACTTCGTACTTACAGCAAGTAAGATAAGGTATCTTGTTCCACTCATAAATTTAATAGTGAGATTTTGCCGGAAATACGCATTTTGAGGACCCCTAAATCCAAAATAAATTTTGAAAGAGGGCTGGGCCTGTGAACAGTATAACTGAAAAACGAAAACTTGGATAAATATATCAAACTTGATATTTAAGTTCAGTATTTTTCCGAAATGCGACCCGAATATTTATATCCCAAACTACACTTTACATTAAAAGCTTTTCAATACCTTCTATTTTTCCAAAATTGTAACTTACGATATTTAAGACGTTTCAGAAATTGCGTGAAACGATTAAAAGAGCATTCAAATCAAAGTTAAAAAGGAAACATACAATTATACACCTTTCTGTGATTGAAATAGAAGCTTAACTTATTACATTCACACGATTTTCTCTTCTTATTTTTCTTTTACGTAATACATTCATGTGCTCTTCTTCTACTGGCTCATCAATACACAATTCATAAAATTTATACATATCAAATGAATGTGGTATGTATGAAGTTGATAAAGCTCCAACACCGGTTGAGCGATCATCACGAAAATTGGCATGCCTGAGTGTTTGTTCATGGAGAAGGATTTTATGCTATTCATTTTACTATGCAACATATAATCACATTGTTTCCTCTGCTAGCTTTTCTCATACAATAGCTTTACTGGTATTAATGTATAGGTCCAAAAACTGGACAATGAATACTAAAACTAAGGGAATGGTTGAAGCAACTAGAATAAAATTCTTACGCTATGTGACTGGATATACCCTAAGACAGTGTTGGCGACTGCTGCGTTTGTGACGCAAGGGCCAGTTGCGAGTAAAGGGCAGCACAGAGCGAGTGGTAGAGGCACAGCAGCTATAAACATGAACCGGCACAGTGTAGTATACGACAGTGCAGTAGCAAAGATGTGCCGTGACAGAATTTATTGAAATTCATGAACTGATGACAGCGGAGATACAAGAATATAGTACTGAAATGCCAACACTCTTTTCAAAAGTTGTCTACGGTATGTCACCCAGTTATCAATATGAATCACTATGTACAAATATTGGAATATCTAAGTGAAGAACTTAAAACCAGACTTAAAGATACTGTAACCACCGGTCCGACATTTGCATATTTGGAGCACCATTTTAGTGGACATTGATATAGTAATGTATTGACTAGCAAAATGATATTGACAAGAAAAGATGACTTTCAAAACAGGATGCTGAGCATATTTAAATCTATTTAAGCATGTGAACAGTTATTTTCTTATATGAAGATTTGCAAACCAAAACATACACACAAGCTTTCTGGCGTGAACTTTAAAAATGAGAAAAAGGGAAAAAAGCTTAAGCTGGGCAATGATTCAAAATAATGGTCTTTCTGACTTGAATTACATTATCTAAACCAACCAAAATGTATAAAGCTGTGTATTGCGTAGAATTAGAGAGAGAGAGAGAGAGAGAGAGAGAGAGAGAGAGAGAGAGAGAGAGTGGAGGAGGAGACTTATTTTCAACGTTCCAAAAGAAAAACTGTGATGCTTGTGTTGTCTGTCGCGGTAGGAATTCCAGCACGTCAGTCGATGGCTTATTGTGCGCCAGACCCCGAGAGGAAGGATGACATGAGAGTACCCTACAGGCGGCCAGAACTCATCACTGGCAGAACTACCACGGTGGGTTCCTAAAAAATGTAGGCCATTCTTCAGCTCGACTGAGTTCCACGTCGTGAAGGAGGCACTGAGCCAGGTCCGGCTGATCAATCAGTCCCCCTGGTGGGCGGTCAACCGACCACAGCGCCTCCCCTCAGCCAAACGCCGTATTTCCAGAGCACAAGCATCACCGCAGCGCATCTTACCGGAGACCGCGCTGACTCTTGCAACTGGGAAAGAACGGACAGAGAGATAGAGTGAAATGAAAGGGAGTGATTCCGGGGAGGTAAGGTAAATATCATTCCCAGCATTCGCCTCAGTGACTTGGCCCCCCCCCCAAAAAAAAAAAAAAAAAAAAAAAAAAAAAAAAAAAACCGACAAAACCCAAGGTCAGGAAGTTCGGCCGCGGGAATCAAGCGCGTGAACTCCTGAATGCGGGCCACAGAGGTTAAATCATAATTAAATCATAAAAATTAAAAAAAAAATTATAAAATTCATAAAATTTAAATCATACATCATAAGGTTTGCCAACTCGTACGATAATTATGGTGGTGTACGATAATTTGAAAGTATGATAGTTCGATACCGGAGAAATATAATTTTCACTGGTTTGTCACACCATCGAAATGAAAGAAATTACAACTAGTGGCACCACTTTTGCCCTTATCCCTTTATCCTCTTGTTGCCAGTGTGCCTAGATCTGGTAATCTCAAATAAGAAGGCACTGTTCAGAAAATTGGTGATCAATGGAGATAACATGAAATAAGTGATATTCCATGTGAAATAAAGAACATGCCTGAACATAGTTTCTGGAGTCCTGTTAAACACATGTCACCTTGGAGGAAATACCGATTTAAAAGAACTAGTGGCCTTTGCATTATCAGTGATTTCGTTCGTATAATCTGTTTCGTTGCCCCACAGAAGCGCTTCTTGCGAAAGATTTTTCAAAACTGGGTTTAGCAAAAAACAAAGTTAGAAGCAGATTGGCGCTAGCTACGGTAAATCAACTTATTTTGTCGTCTCAGCTTATGACAAAATGTGGTACATACGAAAATCTGCAAGCCACCGAGAAGATTATAGGGTGTACCCCAACAACCAATTTGTATAATGCTGAAACAGTTGAGGAAGATGATGAACTTTCAGATGAATGGTGCGAGAAACATAAGTGCTAAAGTTGTAATACTGATTGAGGTCATCAATCTTGTAAGTGAATATAATAAACATCATTACTATTACATATTCATAAGTGTTATACTGATATTTTAATTGTTGTAGCATTTGGTTTATGATGTACGATAATTTTGAATCCAAATCTATAATTTTGAGTGGCTGGTACGAAAATTTTGCTTTTAAATGCTGGCAACCCTCTACATCATAGACAAAAGCTATTAATAGAAAATAATTATTTATTTCTTATTACTTTCTCTGCTCGTAAGTAGAAGTATTGTATTCCACCCAAAAATTCGATGTCGAGATTTCACCAGAAATATGTTTTGAGACCCCCTGAATCAAAAAAAAAAAAACATTTTTAGAAAAAGGTCCGTGTGTGTGTGTCTCTCTGTCTGTCAGTCTGTGGACAACATAACTTAAAACTGAAAAGTCGGTTAAAAACCAAAGTTGGCATTTAAGTTCAATGTGTTTCAAGCGAGCGACACAAAGATTTTGAAGAAAATAGCCCCACCCTAAACTACCCTTTACATGGATAATTTTTCGAAAGTTTTGATTTTCTTGAAAATGGCTCTCACGATTTTGACTAAAATGTCATATGTTTAAGATATTTTTATGACAAATGAAATGTATATTTTGAATTTTCTGGTATAGCCTATGTAGTCCTATTTACTCTGGATGACTTTTTTAATAAATCGTAAACCGTAAGAGATAGACAAAATCTTACTATACGCAAAATGTAGATTTCGCAAAAACAAAATGTATGTCTTAATACATTTTTTTGGTAGAATGAACCATTTCGGAGATATTCCTTGTTATTTGTGTCAGTTTCGGAAAACTTAAAACTTTCGTGAAATGGACCATCATTGTTCATTTTTTATATGTTAAATGTGCAAAGAGAACGGGATCTCAAAGCCTTAAAATATTTGACTATCGCTCAAAGCCTACTGTATTCCCATATTCCCCTTGCACCTACAAGAAAATAAACAATAAGATAATTTGTACAGATATTTATCTCAACTAACACGAAGAAGATAGAAGAATTAGAGTTTGCAAGAATGGTTAGTACAAGAGTAGCGAAAGTCATGTGAGTGCAACATATATTTTTTTTCTATTTATCTTTCATTTTATTTAATTCTTTTTTTTTAAGGGGTGCGTCTGCCATTTCCAAGATATCCGTTATTACTGGTTTAAATATTAAAATACTTCATCGTATTTTAAAGCAATGATGTCATTGACGGGAAGTATGGTGGCTGCATTTTGCTCTTCCTAAATATTGTAATTACTTTTCGCTGGTGACCAAACACTTATGAAGGGAGGGTAGAATTCTAGGAGGATTCCGGTTGGAATTTCTAACCGGACGTATTGACTCCCGACACTGACTTTCTTATCTTTTGAAGCTCAAAGAGGTGCTCAAAGCGGTGTTCTGTGCGTACCGCATTAGCCAATAGCAGTCATCTTTACCCTGCATGATCATGTCTCAAAGCCAAACTGAGTGGAGGGGGAAAAAGAGTGGAATGACCCGCTGTGTCACTTTTTGACAGTTCTGTTTTAAAGAGCATGGGATTTCAAGGCCAACATCCTATAGTTACTCGCTTTTAAATATCTGACTCGATTCGACTTCCTCAATCCCCTTGTATCTACAACGAAAGTAGAATAAAACATTTATCTCGATTAATATTATGTTGATACCAAAGCATGCTTTCGTAGGGATAGTTCGTAAAAGCTGTGTAAAAATAAAAGTAGTGACTGGAGAATGTTTCACTTTCTTTAGCTTTTTAAGTAACCATAAAGTAATTCAAGTCGTTTCACTGCCTTTCTTCACTTTCTCTGTCTCTCAAACACTCACGATAGTCACTCAACCTCATTAAAACTTCTTCAGTTTGACGCGATGTATGTCTCACAACGACAGTACCACACACACACACACGCACACACAGCTGTCTCGCACTCGCTGACACTGACAGATTCATGTCTGCAAAAGTAACTCCGCTAACTCGTTGCATGGGATGACGTAACACGGACTTTTCTAGAACTTCAACAAACACGCTGGCTGCCGGAACTTTTCAAATGCTCTGCAAAATCCTTTGTGTTGACGCTTGATTGTTGTTACTCACATGTTTGCTCGCATGAGTGGTGTGGGGAAGTTTGAACTTGAGCACCTTTGTTATGCACCATTGGGGTGGGACAGGCCCACTCCGATTGTCCTTTGTTGTGTTGTTGCTGCCGTAGACCGGGGTCACAATGTACATATACCTTTGGCAATTACATAAGTCTATGGCCAAATATTAAGTGCCCCTAAATATTTACATAAATTATTATTTATTTATGCCAACAAACTTACTGTTGGTGTTTTTAAACACACAAGCCGTGTGTGGGCAAAGTTTAAGAGGTAGAACTGGAACTTAAAAATAAATATTTAATAGGTCATTAAAGTTGAATTAGAGTGTGAATCTCTCTGCTCCATGGCTCACATATTTATTTTGTGGATTCTAAATAACTAACACAGTTTGGAATGTATTACTTGGCAGAAAAATGATGCATTTGGATAACTTAGAACAGGTACAATAGAACCCTTACGTCATCTGTACGATTTCCTCAATATGCTCTCCTATTCTCTATGAACGTGAGCATAATTCTTCTTCTTCTTCTTCTTCTTCTTCTTCTTCTTCTTATTATTATTATTATTATTATTATTATTATTATTATTATTATTATTATTATTATTATTATTATTATTATTATTATTATTATTATTATTATTATTATTATTATTATTATTATTATTATTATTATTATTATTATTATTATTATCATCATCATCGTCGTCGTCGTCGTCGTCGTCGTCGTTATTATTATTATTATTATTATTATTATTATTATTATTATTATTATTATTATTATTATTATTATTATTATTATTATTATTATTATTATTAACATCTTTGTTGGGAATTCACACAGCTGTATCAGTTTGTACATAATATAGGCACTGTCTGATCAACAGAAGGTGAGAGGGGTCTGAGGTGTGAGAGGGGACTTGAACTGTTAATCTACTCACGCAGTGGATTTATTTGTTACGAAATGTGAGTATTTGTGTGTGTATGAATCCCTTTGCTGCCAGATCAAATACGCGTATGTAACTGCTATAATAGGTATTACGCATTTATCTAACAATACCGGATATTGCAGGTAGGTATATGATACGCTGGCGTGTATAAACATGATGGGCAGTAGAAAATGTTTAGGTGGCACATTCCTGCAGTTCGCCTCCTTCTGGTGGTCAGACAGCGACTGTTATTGAGCAATATACTATTCACAGCTCCAGGGGTATTTGAATCTAAATTTTTGTGGAGACTCAAAATATAGTTACGAGCCGCTACTGTTTGTGCTGTGCATGTTGTATGTGTTTTTAATTCTGTAGAAGGTCCAGAGCACAAACATGGAGTGTGCAATGATATGGTACATATAGTGGGCTGTGTAAGGCACTTCGGCGTAGACACTTTCACCATCCCTTTTAGCTGGTGTGTGTAACTTGGGAGTTATTTATGGCGCTGGATTTTAAGTTATCACCGGCCATTACAGTCACTTGTCGCGTTAGTTGCCGTTTCTCAGAGTTAATGCCTTAAACATTTTCACACTAATGTCACAGGGTCAAACTAATTCCGGTGATATGTCACTGTGCGTCTCACTCTTGCAATGCACATTACTTGCTCTTCAGTCTCATTAGTTAGAACATTATTCCTGTCCTCTACCGCCTTTTGAAGTTTTCCATTGGACATGTGTTTTATGGCAGGCGCAAAATTTAATGGGGGATGATAGTTGTCCATTACTACCCTCCTTCCTGTTATGTAAATACATTTTGTGGACGCAAATGATATTTATATCACTGGCTTTACAGCGTGATTTCGCAGTGTGTTTAACTATACAACACCGCAAGGCGTGACAGGCCTACCACCCGCCATTAAATTTTGCGGCAGCCATAGTTACATGTGGGAGTGGTCCATAGCGCCCCCATTATGAACTAGCTGTATCTGTTTCAAGCATTTAAGGCTCAGGATATTTTCAAAACTTTTTTTTTCATTTGACCAAATCTGAGTACTTTTTGGCATATATTCAAAGTTAGTAGTTGATAGCACAAAGTTCTAGAATACTGGAATGAATTTTTATGGATAAAGGATCGTCTTGAAAATGAGATCCAAATTTGAATCCTAGCTAATAACTAACCGCAATCCAGTGGTTTGAATATGTTGTGCATAAATACAGATATTGGTTTTTCAAAGTCTCAGTTAGAGTCAAATACTCTAAATTTTGAGTTTTGATAAATTTGTTAGCTAAAGTAACTAACCCCGCGGCTCAACAGCCCAGTCCGACCCAAGGCCTACTTCCTAGCCGCTGCGTCCTCCACCTCGGCCCACCTCGGGCGTCATGAGTAGGGCGGTGAGTTGGGGGTGGGACGCGGTCAGCACCCCAGTCCCTCCCGGCCGGTTATGCGGTCTTCGCTACCAGAGGGCTGCTACTCCCCAATCGAGTAGCTCCTCAATTGGCCCTTCAGTGAGTCCACCATAGACCAGGTCTCCCACGCTGGTACCGAGAATCGAACCGGGTCTCCCGCTTGATAAGCAGCAGCGCTACCACCGCGCTAAGGAGACGACCCTGTTAGCTAAAGTGTCATACTTAAAATTATATAACTGTTCCAAATTAGATTGTTTCTAAAAAGTGATAATTTTAGTCTTTCACACCTGTTAAGTGTACTGTAAAATTTGAAAGAGATTTGATAATATACCATATTTAGTATAAAATTAGAGGCTAAAGAGCAGCAAAAATAAAACCTCCTGAATGAGTGTTTATCCAGACCCCCCCCCACCGCCCCCCCCCTCTCTCTCTCTCTCTCTCTCTCTCTCTCTCTCTCTCTCTCTCTCTCTCTCTCTCACAGGCATTTAAATATTCTCACTTAAATTACATTTATGACCTGAATTCAGTCACAAATCTAAAATAAAAGATGTTAAACAAGTCAAAAAATAGGTATTTTTAACTCCTGAGTATATCCATAAAACACTTCCTCTACCGCTTACCAGTAGTAAATAAAGGGAGTATTACATTCCATCAAACATGCTTTGGGATCCGCTTCACCAAAATTCATTTCTGAATAATCTGATGTGTTGCACTCACATGACTTTCTCTACTCTTGTACTAACCATTCCTACAAACTCTTATTCTTCTACCTTCTTCGTGTTAGTTGAGACAAACATTTGCAGAAATTATCTTATTGCTCGTTTTCTGACATGTGCAACGGGAACATGGGAATACAGTAGACTTTGAGCGACAGTCAAATCTTTTAAAGCATTCAAATTCCCTTCTCTTTGCACGGTTAACATATAAAAACTGAACAGCGATGTTCCATTTGACAGAAGTATAAGTTCTCCAAAACTTACACAAATAACGAAGAATGTCTCCGAAATGGTTCACTCCACAAAAAAATTTTATTCGGGCACAAATTGTGTGTTTTAGCAAGATCTACATTTTTGTATAGTAAGATTTTGTCTATCTCTTACAGGTTACCAATTGTGCAAAAGTTATCCAGAGTAAATAGGATTTCATGGGTTATAGCCAGAAAATTAAGATATACATTACATTTGTCACAAAAATATCTTAGATATATATGTAGAATTTTAACCAAAATCGTTAGTCATTTTGAAGAAAAGCAAAATTTTCGAAAAACTTTCCATGCAAAGGGTAGTTTGGGGTGGAGCAATTTTCTTCAAAATCTTCGTGTCTCATTCTTGAAAGACATTAAACTTAAATACCAACTTTGGTTTTTAACCGACTTCTCGTTTTTAAGTTATGCTGTCCATAGAGAGACACACTCACAGACACACTGACAGACACACACACACACGGACCTTTTTCTAAAAATGCCTTTTTTGGATTCAGGGTGCATCAAAACATATTTTCGGTGAAATATTGACACCGAATTTTTCGGTGGAATAGAATACTTCCTCTACTTTACTATACGTAAAAGTAAAAACTTAGGATGAATACTAAATTTCATACACGAGTAGGTACAGAGGGCTCAAGATTCGCTAATCTTAATGGTGAAACTAAATAAGACGGCTCCACAGTAGTGGATGAAGCTCGCATTCGGGAGACTCCGGGTTCGAATCCCGTTGTTGTCTTTTTTGTGGTTTTCACAGCTCGGTAGGCGAATGATAGGATGGTTCCCCTTCTACCGCGAATTTTCTATCCTCATAATGCCTTTTCAACTGTTTCACCATTTAAGTTTCAGAGTTGATGGAGCCGTCTACGGTGATTGGTGCATGTATGTAGGAAGGTGCTTCTTCCTGGCTGATGCCACTTCTCATTCTCTGGTTAATGGAGGCAAAGTTAGGCTCATGCCGACGGCATTGTCGTTCTGCAATCGTTGGGGACATCATCATTGCTAGTGCGCATCGAATAAATTCCAGGTCTCTTCCTCTAAGGACCACAATGAACGTACTGAGATGACTCAAATGCGGTTTGAGCTCCAGTGTCTAGGAACCCCCGTCTGACTTTCCTATTGTACGCGGATAGATGTTAACAGTTTCACCGTTTCGGAATGAAGAGTTCCTTGAAAAGGTACGCCATTGGTTCATAAAATGTTACTTGTTATCGAAAATTTCGATTTAAAAAATAACTACACAAAGATAAACACCAGACAATAATGAGTTAGAAACATGAAGTGAGAACATATAAAAATATTGTCGATACAACGAGTTTCCTGTATACTTTGCCTTCTTTACTAAGTGTATTCGGTATCGAAACTACTAACTTAGGTAAATGTTTCTCAGTTCCTGTTTTCCATGGTACCACTAAACTTTCCAAGAAAATCGTTTTAACAAAATTAAAAGTGATTAATCTATTTACAGACCATATGATGAAAAATGGATAATTTCATGCTTTGATATGTGAACATCCTATATATTATTCCTCGAGTTAGTTTTTCATAATCAAATATCAAATAATCATGTAATTTTCAAACTTTTTGGAAACAAATAACGAATTGGCACAAATACGACAAATGTCCAGTCCAATCACCTTTTCTGCCACTTTATTTTCTTCTAACTGAATGCATAACATTATAGTTATCTTTTTTGTTGACGTTAACAAGTCTACAGTTCTTCGTAATATTAAAACTCACAGCTATTGTCTTCTTGTACCCTTAACACACAATTTGCTGCCTTTCAATTCTCTATATGTCTCACAAAAGCTAAGTCTGGTGATACGATCACTCAACTCTCAATAACTGCTTTGCTATCTGCCTTTCTGCGCGAGGTTCTTTCAGGAGGATCGTACACACGCAGCTGACACACATACGTGCACTCTCTCTCTCCTATTCTCTCTCTCAGAGAATGTCCCAAAAAATACCAACAGCACTTAGTATGTTGTCTGGGGAGGCAAAGTGTTCGATTTTCAAATAGGAAACCCTGTCCGGGGTTTGGACACTGTAGCGCATCGAAGTCTGAAATGAGTGTAGTTTCATATTTCGTCAATAAATCCAACATCGAGCTGTCTTCATTAGAAACGTACTCTCTACATCATTGCAGGGCCTACATCGGTGGTGCTGAACCTCATGTACATAACCCAATACGTGCGATGCAATTGTCTTAGAAGATTTTCAATCGCTCCGTGGACTCGAGACATAAGATCCTCCGCTGACGTTACAGGAGTACCATACACCATACTCTTCATACAACTCCACAGAAAATAGTCGATAGGTGTCAGATCTGGCGACCATGCTGGTCATGGAACTGGTCCTCCTCTACCAATTCATCGATTTGCATATGCGACGTTGAAGTGATTCCGCACACTTACATCAGTGTGCTCAAGTTGGCCATTTCAGCAGCTGTGTGCTGGTACATGTCTCACTGCAGTTAAGAAACGTTACTGTACTGGAAACTACACAAGTGATGCAGTAGGATGCGCACTAAGGACTCTGTGGAGCAATTTAGCGCATGCGCAGGAATGTTATTATGCTTAGGTCGTTCATCCCAGTATACAGATGGCTAAAGAATTGTATACTTTCCGTGTTAAGTTACCAAAACCAATTTTAACAGAGTGTAACAACCGTTCGTTCCCAAACTTCGACGCTCTCCAACGTCCAAACCGTGCATTTCCGGACAGGGTTTCCTGTTTGGAAATCGATCATTTTGCCATGTCGCACAACATAC
The DNA here is from genome assembly GCA_030765045.1 of Tenodera sinensis. Lineage (NCBI taxonomy): Eukaryota > Metazoa > Arthropoda > Insecta > Mantodea > Mantidae > Tenodera > Tenodera sinensis. The sequence continues at coordinate 179,990,061 of CM060962.1, read as the reverse complement.
TAAGCGTTGTCGGTATTTTTTTTTTTTTTTTTTTTTTGGGGGGGGGGGCGACATCCAGTATATACCTATAAGGCAGGCGCTATTCATTTCACGGCGCATTAATCGTCCATTGCACTTCACCCTGTAGCCCCAAAATATGAAAGAAAAGAAAATGAGAGTAAATGAGGAACAGGAAAATTTATGGCTTTATATAAATTCAACAAAGGTAATGGCATTCATAGGGAAAGAACCCATTAAAACAAAAATATTTGCAAATAACCGTTGTGTAGAACAGGTGAGGCATTTTAATTACTTAGAAACTGCTGTTAATTATGAGTGACAAGGAATATGACGTGGACAAAAAGTATCCAAATTTCAAAGAGTGTGTGAAACAATAAATAGGACATTTAGAAACAAAATACGTAAAGAATCAAGTTTTACAAAGTTATGGCTTCACCTATGTTAGCCTACGGAAGTGAGACTTGGACATTAACTAAAAAGCAACAGAGTAGGTAAAATCTAGGCTTCAGAAATGAAATTCTTAAGAAGTGTGAAGCAATTTACGAAGAGAGACCTAATAACAAATGAAAGTATAAGAGAAGAGTTAAGAATTGTTAATATAAATGAAAGGTTAAAGGTTTCAAACAGAAGCGGAAGGAACTGTTGAAATAATGCCAGAGATCAGACTTCCTAAACAAATAACCAATATCATCCTAAAGGTTGGAGATCGAGGAGCAGACCCAGGAAATGATGGCTGGAAGGCTTTGAATCCGGAACAGGCACTTGATTGCCTATGCCTTGAAATGAGGAAGAAGAAGATGTAAATTCACCCCAACCTACCAACCTAAGGAAACCATGAAACATTCCACGGCCTGGGTTTCGGGGTTCAAACCGGAAATAACCCGAATGCAAGCTCCAGCTTCTACATACTGGGTCACACAAGATGACCGTAATTAGCATTTGTCCATAGACAAGCCGAGGAACTGAGTTTGAAGTGATTGAGATTATATCGTCATAAACTTACCGACGGCAAATAAACAGGATCTCAGCTGTGGATGCGATACAGTAGTTTTGCGTGACCGGGTAAGATACGATCGTGTGAAGTTGGTGGCACGATTCCTGTTGGCTGCCATGTATCAACTCGGCGTCCAATTAAACTACACAATACCAGCACGGGAACAAGTAGTATCGTGTAACATTACCTTTTCAATGTGTTTCTGAAAGATTGTGACAGCGCTGAATATATTAGAGCGCTGCACCAGGTATATTTACGACAACCGCCGCACCATAACAAGGTGGTCTGTGTTAACAACTTGTAGCACTGGAAGTAATATGTCATCAGCCAAAGCTGCCTTTGTTAATTAAATGGTCCAACGACTCAGTTCAGAAGAACGACTTTGTCACTCATAATGTATTTGTTTTTATTATTGTTATTATTATTATTATTATTATTATTATTATTATTATTATTATTATTATTATTATTATTATTATTATTATTATTATTATTATTATTATTATTATTATTATTATTATTATTATTATTATTATTATTATTATTATTATTATTATTATTATTATTATTATCATCATCATCATCATCATTATTATTATCATTATCATTATCATTATTATTATTATTATTATTATTATTATTATTATTATTATTATTATTATTATTATTATTATTATTATTATTATTATTATTATTATTATTATTATTATTATTATTATTATTATTATTATTATTATTATTATTATTATTATTATTATTATTACAGCTTAGCGCTCTTAGTGTTCTTGGCTAGAAAATGAGGGAGTATTAAATCATAACAAGTTTCTAATTTTTACTTTTCTCTACTAGGCATTATTTTGAATAATCATTGTGTGATTGTTTCAATCTTACTTCAAAGATTTGCAGCACCGCAAGTAAGAAGACGATACGCACATCGTAGTTAGAGAAGGTATTACATTGCACCCAAAAATTCGATATTGAAATTTTCTGAATCTGAAAACAGAAATTATTTGAAAAAGGTTGGCGCGTGCGCGTGTGTATTTGTGTTAGTGTGTGAACAGCATAACTCAAAAACGAATAATCGGTTAAATAGAACACTTGGTACATAAGTTCAGCTTTTTAAGGATGCGACACTAAGAGTCTCAAAATATTCTTTACATGAATATTTTTTCCAAAATTCTCATTTTCTCAAAAATACCAACAATTTTGATTAAAATATCACATGCAAGTTATTTTTATGACAAATGAAATGTATAGGTATCTTGAATTTTTTGTGAATCGCCTCTGAGATTTTCTTCATTCTGGATGACATTTGAATAGCTGGTAAACCGTTAGAAGTAGAGAAAATCTTATTGCGAATAAAATATTGTAGATCTCGTTGAAGTACACAATGTCAAATACAATTTTTATGTAGTTAAATGGTTCCATTATACTCTTGAACTTATTTGTTTGAATTATCTAATACTTATATTTTTCTCAAGTGTGATTCCATTTGTTCCCTTTTCTTTCCTTCTTTCTTTTCTCTCTCTTCTGGCCATGCAAAGGAACGGAATTACAAATCATCACTAGGCACCAGCTTGTAAAAGACTTCACTATCACATAAGGTTACTGCATTTGACCAATTTTCATTGCACCTACGATGAAATGTATAATAAAACAGTTTCTGCAAATGTTTATCTTAAAGTAAGAGAATGTTGGAGAAATTCTATGAATGTAACATATTTTTTTTCTCTTAAGGTCGCAAAGAGAGGGGAATTTCAGGAGCTGTAAGCCATCACACAGCGAGCCGCTCTTAAAAGATTTGACTATCGCTTAAAGCTCATTACCTTCAAGGTAATATTCCATAAGACAGCTTCTGCATTTTTCCGATTAACATGTACAGTTGATAGAAGAATATGCATTTGTAAGAATTGTTTGTACAAGGGTTTGTAATATGTGTGCAATTCTGTTTTGCATTCTTTACGACTTACTTAAGGTAGAGGAGCACTGTATCCAACCCAAAAATTGATAACGTGATATCTACAAAAATAATCCTTTGAGATTCTTGAACTTAAAAGAAACATGTTTTAAAAAATGCCGTGTATGTGTGTGTTTGTGTGTGTGTGTGTGTGTGTGTGTGTGTGTGTCTGTGTGTGTATGTTTGTGTCTGTGCAACGTAGACATTTTCAGGAACCTCCCCTCACTCAAAACTGCTCTATATATGTAAATGTATTCGTTATTTTTATTTTCTTAAAAGTGGCTCAAATATCTCAGGTATCAACATGAAAAGTAGAGTGTGTGTACCTTGAATCTATCTAAATGCCCCATGAGGTTCTCTTCACTGTATAATTTAATGCTGTAATGCTGTATAGTTTAATGCTGTATAATTTTCAAGCCTTAGGAGACAGTCAAAAACTTCAAATAAGGAACATTTAGGATTCATTGAAACAGAGAATTGTTCAAGTATGTTTTGTGATTTAGTTTCCAAAACATTAGTTATATGTTGATTTTAAATACTCAGTTCCATCTACGTGGATATGAAAAACTTGAACATATGAACACGAATTATCATTTTTATTCGTCGATAAGAATACATGAGACTTACCACCATGGACGAGCAGACGGCGAACTTCTTTCTCGGAGATCCCAGGATCAATTTTCGGTCGTAGAGTGGCAATTTCTCTTTAAATAGGATTATTTCCTACCTTCCATAAACTCCGAAAGGTGAATGTGAGAGTTTATGTAAGTACATGCGCAAAAAAGCTAAAAACGACGAAAATCAGTAACCTACCCTACAAATTCAAAGAGCAAAAACACCATCAAAAGCTTCAGTGAAAGCCCCCAATAGGGAGCCATAGAAATGAATTCCCATCCAAAATATAATCATGGTCAGTTATAATGCGAACCACTGATTGCCACTTAAATGTCTACTTGTAACAAACCTTATTTAGAGTTTGCAAGCATATTGCGAGGCTATTTAACAAGAACGCTTCTGATTTATGGCATTGGTTAAACCCTCTCTACTCTACTTACCTTGGATTAAACCCACTTCATAGATTGCGGAACACTGATCCCTCCATGTTCAAATTATGTGCTCCCTCGCCCTTATAGCTCGTGGTTGTTAAGCTTAAAGCTGACATCTATTCTGAGATTATGGATCTACATGTAAGTGTAGTTTAGCCCATCATCGTGGTGTAGGTGTAGCATTCAAGGGTATGGAGTTCGAAACTAGGTTAGGGATAGCAACCCAAATTAGGTTTTCCTGGGTTTTCCTTTATTCTGAAAAGACAAATGTAAGGCAATTTTTGAGCTCTAAGGACCCCAGGATCGTTTGAGTAGCAGTACACACATTGCATTCATTCATCTGGTATTACCTCACAGGTTGAAGGACCTACTTGAAGAATGGAAATAAAAGTATATTTTCCAGTGATGACATTATACCACTATTTGTCGTTACTCGATACTCGTTTTATAAAAAGCTGTAAATTCGATAGCCTTGTTTTTAATTTATTGGAACATCTGCTGTGTAAAGATACATTATGGTTTTGCTAACAGACTACAAAGTTCACACGATGCCTGTATTCGGGATATTGCGCACTGAATAGCCCGAAAGTGTAATGGCTAAATGCTTATGGATGGCGATGCATGAGTCTGTGCGTTTTTCTCTTCAGTCTTCTTAGGTGCCGGCCAGACCGGTCAGGTGGCTTGTGAGAGATTCTCTGCAGCAGAGGATTGACATGTTGGAGTAGCTCATGCGAAGGACAGAAGTCACTTTAGAAATGCCTAAATCGCTGTGCAGAGAGGTGGTTCGCGTGTACCATGAAGAATCATTTATGAGCCTAAGAATTCTGTTTTGTTGAACCTGTATTGTTTTCACTTCCCCGTATAAGCACAATCATATTGCCATATGTGTGTTACTAGCGAAAGATAAAGTAGATGTTTATTATGAAGAGAGAGTGGTGACGATCCTGATATTAGATTCTTCAGCTCGTGAATGCTGTTGCAGATTTCACTAATTATTGATGTAATGTATTTTGTCCTAGCTATTCAGAATGAGATCAATAGATTTTCTGACACGGATAAAGAAACTTGGACATTAAGGTTTGGTGAACGAAGGGTAATTTTTTTTCTTGTGGGTGAATTTAACCAGACGTGATTCCTCTCGATTCATCTGACTGGAGGATTGCATACAGCAAGTATAAATTTCACTAAAGCTATGTAAGTACTGAAGCTATCTAACAGTAGAGTCACAGGTGCCTTTGTTGGAATAGCTATATCCTCAGCAAACTGTGGTTTTGCAAAGTCGCCTCTTTGCGGAAAGTCTGAGGTGTGTGAGTGTATGTGCGTGTGTATGTATATAATATATAATAATATATTATATATACTGGTCCCAAAACGCTGCCTTGTGGAACACCAGAGGGAATGTCTTTGTGTGTTGATTGCGCACTTTCATATTTGACTGTGAAAATTCGCTTCCTCAGTTAGGACTTATATTAAGTATCTGACAAATAAAGCTTCAGTTTGAAAGCAGACCATCATGACAAACCTTATCGAAAGCTTTCTCAGTATCAAGGAACATACTGATTTGTCTTCATAAGCGCCCAATATTCTATCCTCTGCCCAAAGTAGCTGTTGCGGACAAGAGCTATGTCATCTAAAACCAAACTGTGTCGGCGTATTGTTTTCTTAAAGATGAGTATGGAGGAAAGCTAGAAGCAATCGTTCAAATAATTTGTAAAATAACGGCTGTAGACTTATGGGGTGATAATTTCGTGGGTCATTTTGTGCCTTTTTAGGTTTAGGTATGGGACAACTATTTCATATTTCCACTGTTTGGGAAAATGTGTAATCCTAAGAATAGCATTATAAGTTTATGTTAAAGAAACTAATGTTTTCTTAGAAAAGGCTTTCAGAAGAGGCTGAACCATTCGGTCGTGTCCACGAACTTCCTTCCGAGGAATTCTTTCCATTACGTTCTTTACCTTAGTAAGAGAGAATACATCTGTTGAAAGGGGAATGTTGCAGGGGTTGTGGAACTGAGCTTATTACCTGCTTAAAGAAATAAAGCCTTTGATTATATCAGGTTGAAATTAATCGCTAAATATTTCGGAAAAGTAGTGCGGTTTTTTTCCCCCTTCCTGGAGTTGTAAGTCATTCATTGCTGATCCTCAAAGGAGCAATTCTGTCGATGTTTCTCGTTGACTTTTTAATTTTGCTCCACAGCGAGCCATCATGTGCGTTAAGGGATGTTTTCTGAGTGGCGGTTCGGTTGTAGTTGGTTTTATGCCAGGTATATTTCATACTTCCCAAATCTTCCTATATTCCTTTTCTATGCGATGGGGCTGAGCAATATGTAGAATAAAGGAAAACATTCGTCGAGTGCTGTACGAGACAGAAATTTGGGAGCTCACTATGATCGCGGCGTACTGAACATGTCGGGTTACTTAGCTGTCATACGGCAATGTAAGAAATATCTGCAAGTCAGTGATCTTATCAGGGAAAGGTGTATTTGTAATTTGCCTGTTGAAAGGATGATTAATGAAATTCGGTGTAGATAGCCAATTGAAGTTACAACGAGCTTAAGTAAAACAGGGTAATAGAGTTTAGTTCCTGTGTGTTAGAGCACGTATTCGCAACGCTATTCCCTATAAAGTAATGCAAAATGCCGTGTATACTTCCGTCATCTAGACATTGCGTTAGTTGTAGTGGGTATTGAAACTCTAAACTAAGTTGGCAAATAACGTGATGTAGTATGTTGCCTCTTGTGTTGGTGTTACTGAGTCCCAGCGAAGATGTTTGCTATGGAAGTTCCTTCCAAGTAAGAACCATGATTTCATTATACGCTCTACATACCCGAAGTATGTTGCACTCAATTTATTTTCCAGTGATAAATAAAACAAAGTTATTTGGAAATTAAAATTGTTTTATTTTATTTGTATGCGACTCATGAAGTTCGGGTTCCATAATGGGCGGTAATTCGTTACGTAACAGTTACGTTTTATAAAGAGTCTCTCTTTCTTTCCTTACTGGGGTGGCTCTGTATTTACTGTAGTCAGACAAGAAGAAACGTAAGTGCGGTGCTAATGGGATTACTTGCAACAAAGTTTGTGCTAAGGGTTGTAAGAGAGATAAGAGAATCAATGCGGATAAGTAGTTTGTGAACAGTTTACTCATTCTCTAGATTAGAACGAAGGACTTCAGCATAGCAGCTCTAATTGTCTTGTTTGCTTTGTGTAACATGTGAACGATATATTGATAGATATTTCTTGTTGGAGTGTTAAGAGCTCTAGTACTATCTTTTCGTGGTTCACTTACTTGTCTTGACCATGTTGTCTTTGCAAAGTGACCAAGGTTGTTGTTGTTTTCTTCCCCCCCCCCCTTTTTTTTTCCATGTGTGGACAAGGCAACTTCATAGTTTGCCGTATGGTCGGTAGATTTGTGGTACGTCAGTGGTTTTGTATGCTCGTCTGATGCATGATTCTCATTGTATTTAACCAACATGGTAACTCGTGACAGTATTTCTGCTAAGGCCATAATTCTGACATTTCATACATTGAATTACAGTACCTCTGGACTTCAGTGGTTCGTCCTTGCTTACTGCGCAATACAGCCTCTTTAACTGGTGGATGTTTTCATTGTTGGTATTCAGTTTGAGGTACACGAGGAATAAATGTAGGAGTAGTTTAATTACAGGGTGGTAAGTAGGAAGTATTTATATAGGATCGTGACCAAGTGTGCACAGTTCCCCTATGAAGTTAGTGCCATCGCATGAGGGATGTAGGTCTCTAATAACAACTCTAAAGTTGCACTCATCTTTGAATTGTAAAGTATAATATGTGTTTTATTCCCATCTAAGTATGACGTGACTTTACGATAAGCATCAGTAGTGTCAAAGTAAATTTAACTTTCTTTCTGTTTGTCAATGATGGGATGCCTGAAGGGAACAGCATGTATTGCAGTAAGCTTACGTAAAATTGTATTCAAATTGCTTATGTTACTCACATAAATTAGAGGTTGTTCGGGCATTTCCCGAGATACGCTGGTAATTCCATTATCCTGGTGATCGGTTGGTAGATTTTCCGGAGGAGCAAATGGCTATTCAGATGGAAATGCTCATGAATTTCCGTCAGCATTACTAGCGAGTTCCATTCTTTTTTCACATAAGTTACGACTTCTATTATGACTGACGCAGTGACCAAATATTAGCGAAGCAAAAGCATACGATAACACATACACATACATGCGCACACAACAACACACACAACACTTAGCAACGAGTTTGTTATCAGCGAAGCAAGAAAATCAACAACGCTCACCAATTTTAATATTCTCAAGGAATATTTAACTATCTTTTGATCAAATAAAGCCGCTAAGAAGAAACAGAATGTTCAGTAACATAAGACATGGCCCATTCCATTCCTTTACGTTTCTTTTTTATTTATTTATTTATTTATTTATTTATTTATTTATTTATTTATTTATTTATTTATTTATTTATTTATTTATTTATTTATTTATTTATTTATTTATTTATTTATTTATTTATTTATTTATTTATTTATTTATTTATTTATTTATTTATTTATTTATTTATTTACTTATTTACTTATTTACTTATTTACTTATTTATTTATTTATTTATTTATTTATTTATTTATTTATTTATTTATTTATTTATTTATTTATTTATTTATTTATTTATTTATTTATTTATTTATTTATTTATTTATTTATTTATTTATTTATTTATTTATTTATTTATTTATTTATTTATTTATTTATTTATTTATTTATTTATTTATTTATTTATTTATTTATTTATTTATTTATTTATTTATTTATTTATTTATTTATTTATTTATTTATTTATTTATTTATTTATTTATTTATTTATTTATTTATTTATTTATTTATTTATTTATTTATTTATTTATTTATTTATTTATTTATTTATTTATTTATTTATTTATTTATTTATTTATTTATTTATTTATTTATTTATTTATTTATTTATTTATTTATTTATTTATTTATTTATTTATTTATTTATTTATTTATTTATTTATTTATTTATTTATTTATTTATTTATTTATTTATTTATTTATTTATTTATTTATTTATTTATTTATTTATTTATTTATTTATTTATTTATTTATTTATTTATTTATTTATTTATTTATTTATTTATTTATTTATTTATTTATTTATTTATTTATTTATTTATTTATTTATTTATTTATTTATTTATTTATTTATTTATTTATTTATTTATTTATTTATTTATTTATTTATTTATTTATTTATTTATTTATTTATTTATTTATTTATTTATTTATTTATTTATTTATTTATTTATTTATTTATTTATTTATTTATTTATTTATTTATTTATTTATTTATTTATTTATTTATTTATTTATTTATTTATTTATTTATTTATTTATTTATTTATTTATTTATTTATTTATTTATTTATTTATTTATTTATTTATTTATTTATTTATTTATTTATTTATTTATTTATTTATTTATTTATTTATTTATTTATTTATTTATTTATTTATTTATTTATTTATTTATTTATTTATTTATTTATTTATTTATTTATTTATTTATTTATTTATTTATTTATTTATTTATTTATTTATTTATTTATTTATTTATTTATTTATTTATTTATTTATTTATTTATTTATTTATTTATTTATTTATTTATTTATTTATTTATTTATTTATTTATTTATTTATTTATTTATTTATTTATTTATTTATTTATTTATTTATTTATTTATTTATTTATTTATTTATTTATTTATTTATTTATTTATTTATTTATTTATTTATTTATTTATTTATTTATTATTTTTTGCGTTAACTTCACCGAAACATGTTCTTATTGGTGATTTTCTGTTTATAAACGCATGTAATTCAATTTGTTTTTGTTCATTTTCAGATGTTATTGCATCATCTTCCGAAAGTGACCGAAAACTCGTATATTACACTTTTTCAGTAGAGGTTTTGTAAACTTCACTCGGTGAATGCACGTAACACGCTTCTCTAAATTTGTTGTATTATGTAATTACCACCGCACAAAAGTCCCGCACTATGACACTAGCGATTCTTTGGTGGATACGCCTGTATACGAAGCGGAATTTTCACAACTGCATACGCCGGAATGTCAACTAAAATCGAGGGATAAAGAACGACAGCATTAAAATCTATGTTACACATAGTGGCTGGCACTCTATTATTTAATAACTTGAATTTCAATTGTAAGCAGAGTGGGAGACCGAAGGCCCAATGGCAAACATACATATGTGTAATCACTAACTAACAATAATGTATCAGCTATAGTAAGGAAATAAAATGGGAGTCATATTGTTTCATTTTACTGTAAAACCTGCCTTGAATTCGTATTGTCAAACAGATAAATAATTTGCGCAGTCTTCAGTACCACATTAATTGAATTCGATAACAATATTTTCGTTGGTCCTTTGGCTCTATGACTCTGTGGTAACTTGCGCAGGGGGATTTATCACCTCGACAGAAAGGCCGACTTTTATGCCTATGCCCCTGATGGAGCACCTGCCTGGAGGAAGGATGAGGCGAATGAATCCTAAAGGAGGTCCGAATGTAGCCACGACAGAGCCGGTGGCAGATCCCTATATTTTCCCAGTTAGAAGCACCCCGGTGGAGGCTCATTTAGCTTCCCTCCCCCTCGGGCTTGTGCCATCCAATGGGAGGCCAGGAAACCAGTGGCTTGCCTTCCATTCCGGGGAACGAAATTACCAGAGCGCAATTTGTTCCCCTTGCAGTCCATCTGCCGCAACGCTCGCCAACGCTTCCAACCCTGAAAGAATCCTAACGGGCTGAAGGCTGAATGAAACGAAATGGAGGGTCAGGAAATTCGGATGATATGAAAATCCTTCCCAGCATTCGCCTGATGACCTGGGGAAATCTCCGAAAAAAATCCATGAGTCAGGAAGGTCGAAACCACGACCTCCTGAATGCCGGCCACAGACTTTGCCACCTGACCCATCCCGCTCGGTGATTGGTCCTTTAGAAATCATTAGAACCTATGTATTTTGTGAAGCACGCACCACAGCACAAAGAGCCACAACCCAGACTTTGTACACTCCTTAAACCCCTGCAACACACAACCAACCATGCGCGTTTAACTTCAACAAGTGGGCTTTGACTCGGGAACACCTACACTCTAATGCCTATATGTGCATAAAGTATCAAAAGGCTTCACGGTTGTTGTCAATGTGCTAAGGTACGGTTTCCGAGATTAAGGGCCGTGGTCTAACTGATTAAGCACTTCCAGACGTTGCAGATGCAACAGCGCGTTTATACCTCTCAGGAAGCTGCAATCGAAACGTGTGGGAGAATTTATCCCATTAGACTATCGCCCACAAGCCCACTATACCTAAAACAGTTACACTAGAGGACTCAAAGAAAACCACATTTTAAAGTATTTTACAATAATTGTGTACTCTATAGGACCTGGCAAAAATGATGTCACCTTACAAAGCCTCCTATATCATTATATCATATATTACCTTTAGATATTTAAAAATTATCTTTATAGACAAAACTGTCCTATCTGGCCACTGTTCAAACTTATGTATTTGAGCTATAGGAGTTGGTAAGTATTGCATTAGGTAGAAGAAAACTTGTAGACTGCTCAGAACTTTCAAAAAGCACTCTTTTACGTGTTTCCAGCATCTTGGTTACGGAACACCAGCACAAGTTCTAGTAAAACATCCACGTATTAATTTAATGTGTGCAATTTAAAAATAATTTAATGATCTCTCGTAAGAACATTTGATAGGATTTCTGAGTTATTTTCAGTATGCCTATTACATATGCATGGGAAAGTTCTTTCGGGATTGTATGTGTAACTAAGCAATTATAAGTATCCTATAGACCTATCCCCCAAAAATAGAATATGGAATGAATACTGTAATATACATGGCATGATATGCGTGTATTTTTAACACACAGAGAAAGTTGTGTTAGTGTATCAAACATGTTATGCCATTTAAATACTTTATAAAGTCTTCCCATCTCAACTTCTTTTCTTTAAAACCAGTAGGAGCTTAATTATGTTTCTAATTATTATTAATACTGGGCATGTTTAACAGGAAAATATCATTTGTTGCATTCACTTGACTTTCTCTGCTTACTCTTCTGCAAACTACTCTAAAAAAGCTCATTCTTCTTTCTAGTTCTTGTTAATCAGATAAACTTTCATTAAACGTTAACACATTTCGTTGCAGAAACAATAACAGTAAAATAAGCTAAAGTGATAGTCTAATATTTAAAAAACGGGCCATTATGTGATGGACGAATAGAGACTTAGCACTTGAGAAAACCACCTATAAGTATTTCAACATTGAAAACAAAGAATAGGTCTCCAATGGTTAAAAGTTGACACCAATTGTGTGCTTAAATGGAATCTACTTTTTCTGGCGCAGTAAGATTCCGTCTAACTCTTACGGCTAAAGTCTTCAGAATAAAAGTATTCCCGGAAAATTCAAGATATTGTAGCTGGAAGCCTTCTCGTGAAATAACGATGCAAAGGTTTTAAAACAGAATTCCCGGAGTGGGCTGCTTGGGACTTCATCTCGTCCCCTCTTACTGATTAATCTTACGAGGGTGATATGCTTCTGTAGTTTAGGGGTCAAAGACGGGGAGGCCGTTCAAGCGCCAGGGAAAATTAGAGATTCGGGTTATTGTTTTTGGATATTGTATTTAGATATTATAAAATAAATTCTGAAATGCAACTGTGTGCATTCCGTGCTGTATATATATAGAATCAGCCTACTTAAAACTATTCAGTAAATATCTCCGGAATGTTACTGATACCGATGAAATATTTCCACCAGGCTTAAGGACGCTAACATAGCCATCAATTTAGCATAAATCAAAATAAATAAAATGAAACCGAAATTATAAGATGAATATAAGTAATTAATAACAGAAAGAAGTAAAAGGAGATTCTAATCGATAGTTAAGAAGAACCGTTGTGATAAATATGAATATGTTAAAGTCTCAAGAATGGAAGCCTAAACAGATTAGATGAGTGATAAAGATTACAATTGTTGTGCGAGCAAAGCGCAGAAAAAATCCGCGGGCTGATTCGTATCTTACCATGATGTGCTCAAAAGTTGACAAATGGAAATCGCTTCCTTCGTGTCGCCCACGCAAAACACAAGCAACCCAACACACCAGGACAAACAGTACCGGAGCAATGTGACGTCATTGGGAATACACCGAGGCTCGCGCAAGCCTCGGAATACACGGGACCAAGTGAAATAAGGGTACTTTTACAACATGAAGCACATTGTTAATATCCCAATCCCAGACCTATCTGTTAAAATAAACAACACAATGCAGTTATTCAGTATTCATACATGGTGGTGGACCTTCTGTAGTACAATGAATAAAAGTAGAAACTATTGCTCTGTTGCTGCGTGTAAATATGCTTCATATAAAACTACGGATGTAGTTTATCATACATTTCGTAAGGATGTAACATTACAGCGTGAATGGGTGTCTCGGTGTAAAAGGGCTGATCCAATTAATGTCAATAATGCAAGAATTTGTTCAGTTCATTTCCTTCCCGAAGATTACGAACGGGATTTAAAACACGAGCTTCTAAGATTGGCACAAAGAAGAGTATTAAAAAGCGATGTTGTGCCTTCACAAAGATTTCAATTGGCATGGAGATACATGGGAGACTGCTGTGGCAAGTACCAGCAAGGACAATGTGCAGGCAATTAATAAATATTCGTACTCTTAAGATAGTATTTCTGTATGTAATTAATTTCGAATTTGTTTTGTACATTTGAGGATTAGAGACAGTATGTAGGTACATTTTGATGGCAGAAGTTTGTGGGCATCTGTTAGGAAAATAATTTTAAATTAAAAATGGGTGCTGCTGCCATTCCTTTCATAGTATTTACCGCTTTATGGGCCGTCGTTGGAATAGTGTTGCCATTTGTGGTACCAAAAGGAAAAAAAACAGAGGGATTTTGCAAGTGGTACTGATGCTCACAGCTGCAACATGTTGGTTATTTTGGCTGCGTTGCTATATGGCTCAAATGAATCCTCTCATTCGGCCAAAGTTATCAAATACCACCATATTATTGATGGCAAAATATTGGGGAAGTGGTTTGACTCCATGAAATGTAGCAGCCTCTTCATAGGTGTTGGTGATCATTCCATCCTGCTACAAGTGTGTAATTTATATTGCAGTGTACAACTCGTATATTGTTGTGCCTTATTTTTGGAAAGCTATATATCTATTTCTGTAACATTTACGAGCATTTGTACATATAAATTCTCAGTATTTTTGCTTGAAGCAACGTCCTGTATGTAATTATATATTGTCATTAATGACTACTTGACGAGAATAAAAGGTCAAATAATGACAAAGATAATGACGATGATATTTAAATAATAATGATAATAATATTATTATTAATAATAATGATGATGGTGATTATAATAATAATAATAATAATAATAATAATAATAATAATAATAATAATAATAATAATAATAATAATAATAATAATAATAATAATAATAATAATAATAATAATAATAATAATAATAAGAATAATATGATGATGATGATGATGATGACGACAACGACAATGACGACGACATGACAATGACAATGACAATGATAATGATGATGATAATAATAATAATAATAATAATAATAATAATAATAATAATAATAATAATAATAATAATAATAATAATAATAATAATAATAATAATAATAATAATAATAATAATAATAATAATAATAATAATAATAATAATAATAATAATAATAATAATAATAATAATAATAATAATAATAATAATAATAATAATAATAATAATAATAATAATAATAATAATAATAATAATAATGTGATTCTAACCAGATTATAATTTTTTGAATTTATACGACATAATATATTAACATATTTGTTGACTATTCAACTTTAGATTTGTTTGGAGATAAAGCTGATAAATTAGATAATGCTCTCTTTCGTACCGCCCTTTCTTCACATCGGTGATGTCGTGCTGATATATGTCCTATGACAAGAGGAAAATGTGATTGTAGCACGCAGAGCTTGTTATTTCTTTACGTTTAATGAAACATTCCGTCTATTTTTACATTCATGCGACGTTTTATACTGGGCAATAGCACAAACCAATGCAGTTCTTGGCGGCGCCGTGGCCGAGTGGTTAGCGCGCTCACCTACCACCTAGGCGGCCCGGGTTCGATCCCAGGGACCCGTATGTGGTATTGGTGGTGGACGAAGCGGCGTCAGGGTGGGTTTTCTCCGGGTGCTCCGGTTTCTCCCGCCATCTCATTCCACCGGTGCTCCATCTTCATTCCATGTGTCATCAGTGTCACCGCCTGCGGTGCCGTATGTAGTAAAAGCGGGCGTTAAACACTACAACAACAACAATGCAGTTCATTAACTATCGCGGTAAACCAGTATTCCTGATGACGTAATGAGCGACAGCCAATAGAAGCGCTATTAGCCGGAATGGCCTACCTCTCTATTCTAGTTGTCTTGGCAACACACATTCGTCTTGAATCGAGCAGAGAGTGCAAGTGCAATTTTGTGATTTGTACGTAAGCTGGTGCGTAGGTATACATAATTCGGCGGTTGCCCAAGGGTGACAAAGTTCAAGTATTATAACGTTCCAGTGTAAGTTAGACAGTTATATTCTATTTAGATATCGTCGGCAGTTCTCTACAAATCTGGAAATTTGAAAATAAAGTCAAATATTTGTTAATTCTTCGTTTGGTTCCATTCCTACCACAACTCACGCATACCTTGCAGATTAGGACCTCTTGCTAGAGCTAGTCAGATACCGGGACACCAAACCCAGGATAGGAGATATCTTGGCGACGAGGTCTTTTAGATCTTAAAGGTGACGTTAAATCGACGTAGGGAAGAGGAATATTTGCGTCAAAAATTAGAACGATGATAAACATTGTATTAAATGACTAGTAAATTGTCATTAAACTTTCACTTATAAAGCAGTTAAAACTAGTTTCAGTTAACTGATTTGAAAGTAAAATGCTGAAAAAGGGTTGAGAATGTTTACTTCATTTTCAGAAAGAAAAAAAAAAAAAAAAAAAAAGAAAAAAAAAAAAAAAAAAGGAATTGAAGAAAAAAATGAGCGCTGACATTTACTTTTTAGAGGTTCTGTTGCGATCTCTTTCAGCTAGCAACTTACGGTTAAGACACTTATTCTTCCAGTTTTTGTTTAATTTTTGGAATATTTACAGTTACTATTCCATTAAAAATGTAGACCTTGTGCTCAAAGCATCCTTTTTCAAAAGAAATTGTTAGTTCTCTATAAGTTGAAACTTTTGGCCTTTTGTCGCCCTTTAATCCAGTGTAATTAAAATTAAATTTTTCACACCATAGGTAATCGCTTAGCAGCATTACTGTAAATCTCAATATTAAATATTTATCTACGGCTATTTATTATAAAATTACAAGAGAAAGAAAACCCTTCCCATTGTTCTGTTGCCCATCTTAATTTACTGATTAGTTTCTTCCTAAGTGTACGTTATTAAAATGTACCAACCCTTGGTCATGGTTTATTATTTACCATGCTTGGGCACTGCTTGGTTGCCAAGTTTGATATCTATTAAAGTTTAAAAGCGAACGCATTCAATTCTGTTTTCGTTGAATAGGCAGAATAAAGCGAGATTACTCACTCTCTGCTAATTCAAAAGTGAAAAAGAGAGAGAAATAACACCGCTGCGTTAACAAGCGGTTTCCAGCACAGTAAATCCCTTTGTATCCAGGCATTTCTTTCCAGCCAATGGAATTTAGTCCTCTTTAAAGCCATTGTAACAGGAAAAATAAGGCACTTCTGGCTTGTTTGCCAGAGGAAACAATTACAAAGGAGAATATGGTCTGAAATATTTGCTTTGTGGTGTGATATACGAACTGCATAGCTCTGCCAAAATGCAGATTAAGTTTTTTAAAAGGAGCTGCAACGAAATTTAATTTAAGATTTTATTTCATCCACAATTCCTTCATTTATTTCTCGATGCTGATAAAACTTTCATTTTGTACCCTGTTATTTGATCCTAGTGGGTTAGAGAGTGTGGCTCCGGTTCCCAGCCACGGCATGCACGTGGGTTGGAGTCCACACATGTGGGTGTGGATTCTTTGGTCCACTCAGCATCGTGATGCATTTGAGGAGCTACGACACATAGCGGTCTGTTGGTCACAAAAACCAGCATGCCGGCTAGAAGATGCATGGTGCTAACCACATCAATTCCCCATATCGTTTGGATGATTATTCAGGTCTGCGTGAGTGGCGTGAGGTCGGCATTCAGGTTCGTAAGCCAATGCCCTCAAGGGCTGTAGTGCCTCAGTTTTATCATTTAACCCCATTATTAGCTTACAACGTTAGCACATTCACAAGGTTTCTGATCTTATTTGTTTATTTATTCATTCATTCATTCATTCATTCATTCATTCATTCATTCATTCATTCATTCATTCATTCATTCATTCACTCATTTGTTCGTTTGTTCGTTTATTTACTTATTTATGTATTTGTTTCTTTGTCTGTCTGTTTGTCTGTCTGTCCATCTGTCTGTCTGTATGCTTGCCTGCCTGTCTACCTGTCTGTATGTATGCCTGTCTGTCTGTTTCTTTATTTATTTATTTATTTATTTATTTATTTATTTATTTATTTATTTATTTATTTATTTATTTATTTATTTATTTATTTATTTATTTATTTATTTATTTATTTATTTATTTATTTATTTATTTATTTATTTATTTATTTATTTATTTATTTATTTATTTATTTATTTATTTATTTATTTATTTATTTATTTATTTATTTATTTATTTATTTATTTATTTATTTATTTATTTATTTATTTATTTATTTATTTATTTATTTATTTATTTATTTATTTATTTATTTATTTATTTATTTATTTATTTATTTAGTTTTGCTTCTATGCAGCAACAAACATTGATATTACTGTGAGAATACTGTTCTGTTTACTTGACCCTTATAAAGTTCTCCCTTGCTATGTATTTAATGAATACCATTCAAGGTTTAATTTGCATCCCCTGAAAATTCTCTCACCCATACACATACATTTCACTAACCTAGGAGCTCATTAAGTTTTCCCGCCAGAGTTTAACCCCTTCAAGGGCATGTCCCGCTCTAGCCGATAAGGTACGCATACCAATCACGAGAAGAGATGCATTTGCTAAACTGAATGCACTCACTAGCTCTTCTTAGCCAATACGGTCGAAAGCGTAAACATCTATTTCGTTTCCACGACATTTTGTATCATTTGTTTTGGTTATTGGTTAAGGTTATTTAGCAAAAGGAGTGGTACATCTTTGCACCGTGGCCATAAGCAACCAATGAAATGGTCAAGTTTTCGTATAACGATAAATAATGTGACGTAGACGCGAGGTGCAGTGAGATTATCTTAGGCGTTCCATGTATATCAAAGTTCAGTGCGAGATTTGATTGTCCTAGTTATGAAATTCTACTGACTTAGTAATTTGATATTAAAATAAATTCTTTTGTTTTCCTCGCGTTTTATTCTACTTCAGCATCTTCGATCCTAAATTCCTATTGTGCCCAACTGTTCGTTGGCCTTCCTTGATTTCTTCTTGTCCGGGAGATAATTCAATATAATATTCGATTATTAAATCAGTCTCTCCTTGTTCTGTATTTCATTCTTCGCTTTGCAGATACTGTCTTTACCAAGGCTAATCACCTCGGTAGTTGTGCACCTTGTTTGTAAGGTAGGTACATTCTCGGATTATTTTGGCACGTGAATAAAAGACCCGTGAAGCCAAGAATATGATGTGAACTCCTGAAAGTTCTATCTGGGATTGTTAAATTTACTAAAGTCAGAGTGAGCCAGACATTACCGGCTTCCAAATAAACATGCAACACACTCTGAGCAAAGTCACAAAGTTGTGCTTTCATCTGAGCAAATATGAGATAACTTGGGGCTTGCTGCAAGAAGCGACGAGCGTATGTCACTTGGAAGAGACTTTCTGGCAGAATAGTTACTTCCTCTTTCCACTGAGAGTATTCTGATGAACGCAGCTGCTATTTTCATGTGGGAGCACATGCGAGATACAGACCTGCAGAGCTGCATTCAATTTTCTGTTGGTGTCGCATAGTTTATTTACAGTAAAATAATGTTTCATAGTTTTCTTTTAACGCAGTATTGATGTTCTAATATTAATCATCATTTGCCACACCGTTTGAGTCTAAGGAAAGTTCCTTCTCCATTATAATTATTTTCCTCTTGTTCATAATTAATAATTCCAGTTTTTTATTTTTAAGGTTGGAATGTGATGAATTTTACTTTGTTTAGTTTTTTGATTTGCAAAATTGTAATATAAACCAGTCGACAAAAATTAGGAACGTTGCCTGTTTATTCCATGATGCAAGTGTGAACATCTAATTTTCTTAGAAGATAAAAATCTGATGTGTTGCACTCACATGACTTTCTCTACTCTTGAACCAACCATTCTTACAAACTCTTTATTCCTATATCTTATTCGTGTTAGTTGAAATAAACGTTTGCAGAAATTGTGTTATTGCTTATTTCCTTGTAGGTGCAAGAGAAATATGAGAATACAGTGGGGGTTTGAGCGATAGTCAAATCTTTTAGAGATTTCAAATTCCGTTCTCTTTGCAAAGTTAACATATAAAAAAATGAATAACCATGTTCTATTTGACAGAACTAGAAGTTCTCCAAAACTCACACAACTAACAAGGCATATTTCAGAAATGGTTCACTCTACAAACAAAATTTATTTAGACATAAATTGGGGATTTTAGCAAGATCTACATTTTTGTATAGCAAGACTTGGAAACAAAATTTATGTAGACATAAATTGTGTATTTTAGCAAGATCTACATTTTTGTATAGCAAGACTTGGTCTATCTCTTACGGTTTACCAGTTATGCAAAAGTCATCCAGAATAAATACCACTACAGGGGTTACAGCCAGAAAATTGAGATATACATTTCACTTTTCATAAAAATATCTCAAACACATAGCATTTTGATCAAAATAGTTCGAGATATTTTCAAGAAAATCAACAAATTTTCGAAAACTTTTCCATGCAAAGGGTAGCTTAGGGTGGAGCAATTTTCTTCAAAATCTTCCAGTCGCATCCCTGAAAGACATTAACCTTAAATACAAACTTTGGTTTTTAAGCGGCTGTCCATAGACTTACACATACGGATCTCTTTCTAAAAATGTGTTTGTTTGTTTGTTTTTTTTTTTTTCCAGGGGGCCTCAAAACATTTCTAAAAATGTGTTTGTTTGTTTGTTTTTTTTTTTTTCCAGGGGGCCTCAAAACATATATTTCTGGTGGCATCTTGAAATCCAATTTTTGGGTGGAATACAATACTTCCTCTACTTTACTATGCGTAATAGAGAAAGTGAAAATGAACAACGATGTCACATTTGCCGAATGTTTATTTTCCGAAACTGACAAAAATAACAAGCAATATCTCCGAAATGGTTCACTCTACAGACAAATGTATTTGGACATAGATTGTGTGTTTTAGTGAGATTTAAATTTTTTGTAGAGCAAGATTTTGCATATCTCTTTACAGTTTACGAGTTATTCAAAAGGCATCCACAATAAACAGGATTACATAGACCATAGGCGGAAAATTCAAAATATATATTTCATTTGTCATAAAAATGTCTTAAACATAGCATTTTAATAAAAATCGTTAAAAATTTTCAAGAAAATCAACATTTTCGAAAACTTGCCCATGTAAACGGTAGCTTAGGGTGGAGGAATTTTCTTTAAAAGGTTCGTGTCGCATCCTTGAAAGACAAACTTAAATTCCAACACACACACACACACACACACACACACACACACACACACACACACACACACACACACACACATGCTCTTTTTTATTCAGGGGGCCTCAAAACATTTATTTCTGGTGAAATCTGGATATAGAATGCAATACTCCCTCTGCTTACTTGTAGAGAAGGTACAGATTTGATTGATCCAAAAATGACCATCACAATGTCCTCCAAATAAAACACGACTAATGGCATATACTTTCCCCCATAATATCAAGTACCTTCTATTCAGGGCATTTCTTTCTACAACGCTTACATTTGGAGATATTGTAGCCTCAACTTAAATGGTCCACCCTGTATACATACACATACTAAAGGTATTGTCCCGCGAAGTTATGAGAAAAAACAGTTTAAGATGAACTATTCGTTGGCGGGACAGTAAAAAATTCTCTTTACAAGGTAGAGAAAATAAAAGTATCATTTGTGTTGCAAAACTGAAAAATGCTGTTCCTAAAGTTGCAAAAAGAAGCCAAGTTCATAACAAGACCGACTAATTACCTAGGAAGCATAGGTAGCGGAGTACGTCAAACCTGTAAACTGTGCAGGTCTCTGCGACCCAGCTACCCGTCATATACGAGATATGGCGCTTGACAAGTTACAAGCATGTGAAACACGTGTTTAGGACATTAGTGTTGGGGTAACGTTAACACATGTCCTTCTACTGGACGAGGGTAGTACGTGATGCGCATTAAATTGTCCCATAAAAACCTTCATGTCTGGAACGGTACATGCTTCTGCTTCTCATTCTACAATATGTATAGTACATACAGCACTAGCACGTTTTCCTTTCTATTTATGCGACCCTCTTACGTTCTTAATAACCGAGAGAGTGTAGGAGAAAGCAGAAATCATCTCCTTCACGAGAACTCTATTCATACAAGAATATTAAAAGGAAAGAGGCGACATCATTCCAGCCTTAGAATGGGTCCTCAACAATGTGATCCACTTCCTATTCCTATTGTCATGGTGGAAAGTTGAATTACCAGCACTTAGTTCTGATAACCGAATCTAAGTACGCGTTTTGTCTGTTTTTACTGCAAGTATGTGCATGAACTGTATAAAATCCTTTAACTTTTGATATAATTATTACTGTACACTTCTTTTTCTTCTTCATCTGATTACCTTCCACGCCTCCCAGGACACAAGCCAGTGCCTAGGGTCAGATGCCTGTCGGAGAGCAGACGAAC
Organism: Tenodera sinensis; assembly: GCA_030765045.1. NCBI lineage: Eukaryota > Metazoa > Arthropoda > Insecta > Mantodea > Mantidae > Tenodera > Tenodera sinensis. Next base: position 179,967,954 of record CM060962.1, on the reverse strand, counting down.
CTATGGACCAGACAGAGTGAAGACCTAGAAACGGGTGGTCAGCAAAGCACCAGTTATGGTAATGAGGAAGAGGATGGTATGAAACGCAGGCAAAATGGATGAACGGAAGTGTGATGATGGAGTGGTTGTGGAATGAGCGACTGGGGAAACCGGAGAACCTGGAGAAAACCCGCCCGGATATCGCTTCGTCCACCAGGGACACTACATGCAGGTCCCTAGGATTGAACCCGGGCCGCTTTGGTGATAGGCGAACGATCTGATCGCTCGGCCACGGCGCCGCCTATTACTACACACTAAGTATAATCCTATTCGATAGTTGAATTTTACCACTTAAATTTTACCTGGACTGAGCGAAGTGATGGTATGGTAACGGAAAAAGTCCCGGATTCAAACCCCGGGTGCAGAACTACACGGCCGAAGGTATTTTTTTGGTTTTCCTCGATTGCTATGCGAATGCTTATTAACAGAAATATGCAAGCAAACTTCTAATAAGTGGCGATTATGTAAGACAGAACTCAAAATGCTGACCTAAACCATCAAGGGAACAACTTTTGATTTCATTATAAAATGGAAAATTATTGAGATTTAATGAGGAATAGTGGTTTATAAAATTGCTTTCCTGTAATTACCCTTCTGCACAATTACAGTATAAAAGAAAACTTCTGTACTCCTTTTTAGCCTGCTGAAAAAGTGGATACTTCTTTACAAGCCCTAGTAAAATACAGGGATATAAATAGGTAATTTAAACAGTAGTCAGTCACTTAAGAAGTGGTATGAGTGAAATTTCGGTGAAATAGTATAATTCTTGACTCTTTTCGAAAAGAAAAAGCTGTTTTTATGAAATATCAACTCAACAATAACAATATGTAACTTTGTCAGTTCTTTATCTAGTCACTTTGGAGTCTCGTGCACAAAGCACTTCAATTACCGACCGCAACACTCAACCTCCTCCCTCCTACGGCCGCTTGTTTAGGGTAACAGACTACTGTTACTTGTCCGCGCGCTGCAGAAAGCAAACTGGGTTGTCTATACTGGGCGGCGTTGTTCATTTTCCGGCGCAATTACGACCCTACAGAAAACATAAGCTAGTAAATTATGTAATGTATTTCTGGGAAACCTGTTAGACAAAGAGAAAAGCAAACTAATACTCTGAGGTGAACACATATTAAGGTACCAGTTATAAAATTATTTGTACTTATAATCCTAACATCCTATATACAGGATGGGAGGGAGGTCATTATATTAATTTAAACCAGTGGTAGATCTTAGTATTTGGAACACATTTTGCATGTCACGTTTTTGTCTCTGACCTTTCCTACGGAGATATTTTAGTTTTGTCGAAAACAACCTGGCAACACTGCAAATTGTGTGGGTGGTCACTTTCTCTAGCTCAGTACATAAATAAACAGCGTACGGACCGTGTTGAGAACATAAACAAATACCCTGCCTTGTCCTTCCGCGTTTACTGTGCGAGTGTAGGCCAATCACAAGCGTTAGCTCCCAAAACCTTACGCGAAAGCGAAAGCTGTTTACATCCACAAACCAGGTCAATCCCCTGACCAACCTCAAAGTAACGTTGCCGAGTTACGTCACCTCTGAAAGAGCAGCTCTGAGTATTCCTTCACGTCTTTTAAATAATTAATTATTTCGAAAACCTGTGTGATGTCCTATAATTACTACCGAAGCTATGTCAGAAATAAGTTACTCTACGCATCTTACAAGCAACAAACTGTTATCTTCGTGCATTCTTGTTGAATTACACATCCAATTTGGATCGAAAACAATTTATTTTTTCGAAATCGGCTGATCAAAGAACAAAATACCATTGGACTTTTTTCTTTGGAATGCTTCTGCACATACTACAAGGAATATAGTGACTTCCCTTCCACCCTGTATGATACTGTTGTGAAAGATACTTATGCCACGAATGCCAAGCTGTGTGCATTGTCTGTTACTTCCATTCTACTCGGGTGGTTAAAACAATACCATAGGTATGTCCACACCACTCTTTCAGTCGGAGGGTGAATCAGTGAGACACGCCTGTGGTGTGTAGACTCACAAACAGTCAGTATCCAGTGACGGACACAAACAGGCCATTCCATGACAATTTCTAAGTGATAACTTGAATTTTCTCCGAATGTCCGCGGAAGACCTCTTCATTCTGGATGACTTTTGCATAAATGGTAAACAGTAAGAGACAGACAAAGGCTTACTAAATAAAACATGTAGATCCCGCTAAAACACAAAATTTATGTGAAATGGGTTTAATTTTTTTTTTTTATAGTAAACCATTTCCTAGATGCTCTATTATTTGTCTGAATATGCCAATATTTATACTTTTTTCAATTAGAAATATGACATTCGTTTATTATCTCTTGGCCTTGCAAATAGAACAGAATTTCAAAGGCATCACATAGCAACCAGCTCTTAAAACATTTCACTATCACTTAAAGCCTACTGTATTTACATATTCTCCTTGTAGCTGCAAGAAAATTAGCAATAATATAATTTCTGAAAGTGCTAATAGAGGAATAAGCATTTGCAAGAATAGTATGTATATGAGTGAGTATAGCTCTACATATATAAGTGAACAGGGTTTCTCCTAATTGAACTATACTAAAAGTTTGTATCGCAACAGGTTACAATCACTTGGTATATCTTCTAAGGTTATGCACCTCGACTTTGTCACCAAATATTGATAGACTTTTTAAACGTAATCTGTAGCAAAGAAGTCACTAATGAACAGATGTTTATCGCAGAAGGTTTGGAAGTGTTTTCCTAAATCAAACGCAAAGAACATATAACCAAACCGCCACTGTAATACAATACACCTCTGTGTGTTAAAGAGCGGCGAAGTTCGCGTATAGAGGAAGGAGGTAAATCCATCCTCCCCTCTTTGAAAAACCTTGAACATCGCTGATTTAGATGGTTTGAAGTACTTAGGTTAGACTAGCCTCCTGTATCCCCCTTGTACCATAAATGGTGTAATGAAACTATTTCTGCAAACATCAATCTCAATTAACACGAGGTAGGGAAAAGTTAGGCTTACTAAAGAAAATGTTGCATAAAGAAATAAAAATGAGAGTTAGAGAGTAAAGAAAGCTACATAAGATTTTTGGACCACCCTATTGTGGATGCGCAGATTTTCATTTATGCAAAAATCATGCTGCATATATTCATTTCGTCATGCACAAATATTTACATGCGGTAAAACAATCGAGGGTGGTGAAAACTCCGTACACAATTATGTAGCTCTGAACCTCCAAAAAAGTGAAACTGTGATAATTTAACTATGGGTTGCGTAGTGCATGCGACATTGATTGCACGTATCACTTGAGGGATGCAAAACAAAACCTCGTTACTTCACTTTAGTATGTGGTATAGAAACGTTAATTAGATCCCTCCACAAGGCTTTGAAGCTAGTAAATATAAATCACGTCTCTGTGGATCGAATTTACACTAATCTGGTGACGATAGGGTCCGGAGGGCGTGTTATTCCAGAAACAAACGTGTGATATTCTTCCATAAACATGTTTACCTCTTTTACAGCGTGGATGGAAAAGCTGAACACGTATAGCATGTAATTCTTTAACATTACTACGTAATCTAAAGATTACTAAACACCAACAGAGATAACCAAAATAGAAAACCGAGTTAAAGCAGCTTATATGCTGTGTTCATCAGCTCATGGTCTCAGAGAAATGTTGCTGTGTACCTGGAATTGTTTACTGACGTGTTTGACTCGCTGCATTCCTGCCAGGAACCACGAGCTGGTGAACCAACTGTAGAATGTTTTATTTCCATCTCTCCAAAGTTTTGTTTTTACTTTCGTTAACGTTGCATTCCACTCAAAAGTTCAATATCGAAGTTTTACCGCAAGTAGGCGTTTTTAGACTACCTGATTAAAAAGAAGCATTTTTAGAAAAAGGTGTGTGCATGAGAGGGAGAGACAGAGACCGAGCACTATAACTCAAAAGCAAACGGTGGTCAAACGCCAAACTTGGTTTATAAGTTCAGCGTATTTTAAGGAAGGATCGACGGTGCCGTGGTCGAGTGGTTAGACCGTTTGCCTCTAACCAGAAGTTCGATCCCAGGGAACCGTATGCAGGAATTACAGTGGACAAAGAGGCATCGGTCGTTTTCTCCGAGTTCTCCTGTTTCATGGGTCATTGAGTCCACCAGCTGCTCCATCATCACCTTTCATTCCATCCATTTCGCCTTCATTTAATATCATCCCCTTCTCTCTGTTCCAGAATTTGTCTGCTTCCGACAGGCATCTGACCACAGGTACCCACTTGTAGTCTCTGGAAGGTGTAAGGTGAGAAAGCAAAGAATGAAGAAGTATTTAAGGATGCGACACGAAAGTTATCATAAAAATCCCGCACCAAGGGGGGATGACTCAGGCGGTAACTTCTGTGCCCGCATTCAAGAGACCCAAGGTTCAAAGCACGTCGACCTATATGACTGGATATTTTACGTGGTTTACTTCAGTCGCTAAAGTAAAATCGGATTGTATATTTAATGCCACGGCCCAAAGTTCCACTTTTAAGTCTATAAAACGAAAACGCGTGGCACGTTAACACTTAAATGGTACCGCTGGGCCCACCGTTCCTGGACCCTGGCCTTGACTCTGAGTCCGGTAGGCGAAAACTTGATCTCTATCATCAGCTGTGCAGTGTGCACTTTTAAACAATAATTAGAACTTTACAATATGGACTGTGAATCTGTGAGACATTGATCACTGCATAAATCAAATTAGGGTCCAAAACACTACACAGTCAAAGTCGAGAAATTATTTCAAATTTATGAGCATACACGAAGAAAGAAGCTAAAAGCAAAGAACTACTTGAATTTTTCCGCATAATGTTAAAATTATTCTGTTATATCAAGCGTATTTAATACACCTTTTCAATCACGTTCATTCTGAGATAAGTTAAGAGTCGGTTAAAAAAGGTAGATCTATCTACTCCCGAATTGAAACACTTAAAGACGGAGAATAAAGTAAAGAACTTCGTGCATACATTTAACTTAAGCTTTATGGGGACATAATTTATTTATGGGTTGTGAAACCTTGTATAAGCTCTTTTGCTGGCTACCTTCTTCTCTTTGCTTTCTCTACTGGTAGGTATATAGAAGGAAGTATTGTATTCCACCCAAAAATTCGATGTCGAGACTTCACCGGAAATATATGTTTTGAGACCCCCTGAACCCAAACAAAGCATTTTTAAAAAAAGGTCCGTGTGTGTCTGTGTCTGTCAGTCTGTGGACAGCAGAACTCAAAAATGAAAAGTCGGTTAAAAACCAAAGTTGGTATTTAAGTTTAATGCCTTTCAAGGATGCGACACGAAGATTTTTAAGAAAATGGCCCCACCCTAAACTACCCTTTACATGGAAAATTTTTCGAACATTTTGATGTTCTTGAAAATGGCTCTAATGATTTTGATTAAAATGTCATATGTTTAAGATATTTGTATGACAAATGAAGTGTATATTTTGAATTTTCTGACTATAGCCTATGTAGTCCTGTTTACTCTGGATGACTTTTGAATAACTCGTAATCCGCAAGAGATAGACAAATTCTTAATATACAAAAAATGTAGATCTCACTAAAACACACAATTTATGTCCAAATAAATTTGTTGATAGAGGAAACCCCATTTCAGTGATATTCCTTGTTATTTGTGTCAGTTTCCGAAAACAAAACTTTTGTGAAATGGATCATCGTTGTTCATTTTTTATATGTTAAGTGTGCAAAGAAAACGGTACCTCAAAGCATTGAAATATTTGACTATTGCTCACAGCCTACTGTATTCTAATATTCCCCTTTCACCTACAAGGAAATAAGCAGTAAGATAATTTGTACAAATGCTTTCTCAACTAACAGGAAGAAGATATAGGTATAAGAGTATTTAAGAATGGTTAGTACAAGAGTACAGAAAGTCATGTGAGTAAAACACATCAGATTTTTTGTAGTGTTTAGCTCCACTTTTACTACATACGGCACCGCAGGTGGCGAAACTGATGATATGTGGAGTGAAGATGGAGCACCGGTGGAGTGAGATTGCGGGGGAAACCGGAGAAGCCGGAGGAAACCCGCCCCAGCGCCGCTTCGTCCATCACGCATCCTGGCCATCTTTATAGCTTGGGAAGGATAGATCTCCTTCGAACAGTGAGGATCGAGATTATTCGTCTATAATGTATATACTTTCTATGTTTCATTTTGCGTACCCTTGCACAATCTTCAATATATGCCACTGGAAAACATGGCCCTCAGATAAAATATACCATATGGTTAAAAGTGACTAAAACCATGCTTCATGACATAATAGAGGTGCACAAACTTAAATACTTCTTCTTCTTCTTCTTCTTCTTCTTCTTCTTCTTCTTTACCTGATACACTTCTTTTATGTAGGACTTACAAGCCAGTGCCAAGGGTCAGATGCCTACAGGGGAGCAGAGGAACCTATTGACCGGACGGAGTGAACACCTGGAAGCTGGTGGTCAGCCAAGCACCAGGTATGATAGTGAGGAGGATGATATGAAATGAAGTTAAATGGGTGATTGGAAAGGTGATGATGGAGTAATTGGTGGTATGAGTGGCGGGGGAAACCGGATAACCCGGAGAAACCCGTCCAGACGCCACTTCGTCCACCATGAATACCACATGTGGGTGTCTGGGATCGAACCCTGGTGGCGTAGGTGGTAGGCGAACAGTCTAACCACTCGGTAACGGAGCCGCCCAAACCTAAATACATGTATAAAGTATAAAGTGGACAGAATTCTGGAGGAAAATGGCTGTACCGCACTAAGACTGCCACCATATCACCCAGATTTGAATCTTATTCAACTGATCTGTGCAGACGTTAAACATTAGGTCGGTGGTCATTATACGCGCTCAAACTCAAGGAAACGAGCATTTGTGGTACACTCGGTTAGAAGAAACAGGCGTGGAAAGGTGGCAAACTATTTCCCAACTTAAGCAAACTAGAAGGCTACTACTATAGTAAAGATGTGTTATAGTAGTGAATACTATTGAACAGTTTTAATTGAGTGCGTTGCAGATAGCAGTGACAGTAACAGTGACAGTGAGCGTGAAAGTGACGAAGACGGAGACGGCGAAGGATACCGAAATGGATGTATCCAGTGCAGAGGAATCCAGTGAAGAAGACACTATCTGGTATCAAACAACTTGAATAAACTTGTTTACAATGTCTTCAGTGATGCACAGATAGATATGTTGTGTAGAAAAGTTTCAGTATGGACTGTGCTGAATTACTAACAAGAACGTTATCCGACTAGCATATAAAGCTGACCCACGAATTTGCTTGGTTTCTACAATCACCTGGACTGGAAGGTAAACTCGCTCTCAAGCTTTACATTCACTTCCTCCAGGGACAAGAACGATGAATCCAGATGTAATAGCGAATGTGCTGCCCTCTATTCACAGTTAAGAAAAGCAGTTGGAATTGGAAGACCACCTCTCCGAAGCAACGATACAGTTACTTAGCAACGATCTGTGTGGGTGCGTGACGAAGCAAGATCGTATAGTGCAGAGATAAACTAGAAGGGTAACTATCAGCTACGCATGAATCACCGAAGTACAGAGATATGTTTAGACGTGGCGAATGACCCTGCTAGGATCTGCGCGAGTGATGCCATGCAAATTGATGGCAGGGGTTGTCTTTCCCAGAAATAAACAAGACACTGCTGATAAAGCGAGCGGGCACTGTACTTAATCACATATTGTTCCGATGCTTACTGCACGGAAGTCGTAGAGATACTAACCTGACCATACTAACCTTATAGTCTTATAAATATAAAAGTGAATCCCTCCATAAACCTCTGCGCATCTATTGTCCATTCGCCACGTCTAAAATACCTCTGTACCTCTAAACAACTCCGTCGCCATGTGATCACGTAAATAGAGTAACATAATACAGAGGGGGCTGGATTAAGTCACCCACGTCAAACTAGAATTTACTACGATTTTTTTGAATTCATTGTAATGTGACGCCGTGCTCGACCTAAGAAAAAGGACGGAGCTAAGCTACTTCACATCACATGCTGGGCCCGGCAAGCGGGCAAAGACATTCAAGGTCAGGCTACCTCGCGTGTCTGTTTGTGTGTACGTGACTAACAACAATCGAAGCGGCTACACAAAAGGGGTTTTTCTCCGGTGCCTTCGAGAAAGATCCGCTCACGTGATCGCTGGCATGTGTGTAGAAGTCGAGAAAGGTCGTGTGACATCATCCCCTCTATGTAAGTAGGCCAAAAAAAACACCAGTGAGTGAGTTCACAGTTAGAGCTACGGACATGAGTCGGTCAGTGTGTGTGAGACAGCTGTGCGTGTGTGTCGTGAAAGATGTCGGTGCGCCGAAGATTTCATGAACGTCGAGTGATTATAACGTCGTACGTAGTGTATAAGAGAGAGAGAGAGAGAGAGAGAGAGAGAGGAAGTGAAGAAAGACACTGAAAGGAGCGGGCAAGGTTTAAGAAGGAAAAGTTGTGATATTCCGAAAGACTGTAGGCTGTGATAACGACGAGAAAAGAACTGTGTATTTGAGATAAAAATGTTAGAGGAGAATAAAGCGATAGAAAAGTAACCAGACGAATTTTGTCGATTTTGTCACAATATTAAGAAAAATATTTATTTCCCAGATGACAAAAGTATTTGCGAATTTTGTCTATGATTATACATTAAATACAACATAGGTTCCCTTGAACGAGAGAAAATCTCGTGGTAAAAGGGAAAACTGTACATAATATTATTAAAGACATTAAATCAACAACTATGCTGTTAACTTACAGGCTACAAAACAAATACTTTACAAAAACAGTTCCTAGACGTTCTTTTTTTTTTTTTTTTTTTTTTTTTTTTTTTTTTTTTTTTTTTTTAAATCTACTTAACTAATTTTACTTCTGGGGTGACTCTGTTTATTTGTACAGTGGTGGTGTTGGTCCGGTACCGCCGAAGCAAACCGGATGATTGTGGGTAAAGTTAAAGTTGGGTCGTTGGCTTAGGCAGGTCAAGTGTAATGGCGGTGCCCTGACACTGACCTGCGGTTTGGGGGGAAGTTGGGTCGTACTGAAGGACCGATTGGAGGACCGACTGGCGGTCTGGGGAGTGTCACTAACTGCAAAATCTGAGCGAGTGAAGTCTGTAGTGATGATGTGTGTCCTTGTAGAATTTCTTCTAGTGTCTTATGGACCTTGTGTATGCGTGTGTCGTTGATGTAAGTGACCACTTTCTCCAGCTGCTTGTTGAAGTGGTCTCGGAGGCTATTGTTGTCTTGATGAACTGTGGCAGGTAGCGTTGTTTGCAGATTATGGGTGGCATCCTTAACGTCCTCGAGAGCACGAGTCAGGGCTGTCTCCCATGCTGCAATCCGGTCGGTGAGAGTTTGAAGTGTGTCTTGTATTTTCTGTAGTGCGGCGGTGTTGTGGAGTACAGCGGTGTGAAGTTGGTTGTCTGCAGCGTCGTGTTGGTCGACGGTTTGGCGGTTGGTGTTGACATGTTGGTGTGTGACGGTGATGGTCTGCGAGGCGGAGAGTGGTTGTTGCGTAGGCAACTTGTGAACTGCAGGCGGCTGACGGCGTGGGTTCCTGGGGCACGCCGCCTGGCCCGTGAAGTGGCCAGTGCAGTTGCACGTGGCACAATACACGGGGCGACGTGTCAGGTCGTGACTGGTGCAGGATGTGGTGAAGGTGCCAGCGCCACAGTAGTGGCAGCGTGGGGCGTCGGCGCAGGCATCGGCGGTGTGACCGTACTGGCAACAGCGTCGGCAGGGAATAGGGCGTACACCACGGCTAGCCTCAACTGGGAGCACCTGCCCGAGGGCAGGAAGCCCGTCCGTCAAAGCAGCGCGGTAATCTGCCCCATCCCAGAACTCCAGGCGCACCAGCGGCGACGGTCCTCTGGCTGTGATGATGCGCGTCGCTTTCATGAGAGAAGGCCAGCGACGTCGGGCTGCGCTGAGGAGGAGAGAGTCCGGAAGCTGCCGATGTACTCCGCGCACAACTGCGCTGTAACTCTGCAGCCTCGTGAGGTTAGGATGACTCTCTGTGGACGTTCGATATTCAACCTCTGGCTGTGTCGACTGTATGCGGTGGGTGGTTGATGTCGGCGTCGTGTCGCAGGCTGAGATACCTTGGTCAGGCGGCGTAGATGGAGATGGAGTTGGCGAGGAGGCTGGCTGTGAGGCAGGGACGGCGCTGGCGTTTTCAGTTTCCCCAGAAGGTTCTTCGGAGGCTTCTTGGACTGCTGCGGTGGCTCTCTTCTTCTTTCTTCCTGCCATGTTGTCTCTGCGGCGGCTGTGACTGGACTCCCACCCTAGACGAATTGTTAATTTTAAATAAATACAAAAGCTTCTACAAGCCAAAACAAGGTCCCTAGTCAGATACACGTAATTACAATCTTTCCCTAGCCTCAGCAGAATCCGGGAATATATATGTTGGTGTTAATGTACCTAATGTTAGAAATTACTAAAAAATAACGTTAAAGAATTTACAGCCAACGAGATATTTCTCGCTATAGCTCACGGAGGTCATAGAAGTTTAAAAACTGCTATAGCTACATATGAAGCAAACAAAATAGAAAAAACAGTGCACGTAATATGCATGCATCACCTCAATATGCAGAATTTGTTATTCATATTTTAAAACTGTTAGAACCCCTCTGGAAAATGGTGCTTGTAGTGTCCCATTTTCAGCATCAAATTTAAAAGGCAGTTTGGGAAATCCCTACACTTATGTACTTAGTGATGATTGTGTTTGCTCTTAGAATAAAGGCGTGTTTTTCTCTTTACAAGAAGATATGGTACAATGGAGAAAAGAAAAATTCTACCGCACGTTTGGTTCAAGAGCACTTTGTTCTTATCACGCGCGATGTGTTCACGCCATCCTCGTAACATTTTTCTTTATATTAATAACACACCATGAGATTTATAACGGTACTGTAAGTATATAGAAATATTGTCCTTAAGACTGTTATTTATTCCACAATAGTATGCGAACTGCCTCAGTGGTTTGGTAGTTAGAAAGCTGATATTCAAATCCGGAGGTCCCCGGTTCGATTCCCGGCTGCAGGATGGGAATTTCCCTTTAAACAGGATCATTCCCCATGCTCCCTAGAATCTAAGTGTATGAATGAGAGTATGAGAGAGAGAGAGAGAGAGAGAGAGAGAGAGAGATAGTGTGTGTGTGTGTGTGTGTGTGTGTGTGTGTGTGTGTGTGTGTGTGAATTTAACGTGATAACTGAAAGTAACATAAACCCAAAGATTAACACCACTGTAAGCGAGTGAACGTCATTTCTGTTTAGCAATTGTTACATTTTTTAGATGTCAAAGGCGGCATATAAATGGAGCATATATATTACACGTTATACGAGTATATAATGCATATGTACATATGTTCCATATGTACATATCTTCCATATGTAAAAAATAAATAATCCCTAGCACAACAGTCCTTCGTGGGCTAAGGCTTGCCGCGCGGTCACTGCGTCCCCCAACTCTGCCCACTACAGGTGTCATGATTCGGGTGCAGAACTGGAAGGTGGGACGTGGTCAGCGGCTCGAGCCCTTTCGGCCGATTATGCGGCCTTCTCAGCCTGAAATAAAAAGTGTTATTTCTGGATTGCCACTGTCATCAGTGTTTTTGCAGTGATGCATAGATGAAACTAATACTACTGCCTTATTTTTCTTGGGGCATATAAAACAAGGGTCTTGTCATTAGTAAAGCCATTTTCAGATGACCCCTCTTTACGATTCTTTTGTGACAAAAACTCTAAAGGAATTTCCTTTTTATTTTTCTTAGAATGCCTACATAACTTAGCTTCAGTTTTTTCAATTCATCGACAACTTCTATTGAGCTGAAGTAATTGTCAGCCATAATATTTCTCCAAATCGACAGAAGTACACTCTGTGATGGTATCAATATTTTCTTCTCCTCAGACGATAAACCCATTTCATCGCTGCCTTTGCCAGTATAAATGTAAGCGTTTAGCAGATAATGTGTTCTGGCATCACACAGGATCATGATTTTGAGGCCATATTTTTCAGGTTTTGATGCCAAATACACTTTAAATCTGCATCGTCCATAAATCCTAGAAGCATTTCATCAATGCAGGCTGTTTCACCAAGTAGTAGCGGTCTTGACTGTTTCTTCTTTTGTAGTGTTTAACGCCCACTTTTACTACTACGGCACCGCAGGCGGTGACACTGACGGTAATTGGAACAAAGATGGAGTACCGGTGGAATGAGATGGCAGGGGACGAAACTCGCCCCAACGCCGCTTCGTCCACCACAAATCCCACGTGCGGTTGCCTGGGATCGAACCCGGGCCGCTGTGGTGAGAAGCGAATGGTCGAACCACTCCGCTACGGCGCGGCCTTGACTGTTTCTGATGAGTGAATTAAATATATCTGATCAGTTTTCAATCTATCATGCCTAGTACCGGAGTTATCACACCAAAGACAGATCAGTAGAACTAACATCCGCTTCAGTGACATAGTAGAGCGAAATATATCATGACCCTTACCATCAGTAGGAAAGAGAGATTCTTTATTGAATTTGAAAATTGCAGTATAGTATAATAATCCAATAAAGGCCTTCATTTCTATCAATGAAACACCTCTCAATTCTGTCGTGGTTTCACCAGCATATCTACTTCTATACTGTTTGACTTTTCTCATTTGTGTGTGTTACAACCTCAAATAGCATGTCCTCTGAAAAATGCATTCCCATATCTGCAGTGGTGTACAGAAATGGCCAAGACGTTGATCATTTCCTTTCAGTCCAGGAAGATGCAAGTGTTCGAGCATTTCTCTTAGGTTCCTCTACTGACCACTTATATTGGTTGCGCCAATAGAAAGCATTCTATTTTGTTCCCTTACTAACTTGCTGTTCACACTCATCACCAGGGAGCGGGGTTTTAGTAAGAAATCCATCAAGTTAACCGTGCATCTACAACGGGAAGTGGAAGCACCGGTGACCTTGCTGTGCTCTTGTAAACAAATAGAGTGGAAGGCAGTACAGCCGTCATGCTACCTGCCCACTCTATACTCCATGATGTTAATCTCATTCCTATGTTTACTTTCTAAAACCCCGCTCCGTGCTCATCACTATTTGCTTTATCTAGTTCAGATTCAGGATCATGTTCACTGTTACGTTCAGGAGCACTTTCACGGCGCCGTGAATTGCTTTCTCTTACGCCCCACTTATGCCCAACCAAGAGGACCGTATGGATAGTGAAGGCATATCAAATAGAGAGTCAGATTGGTGTTGTAGTAATAACACATACTTACACAATTAAATTACACAACTTAGATGGTTAAATCAGAATTTCCTGCATAAGCACATTTACATACAACAGTGACAAGATTTCTTGTTTCTCACTTACAACCTCTTAAAATATACCACCAAACTTGAACCCTTTACTTTCCTCATAAAACAATACCTTTTGGTTTTACTGTATTTTTTCTTTCTTTCCTTCTTTCTTTGTCTTCCTTTCTTTCATTCCTTCCTTCTTTCCTTCCTTATTTCTTTATTTACTTCTTTCTTTCCTTCTTTCATTCTTTCATTCTTTCTTTCATTTTTTCCTTCTTTCTTTCATTCTTTCCTTCTTTATCTCTTTATTTACTTCTTTCTTTCCTTCTTTCATTCTTTCCTTCTTTCTTTCCTTCCTTCTTTCTTTTATTCTTCCAAGAATGCGACGATTCTCAAGAAAATTTCCCCCACCCCAGATTACACTTTATATGGAAAATGTTTCAAAAATTTGATTTAATCAAAAATTACTCATAACGATTTTAATTGGTAATAGTAGTGGATGTTTAGATAACCCACCTGTTGTGGTCATTAGTGCCCAGATTTTGGTTAAAATGCCATATGTGTAAGATACGTTATGACAAATGAAATGTGTGTCCTTGGTTTCCTGGAAATAGTCTCGGAATTCCTCTTCATTTTGGAGAACTTTTGCATAACTAGTAAACCTCGCAATAGATAGACAAAATCTTACTTCACAAACAATTTAAATCTTGTTAAAACACAGAATTTGTCTCAAAATGATTTTTGTGGACTGAAATATTTCGGAATTATTTCTTGTTATTTATATGAATTTTCCAATACTTATACTTTTCTCAAATGGGGAAATCGTTACTCATTTTTTATCTCTTGGCTATGCAAATAGAGCTGATTTTCAAGGCCATCATATAGCGACCAGCTTTAAAAGAACTGACTGTCGTTTAAAGCCTACGGAATTCCCATACCAAAAAATTAGCAATAAGGTAATTCCTGCAAATACTCATCTCGATACACTAAGTAGGTACATATTGGACTAAGCGTTTGTAAGAATAATTTATACAAGTGTAGAAAAAGTCACGTGAGTGCGGCAGATCAGATTTCGTTTCCTCTACCTCTTGGTTTTTCATACACTAAGTAGCAGTCTGAGCAAGTGGAACCTGAAATTTGTTCTAAAATGGCACCGTCAGTAAAGAATTTTGCTGTTAAAGATTGTTTTTTTTAAATCCCACTGCTATTTTTACTATTGTAATTATTATTATTATTATTATTATTATTATTATTATTATTATTATTATTATTATTATTATTATTATTATTATTATTATTATTATTATTATTATTATTATTATTATTATTATTATTATTATTATTATTATTATTATTATTATTATTATTATTATTAGTAGTAGTAGTAGTAGTAGTATTATTATTATTATTATTATTATTATTATTATTATCATCATCATCATCATCATCATCATCATCATCATCATCATCATCATCATCATCATCATTATTATTATTATTATTATTATTATTATTATTATTATTATTATTATTATTATTATTATTATTATTATTATTATTATTATTATTATTATTATTATTATTATTATTATTATTATTATTATTATTATTATTATTATTATTATTATTATTATTATTATTATTATTATTATTATTATTATTATTATTATTATTATTATTATTATTATTATTATTATTATTATTATTATTATTATTATTATTATTATTATTATTATTATTATTATTATTATTATTATTATTATTATTATTATTATTATTATTATTATTATTATTATTATTATTATTATTATTATTATTATTATTATTATTATTATTATTATTATTATTATTAGAATTCTGTGCTCGTCACCAAAACTTCTACAACTTCGTATCCCATCAGATCCACCAACCAGAAAATGGCACTCGAACTTACACTTAGACTTATGACGTAGTTATCCAGTGATATGGCTCCGCGGTTGCATGCGAAGCTTGCAGAGGTCCTGGGTGCGATTCCCGGCGTTCGCGCACTCTGAGTATAGGTTTTTCGTAGTTTTACCACAGGAGTTCTTTTACATGCCCGTATATCTATTGACATAAGGGTGCCCCTTTTAAGCACTCGTAGAAACCATCAATCTGAGGCGGGGATGAACCCACGACCTTAGGATAAGTAGGCCAGCGCCTAACAACTGAGCCACCCACACAGAATCAGCGACTATGGTTGACATTGTTCCCGACAGAGGAAAAACCCACACATGTTATTTCATAGCGCACTGGTGTTTACCGTATTTTATCCTGTTTTTGAACACTCGTTTCTGATTGCAGACAATAGCGTAATATTTATGCTCAAAAGGAATATTGTTTTGCGGTTTAACATTGTCGTACTTGCGTTTTGAATTACTGAAAGAGGCAAAGAGTGTGTGAACTGCAAGTGGGACATATATACTGCACAACCCCACATCTTCGCTTCCAGTTCATTAGCCAAATGCACAAACATGCTGTCTTTTCAAATATTTAACGCTCCATTTGCGATGCTTACACGTCAGTTTATGCTTGCTGATATCTGAAGAGAACTCTCATTCACCAGGCGCCCTAATATCCACTAGCTGTTTCGGTAGACAAATTTATAGCATGTCATTAGCAACAGACACGTAGTAGATCGATACTGCCGCCCCGGGAAATGCCAAAAATATTCAAAGACCACCTTTAAGGCAACCCATTAGGTTATAGGCTTTCTTCCTTCTAAAAGTTATATTTAGCCCTCAAAGTTTTAGACCCTTAAAACTAGCTTTTAGAAACCTAAACCATGCTCCAAAATTATCAAAATATACATTAAAATACAGTTTTAGGCTCCTAAAATACAGCTTCCATTAACTTCACTTCACACCTTCCTCCTGGAGGTTGCCAAAAGCACAATGGGCGTCTATGCATTTAAGTAACGAAATCCTCCTCCCCTTCCAGAAAACCACCTCATTTCTGAAAACATGACAGCGGATAGAGAGAACCATTGTATCAATGAACGAAAAAGGGAGTAGCAGTTTCGGTAGAACACAGCCAAGTCCTCCCTCCCCTCTATCGGGTGTCTCAGTTTGCTAAGATAGTAGGCTACGTATTTACTACATACGTATAAGTGAGCAGCATAGAGCAGAACAGGTTTCACGGCTCTAAACCGGCCGGTGGTGAAGTACCAGGCTTCAGTTGAGTTCAACTCTTGCAAACGCGGTACGTTGACACAATACAGTGTGTATTAAGTGAAATGACTCTATCGGTATTCTGTTCTACAAAAAATATTCCTTTATGATTCATACATCCGTACAGAATCCCCCGGCTTGACACCCTGCAATTTTTATCTGTCAAGGGGATTAAAAAGGATAGTTTACAAAAAAATCCACACACTCCAGAGTAAATTAAAAATAACATTCATAAAGAAATTACTCCTATTTCTTTGTGGGAACTACAGCTTTGGTGGTAATTTTCTGAGCTGGTGCCAGAAATACTTGAACAACGAAGGGAGGCGCTTTCAACATCTCCTGGCCTTACCCATATATAGACAACAATAATGACCAAATTCAGTTTCTTCTATCATGAAGCTGATAAGCGTTAAACATGTTTGAACTAGTTAAACAAAAAAAGTTTGCTTAGTTGGGCCACAGTGCCCACCAACGCTAACGAGTCGTGTTTACGTCGATATCTGTTTCAGTCTCTCTTTTATTACAACACACACGTAATGTATTTGTCGGTTTGCCGTGAACATAGGTTTACAGGTTTAAAAGTTCGCCTATCGAAATGTTGTTACATAAGTGATCAAAGAACTAATGAACAAAAAAGGAAAATGTAATATACCGGATTAATACAAATATTATTACAGTAGCGTTCTTTTTTTCCCCCCTTTTAACACTTGCCTTCACAAACATCACATTCCCAGACTATCTCTATGACTGACTTGTTTCTCTGCTCACAATAGCGTGCTAGATCAGTTTGATCTTTAGAGACAAATATCATTAATCCCCTTTTGTTATACGTGGTGGTCTTATGTAACATGAGTGTTATATGCAACCTATAAAGATCGGTCCCGTTTCTTACACGCGATTAATACAAGACTGTCTGTGGTGTGAAGTGTGCAACATAGAAATAAATATGTAACCGAGCGTAATGGCTCAGCAGGTAATGTCTGTGGCCCGCATTTGAGATGTCGCGTGTTCGATCGCCATGACCGACGTAACCGACCTTCCGACCCATGTTTTTATTTTTTTCCGGAGATTTCCCCGAGTTGCCAGGCCAATAGCGGGAAAGGATTTCCATGTCCTCAGAATTTCCTGTCCCTCCATTCCGTTACATTAATCATTTCATTTCACCCTTCATCCCGTTAGGTTTCTTTCAGGACTGGAAGCGTTGGCGAGCGTCGCGGCAGCAGCACGCCAGGGAGAAGGAATGCGCTCTGGAAATCTCCAGATTCGAAGGCGAGTCCCCATGGGATGGTACAAGCCGGGGAGGGCAGCCGATTTATGAGTCCCGCGCCCCTCTTGGAAGTACGAATTTGAACGGGTGGGAGAGGAACCGAGCTGACCCAGCCTCCGCAGTAGTGCTGCTAACTGGAAAAATGTAGAGATTCTGCCACCTGCTCTGTTGTGGCAACGTTTTGGCCACCCCTAGGATCCATTCGCCTCAAGCATCCTCCCAGGGGGTGCACCATCAGGGGCATAAGCACGACAAATCGCCTTTCGGTCGAGGTGCTAACTCCCCTTCCGTAAGTTGTGATTGAGTCATAAATATTGTAGGTTAAATCAGAGAGAAATTCTGTGTCATGGTCTGTACAACCTGATCTTTGGCTTTTCGTACCGATTCTCTAAACTAGAAAAGCTAATCTAATCAGATATTCGAAAGAGTTGTAATCTACTCCCATCTAATACTTGCATCCCTCAATAGCGATCTCAGGTGCTACCTTAGGATAGAGTAGCAGTTCTGCTAGGATTTTAAGTTTACCAATTTATAGTTACCATCATGGTACGACTAATTTATATCTTATAATTGTACTTTCAGAGACACTGCCATGACTTGAGTACCGGCAAGACATACAATTTCTAAGTCTGACTTTTAAAAGCTTTCAAACTGTCAGATAAGAATTTTTTTAGTATATGAACGCTATTGGTTGGTGTTCTAGAGACTGTAAACTACTACCACACAGTAGACTACTAGACAGTATTTAAGTTGAACTTATGGTAGGGTAGGGTGACACATCGAAGGGGACACCTTAAACACTTCGATCTACATAGATCATTTGTGCCCTAACACTCTGCAGGAGGAAGGAATGAAGTGAAGGAACCGCGGGATACCTCAAAGTCGTAGGCAGATAGGCCACAGAGGCGCGCGGAAGTTCCTAACAAGTGCTGAGATCTCTTCATCCCGGCGCCAGGCCCCGTGACCAACCAACATCGCTCCGGGTCCGGTGTCATACAGGGGTATCATGATTACTTAACGAGGCCTTCGTAGCTTTCCCTTCCAACCCTCTCTTTACACCTCCCCAATGACCGCAGTACTCAAACTAGTGTCTAGACATAGTTATAACCAATGACACTTTGGCGTGAGAGGGAAGTATTGAATATTTCTGACGGTTCACTAAATCGTTACTCAACTGTTGCTTGATTCACAGCATGTCGTATACACCAGAATCTACACGTGGCCAGATTATTGGTATATGGCCAGCTGGTAACACAGTTCGATAAATTTCAGAAGCTGTGCAAATTCACAGACGTGTAGTTAAATTTTAATGTCACCCAAGAAAGGCGGTTTATTGCATAGGTATTAAAACAAAACCCTTCATTCGAAAGCAGAAACTGTATTATAATATAATGTAATAGACAAACACTTTAAAGCTATTTCGATACGAATTTTAAGTCCAATATAGATAGACTAAATGCTTTTATGTTTTTCAATACAATATTGGCTTATGTTTACTGTAAAGCTTTACGTGTTTGTAATTCTAAGGATAAAGTTAAAGCTTTTTTATAGCACAGAATCGTTTAACCCAATGAATGCTGCTTATTTCAAGTAACGATCGCAAATTTTTCACGCCTCTAGCCCCGTATTGCAACTGTACGCAGCGGTTCATTGGTCAATATACCTCACCCTATGCCATACCGAGTAAGACGATAATAACCTGAGAGCTACTGAACAATGCATTTTACTAAATTGGTTTTGTTTACATCCGTCCACCCATGAGAGGACAACGACCACGCAATGCCACTTAGCGGCGAGAACAGCAGTCATAATGCGCAAATATCCGCGCCATCTGTCTGACACCGCCATAACGACAAGCCTGAAAGTATACCTAAAAGATGGAAGTCATGGAAGTCATGAGTTCGATTCCCCTGAGCGAACTTCCTCACCACTCGGAATTTTCGGGCCGCTAGGCGAATACTTGGAAGGATAATTACATCTTTCAATTCACCTCACTTCTCATTTCATTTCACCTTTCATCTGCTTGGTTGTTCCAGGATTGCCAATGTTTGGCGTAGATAGCAGATGTATTTCTCTCTGTAAATCCTCGCCCTCTGAATCAGGGGACGTCTCCAAGCCCTTGACCCCCCAGGGGACCAGTGAGCCCGCAGTGGGGAGCCGGTGTACGAACCGCCATATGGGAGTTCAAAACTGCAATAATTAGGGACCCCGTCCTCGAATGTGGGCAGTCCTCAGTCCGGCTACCCTCACTATCCCCTCATCAAGCGCCTCTCTCCCAGGGAGTGCCCTCTTGGGGAATAGACACAGGAGATTTTATTGTTCAAGGTGCTAAGTCCTCGAACTCCTCCAAACCTTATCATACATCATACCCAGGACGAGACATTTCAATACCTTTTCAGTCCACAAGAATGCTGCAGGTTATGATCACACGGACATTAGGCAAGGTGAGGCACTGGTTATGTTAAGTACAGCGTTTCAGCATGCACAGTATAGCCGGCTGCAAATGTTTTCCGCTGGACGAGAGGGTGAAGGGAAAGATGAACAATTTTCTGATGAATTATTTGCGCCTGGTCCGCCTGGCTTGGCGATGGCTTCATATGAGGTACATATTTACTTTTGTGTTTCTCCAATGTGTGGTCAGTGGAGAACCAACAAGAAGCTAAATGATCAATTTTATTGTATCCAAAAAAAGAAAAAATCAGCACATTCTTTTCTGTACGTATTTAAACAAGCAACATTCCTTTTTTGTGGTAGCACAAACGGCGCTTAAGAAATATGTTTAAACAATTCCTTAAACAAAGATAATGTAATTCCTCGTTAATTATTATTATCATTATCATTATCATTATCATTATAATTATCATTATCATTATCATTATCATCATCATTATTATTATTATTATTATTATTATTATTATTATTATTATTATTATTATTATTATTATTATTATTATTATTATTATTATTATTATTATTATTATTATTATTATTATTATTATTATTATTATTATTATTATTATTATTATTATTATTATTATTATTATTATTATTATTATTATTATTATTATTATTATTATTATTATTATTATTATTATTATTATTATTATTATTATTATTATTATTATTATTGTTATTATTATTATTATTATTATTATTATTATTATTATTATTATTATTATTATTATTATTATTATTATTATTATTATTACTAACAGATAAACCGGTTCAGGTTTAGAGGGTGATAGGCAAGAAAGCTGAGGGGGAGAGGGTATGTCGTAACCTATAGTGGCTGATGCCCTATAGTTTGAAACATGCTCTTTTGCGATTTGCAGTAGTTCAATTACTTGTATTACGCTAAACTTTCATTTCCCTTTGAAGTTCTGTTTTCCTGCTATTTCCGACAAACAGTGGTTCAATGTTTTAAACTTCGGTGTGAAATTTCAGGTCAAATACACGATTTCATGTTCGCTGAATAAAACCAATTTGCAAATTTTACAGCGTGTGTCTTCATGGATAGCTTAAAAAATGTGGTATACTAAAATGATGTAAACGTTTTAAATTGAATTTCATTATGGAGTGATATGTCGCCTCTAATGCCGTATATTATTTTCCATTCTCGCGGCGAGTTTATTCTGGATTCATAACGATAATGTAATTTTCTTTACATTGAGATTACTTTCTTACGAACAAGTGTAAGAGAAATGTTGGAATTATGTTCTCTTTGCACTTACAAACACATGACGCATCTTACCCTTGCAGGCAGCTATCAGCTGGCAAGAGAACCTTTGTGACCACCTGGCATAACTAATAGATAAGCCATCCTGGCTTCTCCCCGCGGCAAGGAACATGGGAGTCAAATATGTTTTGACGCCTACGGTACACTACAGTGCAGTAGTTGCAAATATGGAACCTAACTCTGGATTAATTGTGGAATTAAAATAAATATTTAAGTATGTCTCAAGTGCAAGACTATAGCGTAAATTCATGCATACAATTGTGAAGGAGTAAGATCAGGCATGGGCAAAAAAGGTTCAACTGGGCCACTCGCATTCTCGCCTCACTCCACCGGCCATCCCACCCCTTCACTGCTCTTCACCTTCCGACACGCCTCATCGAGTGGCGAGTATGGCTGTTTCATGAAGAGTGGTAGGGAGAACTTGCTGTAAGTTACAGGAACAGGAACGTTTGCTTTTAATATGCGAATTTCAATTTGCAAATATGAAGCGTTACAGTATCAAGTGCTACTTTGATCAGAAGCATAAATCAAAATTTGGTGATCTTAAAGGTATTTATTTACTGTTTCAAAAGGTACTTTCTGAATACCCTTATTTGTGTATATATAAAGGAGATGATATGGTACCATTTTTAGGGGTTTAGCTTCTTATTAGTTTATTTAATATAAACTATTGTATTTCGTGTTTGAAATTTTGAACACGATATTAAGTTTAAAACCAAACAACTTATGTTGATCAAATAGTTTTAAAATATTTTAAGGCTAAACAGCAATGAAACTTTACTTCTTTATTTATTGTGAAGAGAAACAATTTAATATGTGAATCATAAGACAGCGTAAGTGTATTACATGCTTAATATCAAGGAGGTTATAAACTTGAAGATTATGCAGTTTGCCAAATCAGAACAAGGTGGCTGTAATAATTTTATTATTGTGTGCAAAATATGTTTAATATAAGCAAAATGGTTAATAACAGCGTAGAAATTATTACTGCCGAGCGGGTGGAACACTACGCGTGTTTTATCAAACAACCTTCGTCACTCGGCAAGAGAATGTGGGATGAGTGAGGCAAGTTCAATCGCTACCTCTCCTCTCGTGCCCATGCCTGACAGGTGGAGAATTCATTATATATTAGGTGTATCATACAAATCCTGTTTTTGAAACACTGAAATTGTATATGGTCATATACTGCATCAGGTTACGAAAATAATATTTGTGCCTACATTTATGAATGGTATAGGGAAATAATTCAATCTGTCAGATATAATTCAATTTTGTATTGCATTGTCTCTTTTACATATCTCAATGAGTAATTTAATGGCTACCCTGTAACCCTGCAAATTATTTCAAATTAGCTGCTCATCTACACGTTTACTTTGTACGCGACTGTACGTCGTTGGATTGAGTGAGCTTTGTTTACGTTGTCGCTGCTCGATATCTCGTGGGTTATGGTCCGTGTGTACTAAACTTTAAGAGGCAGGTACTGGAATGCCTTGCCCTGCTAATACCTCATCTGGGGCGATAGTTTGCCTCATAGCGTATTTGAATCCTTTACTCTATTTTAAGGTACATTTACACGTTGGAAATGGTGCTTTTTTCCCAAAATTTTCATTTTTTAAATTATGATGCTATAAAATAGCACAAACTTTCTAGTTTTCAAAAATGTAGAGTTTATAAGACATATCCTACCAGAAGACGGTTTAAGTCAGGATTTTGAACCACCTTGCACAGCAACTCTTGAGTAAAAGTGGGCGTGGCACTAAGCTGTAAATGAATTTGCAAATGTTTTTCCCAATATGACAGTTAAAATTTGGTGCCAAGCCATGGCTGTGTTTATTCTCATGCTTCCTAAGAATGTTAGTTCACTGTGAAACCTGTTTATGAGAGACTAACCAGCAAAGAAATGCTTACAAAATGCCTACATGGGAAGACCCAAAACAACAATGAATGTTCCAATGGTACAATATGGAAACAATGTCCGAAAGAGACATATGTGAGACTTACTACACTGAAACTTGGTGTAATGCATGCTGTGTGCCACTTTAACTGTGGTAATAAAGTGGAGCTGGACATCTATAAACAATTGGAAATAAATCCTGGAAAATACACAACATCTGGGATTATGAAAACGGATAACTAACAATTGCGCAACAGTGTTCTGCATTGCACTCCTGAACAAAAACAGAAGAGGAGGTATCTTAGAGAAAGACAGAAGCTCAGTGAGGATCAGAAATTGCAGATTGGGGGGTCACATACAAACCAGGGGCAGTTTAGCTATAAAAAATCAGGTCAGCATGGGCCTATAACATTAGTGAAATTTCATTTTGCTATATCTCCAAACTAAAATTGTAAACATTTGTAATGATTTAAAACACAAAGTAATACTCTTAAAATTAAGCTACAGACTTCATTCATACATCAATTTAAAGCTTATTGGGCAGGGAATGAGGTGAACCAACATCAAAGACCTTAACCGAAGATGAAAAAATTCTGTGGTCATTTAAATCAAAATTGAATGGGTAAAAACAAATGTTTTGAATTTAAAAATTCATAACTTTTTAAACAGCTGGTTTAGTTCAGATGTTTGAGGTTCACATCATTTTTCATGTTCAGAGAAACAAATTCGTATATTGAAGTCAAAGATATCTCTAGTTTTATAGATGCTCCAGTGTTTGAAAAAAAATCAGTAAAATTTTCAATTTTGAATTTTTTATGGTTGCAAAAAAAATATTTTAAATATTTGACACTGTAAAACCTTTAAGTTTATCATTGCAAAGAACACCAAAAAATGTTAACAAGATTGGACTAAAAATATAGATTTTTCATCCCAACATGTATATGTACCTTAAGAAGTCCTCAGAATCCATGTGATATAAAATAAGTGCAGAAGTCTAGGAATACGCTGACTCAATTATTTAGTTTTATTCTATTTTCGTATCCTGTATGTTATTCTGCAGTATTATTTACTCACCGTTTCGCGCACGTAATAGCATATTGATCCGAGCAAAGCAGATCGATTGATTTAAGTGAACTCATATAGTGCTGGCCTCCATTTTAAAAGATTCTCCCATTCAAATTAACGGAGAGAAAAATCTGTTCTAAAGTGTATAAGGAGAAAATAGTACTACAGTATACAGTATTCAAGTTTAATACCTTTTGTGGATGCGACACGAAGATTCTGAGGAAAATTCCTCCACCCTAAACTACCTTTACATAGAAAGTTGTTCGAAAATTTTCATTTTCCCAAAAATGGCTCTAACGATTTTGTTTAAAGTGCCGCATGTATATGAAATTTTCATGGCAAATGAAATGTATATTTTGAATTTTCTGGCTATAGCCCATGTAGTCTTGTTTACTCTTGATGGCTTTTATATAAGTGGTAAACCGCAAAAGTTAGAGAAACTCTTACTGTACAGAAAATGTAGATCTCGTTAAAACACACAATTTAGGTCCAAATAAAATTTTTGGAGTGGATCATTTCGGAGATATTCCTTGTTATTTGTGTGAGTTTTGCAATACGTATATTTTTCTCAAATGGAAAGACCTTATTCGCTTTTCATAACTTGGCCATCCAAAGAGAATATTTCAAAGCCTTCATATAGCTACCACCGTTAAAGAATTTGACCATCGCCCAAAGCCTGCTGTATTCCCATATTCCCCTGCCCCTACAAGAAAATTACCAATAAGATATATTTATCTCTACTAACATGAAGAAGATAGAGGAATAAGAGCTTGTACGAATAGTAGGACAAGAAAAGGGAAGGTCTTGTGAGTGCAACACACTAAAATATATTTGGAGGGGTTCACAGAAGCTGAAAATATTGATATTGAAAATTTGTAGAGTACAATAGTTCCTTCGCCTATAGTTGGTAACTGGTAAATAAAATTTTAACCTTTACATTAATAAATAATTTATATAGTAGTTACCTAAATAATTGGGCTGATATTCTTATGAATACTATACATCAGATTTTTTGTTACACCACTTATTTTACGAATCTTTTTCTTAACACCAATGAATAATTTTCTTTTATCCTACAGAGAGCTCCCTTTATTTTCATGCAGATTCTCAAGCAGAAACCCCACCAATGCAAATGAAATAATTTTCCACCTTTCAGATTTAGGCCTACAAGACATCTCTTTGTTAGAAGCTAGTTCAGGAGATCATGAATTATTAAAGAAACTGATACTTCAGCCACTACTTCAAAACTTAAACAGTACATTTTGTTACAAGTGCGAGTTCGCTCTCTGTAGAATAACTGAATAAGAAGTAGTTGAGAAATTATTGGAATATGTCTTAATAGAAAAGTTTCTGTAGTTCTCGTAGTGCTGTCATTTTAATAGTTTTGTAATTTGGTTTAGCGCAATGGAAATAAATTGTTGTGTTTCACGTTTGTTAATAATCATCGCAATCTATAAATCAGAAACAACATTACAACTCCAGTTCTATAGAAAGCCGATAAGACACTTTTTAATTCGCTTTTATACTCGCTTATGGAAACAAAAACTAAACTAATTGCTCAAACATGCTATAAGTAAGAGTGGATCTAACTGCACCTAATTTAATACATTGCATGTTGATCTGAAGCAAATACGCTGATGATTAATCGATTGGGCAATGTTGGGAATTGCAGTTGGCTTGCGGCAAAACTCTGGCTCTTCGCTTTTAATTGGTTATATGTATTCAAAACTAAACAAATACATATTCGCTGTATTTTTAGAAGATTACATAAAACAATACCATTATTACATATTTACAATCATGAAATCAATTACAAGTATGTGCATTAAAAAGTTTTGTTTCTCTCACTGCTAACAAAATTGACTTCGAAATCGTTTTGTTAACGGAATGTATTGTAAGCGGGATGTGTATGTACAATTTATGTGCGAGCGCAGGAACAATATGAAAATATATATATTTATAATGCCTCACTTTAAAATATTAAAGAACATATTAAAACAAGCGTTTTATATTATTTATTTATGCCAACAAGCTTACTGCTGGTGTTTTAAACATACAAGCCGTTTGTGGGCAATGTTTAAGAGGTGGAATCACGGCTGAAAAATGCAATGCCACTGCCGGGATTTGAACCACGGATCTTCCGCTTATCGCTTGTAAGTCGCCCTTGGTGTATTTATCTCTGATGTGAGATTTCCTTGTGGTCTAACCGGCAAAAGTACGAATCACCTGGGGAATTTAATGTACTGGCAAGTTCGCCATGGTAGCCTAGTGGTTAAAGCAACCGCTCGATAAGCGGGAGATCCGTGGTTCAAATCCCGGCAATGGCACTGTATTTTCAGTCCTGATTCCACCTTAAGTGTTTTATATATTGAAACGAATATTACACAACTTATATTTACAAATTATTAACTACATATAATCACATTTAGGGATTTTATTGAAGCGTTCCTTCTTTTTTTTAATTTATATTCTTTAATCGTGTAGATAATTTTGGACAATGAATGGGTTAAAGGGGTGAAATGACGCTCAAATGAGCCTGGGGTTCATATACCTTAAATTCGCCCAGCATTCCTCTAGGAATAAGGGAAAACCCTTATCTGGGTAACTCATTCTAACAGAGGTCCGAACTCGGGACCTCTTAACCTGAAGCAGATACTTCCTTCACAGCTCAGAAGTGGCCAGTTACTGATATGGTTTCACATATCGCCATCCTCTGCCCCACGAAGCGCCAAGGCTAGGCATTTTAGCGAGCGCGGCCATTGGGACCCGACTCTGTTTAGAAGGGTTCTACCCTGAACAGAGAATCAATACGTTATAGAATAACAATTGATAACCCCTGTGAATAATTTCCACAACTGTGAGTGTAACTTACATTTGCATAACCGTGAGGGGATTTTTACGACT
The DNA here is from genome assembly GCA_030765045.1 of Tenodera sinensis. Classification (NCBI taxonomy): domain Eukaryota; kingdom Metazoa; phylum Arthropoda; class Insecta; order Mantodea; family Mantidae; genus Tenodera; species Tenodera sinensis. Next base: position 179,940,575 of record CM060962.1, on the reverse strand, counting down.
GTATAATAGGATGTTTTGTAAATATATATTTCCTAATGCTTTGTTCATGTTTAGCGGTAGCATTGGATTATATTTCATGCATATGCATGCACCGTAGTAGTTCTGCGTGTGATGGTTTCTGAACACCTGTAGGGTACTTTCATCTCATCCTTCCTCCCGGAGTCTGAGATGCAATAAGCCATCAACTGAAGTGTCGGAATCCCCACCGTGACATATAAGACATGTTACGCATTATGTACTGCAAAAATATCTTAATAATTACGGTCGCCCACAAAATAGCAAATTAGTGAGAACATGATAAACCATTAACTGCTAATCTGAAAGAAAAGTACTTTTTGTAGTGGGGTATTGAACCCCAATAAAACATCCATCAGATGACTATCTTAAGCAATAAACCACGGATGTGCGTATGAATCTAACCTATAAACTCACAAATTTGAAATCATCTTTCAACAGCTTAAAGCAAATAATTTACAGCGCTTGGATTTTTGGAAAATCTAGAACACAAACGCTTTCGAAATAAGCCAAAAGCTTATACATTTCATATAACGCTAACGGTCTCAAGAATCACAATGTGAAATCCACAGGGCCTAACTGAATTTTGCTAAGAATGGAAAACAAAAATATTCCCAAAAGAATTCTTAAATAATTCTCCGAAAGGAAGAAGAGATTGAGGGCGACCCAGGAAACGCTGCAGATAATTCCTGAGGTGGAGAAGAAAAGGAAGAAAAAAGTTTTCTTCTACGTAGATTTTTATTCGGTGCAATTTCTTAGAGTACATCCCCTTTAGCCGTCACTTTAAATTAGCTTCAAGTCTGACACTTTCTTAATCCTTTTCATAAGTGTCTGCCCTTTTACTTTAACCATCCCTTGCCAAGGCTCAAGTAAATATAATCTGACTTCTTCGATAATTTTTTACTATACACGTACGCTTGTCGAGTATCAAAGCTTGGATGTTATACTGCACAGCATCTGTTGTATGTTTTTAAAACGTATTCTAACACTTCCATTAAATTTATTACATGTCAGAACCCGTGACATTTGTCATCATCATAATAATGCAAATACATAAATCAAATGTGTATATGAATATAAATCAATGTTTTAGACTCTTGTTTTCCAGCTCGCACAGTTAACACAGGTGTTGCATTATGTTCTCTGGGGAGAAAAACATCCTCAAAATCTCCTTGAAAGCTGAATTCAGCTACAAACATATGTCCATTATATATTTTTGTATATACCTACGTAAGATTGCTAGAAGAGCCTTTTTACTTTATCTACTACGTATAGTAAGCACAAAATTTCGCTGTCGAGTCTTCACCGGAAATATATGTTTTGAGGCCCCCTGAATCCAAAAAGAAGAATTTTTAGAAAAAGATTCGTGTGTATGTGTTTGGGTGTGTCAGTGGGCAGCGCTACTCAAAAATGAAAAGTCGGTTAAAAACCAATGTTGGTATTTAAGTTTAATACCTTTCACGAAGATTTTGAAGAAAACTCCTTCACTCTAAACTACCCTTTACATTATTCGAAAATTTTTATTTTCTGAAGAATGGCTCTAACGATTTTGATTAAAATTGTTTAAGATATTTTTATGGCACATGAAATGCATAATTTGAATTTTCTGGCTATATCCCATGTAGTCCTGTATGTTCATGATAACTTTTCTATAACTGGCTAACCGTAAGAGATAAACCAAATCTTACTATACAAAACATATATCTCTTTAAAACACACAATTTATTTCACATTCGTTTTCTTTGTAGGGTTCAATATCTCCGAGATTTTGCTTGTTATTACTTTCAAGTCTCAAGATCTTGTATTTTTCTTTCATTGGAATCGTTCTTCTTCATTTTCCCCCTAGTTTCTCCTTTCCATCGCAAGCGCTTGTTGCCACGATGGAAACACTTGAATGCGGTTTTCGGAAAACGAAACTATTAAATATTTGGTTACATTAAATTACGAATGTAAAAAATCTGATGTGTTACTCACATGACTTTCTCTACTCTTGCACTAACCATTCTTACAAACTCTTATTCTTCTATCTTCTTCGTATTAATTGAGATAACAATTGCAGAAATTATATTATTGCTTATTTTCTTGCACGTGCAACAGTAGACATTGAGCGATAGTCATATCTTTTACAGCTTTCAAATTCCATTCTCTTTGCACGGTTAACATATAAAACTTTGAATAGCGATGTTCCATTTGACAGAAGTGTAAGTTCTACAAAACGTACACAAATAAAGGGGAATATCTCCGAAATGGTTCACTCTACAAAAAAGAATTATTTGGACATAAATTGTGTTTTAGCAAGATCTACAGTTTTTGTATAGTAAGATTTGATCTCTCTTGCGGTTTACCGGTTATGCAAAAATCATCCAAAGTAAATACGACTACATGGGCTATAACCAGAAACTTCAAGATACACATTTCATTTGTCATAAAAATATCTCAAAAACGTGGCATTTTAATCAAAATCGTTAGAGACATTTTTAAGAAAATCAAAATATTCGAAAACTTTTCCATATAAAGGGTAGTTCAGGGTGGATCAATTTTCTTCAAAACCTTCGTGTCGCATCCTTGAAAGACATTAAACTTGAATACCAACTTTGGTTTTAACCGAGTTTTCGTCTTTCAGTTATGCTGTCCACAGACTTAGAGAGACTTGCAGACAGACACACACACACACACACACGGAAATTTTTCTAAAACTTTTTTTTTCATTGGATTCAGGGGGCCACAAAACATATATTTCCGGTGAAATCTAGACATCAAATTTTTGGATGAAATACAATACTTCTACTTACCAGTTGAGAAAGTAAAAAGTATTGGAGCTGTCCACTAGCGCATTGAACTTAGAGGGATTGATTCAACAGAATACGTAAGACTGTTTAATTTTAAGTTTAATTTTAATTTGTCATTTGTTATAATAAATCAGCTATTTCTACTATTTGTTTACTTTTATGTTCCAAGACTTTTCAGAGTGCCTTGTAAAAAGCGAACTAGCTTTAACTTTAATCTCAGGAAATCCTTTGTAGTGAAAACGGTCGAAGTGATTGCGAGTTCTCCAAGCCAAGATCGTTATACATTTGGTGATATTAAGAATACGCAGTGCATAAGTAACTCAGTGATGGCCATCCAAAGATAATCTCATTTTTAAGGCACCACACAGCGACCAGCTTTAAAACGGCTAACGCTTAAAGCCTACTTATTCCTATAATCCCCTGGTACCTACAAGAAAATTACTTGCAAGCTCTGCAAATGTTTATCTCAATTAACATGAAATAGAGCAATAAGTGTCTTTAAGAAGAATTTGTACAGGAATAGAGAAAGTCATGTGAGTGTAACATGTCAGATTTTTACAACGAAATCTCACTTGGCCCCTAAAGTCTTAATGAAACCTTGATTTGTATTATAATTTAACATTATAAATCCAGAGAAATAAAGGGAGTGAGCTGCAGAGAAAGAAGCAAAACAAGAAAATGCATATATTTAGGTGATATTAGTAGACGAGTAACAATGAGTATAAAGCTATAGAAATAAGGTAAGTACATTATTGGAGAACAAGGAAGAGTTTGAAAATATGAGGCAAAATTGACTATATTCAACTTCTGAACTTTTCTAATACTCTTACCGGATATGTACTACTTACTATCTTTTAAAGGTAGTGAACATTAAAAAATACACGAAACTAAAAGTGATAATTCACTAACACCGTACTTAGTGGTTGCGCCAGTAAAAAGGGGCCATCGATTATTATCAACCCCTGGTTATTGACTTCAAAAACGTCAGTAATTTGCAGCTCATACATAGCAGCTGCTTGAATTAAATCGTAAGTAAATATTAACAAGCAGGAAGAAAAGATATATGCAATATTTAAACGGTGAAATGTAACTATCAAACATCATCACTTTCCATTTCCGTAATAATAAATATATCAAAAGTTAAGAAGATTTAACATAGTCCTTTCACATGCAATAAAATAGTCCAAACACAAAGGCAGGTTAGCTTACAAGCACTGAATGCAGGAAATTCAACTTTTCTCCCTGACATCAGGAATGAGAAGAGGATCAAAAAAGGGTTTAACATGCTAATAGGGTAAATTACAAACAGCGATTAAATGAGTTGAACATCCTAAATATACACACAGCGTTGCATTTTAGGTGTCTTTGAAATATTTAGTTTCCGAAGAACTGTTGTTCACTAGACAATTTAGGAAACGATTTCAAAAAAAAACACCACTTTAGGAGCTTCCCATATAAACTAATCTTAAACATCTCTCAATTCCAAACGAACTGCATCGTATGATTATTCACTTAGCATATATTTACGATACTTAAGACTTTCCCTAAACATTTACGCACGGGTTCTCAATACACAGTGATACCAATATTGGTAAGAAAATAACACTAATTTTCTTAGCAAACGCCCTTCTGCCCCCATGTCCGTTTGCCACATCCTTACACTATGAAACTGTCATAATTAAAACAATGATATCAACTTTGTGCTAAATATAATGTCTTCACTATAACTACATTAGGTGAATGGTAAAATGAAAGGAAAGTGAGATTTAGCATTATTATTGCTATATATCGTTGTACCGCTACCACTGCTATTCAGCACAACCATCACAGCTTCTACAGCATAATCACTGATACCTTCACCACAAGCGCCACTACCCCAACCACAATCACCACTGCCTCCAACACAAGCAGAATCTTCCCTATTACTCCCAACACCATAACCACTGTCTACCCCACCACAATCACCAATACCCCCACCACAACCACCACTACCCCCACCACAAGCAGCACTGCCTCCACCACAATCACCACTACCCCCACCACAATCAACACTACCCCCACGACAAGCACCATTGCCTCCAACTCAATCACCACTGCCTCCACCACAATCACCACTACCCCCACCACAATCAACAGTACCCCCACCACAATCACCACTACCCCCACCACAATCAATACTACCCCCACCACAATCACCATTACCCCCACCACAATCAACACTACCCCCACCACAATCACCACTACCCCCACCACAATCAACACTACCCCCACCACAATCACCACTACCCCCACCACAATCAACACTACCCCCACCACAATCAACACTAACCCCACCACTGCCTCCACCACAATCACCACTACCTCCACCACAATAAACACTACCCCCACCACAAGCACCACAGCCTCCAACACAATCAACACTGCCTCCACCGCAATCAGCACTACCCCCACCACAATCAACACTAACCCCACCACAATCAACACTAACCCCACAACAATCAACACTAACCCCACCACAATCAACACTAACCCCACCACAATCACCACTGCCTCCACCACAATCACCACTACCCCCACCACAATCACCACTACCCCCACCACAAGCACCACTGCCTCCACCACAATCACCACTACCCCCACCACAAGCACCACTGCCTCCACCACAATCAACACTACCCCCACCACAATCAACACTACCCCCACCACAATCAACACTACCCCCACCACAATAAACACTACCCCCACCACAAGCACCACTGCCTCCAACACAATCAACACTGCCTCCACCACAATCACCACTGCCCCCACCACAATCAACACTACCCCCACCACAATAAACACTACCCCCACCACAAGCACCACTGCCTCCAACACAATCAACACTGCCTCCACCACAATCAACACTACCCCCACCACAATCAACACTACCCCCACCACAATAAACACTACCCCCACCACAAGCACCACTGCCTCCAACACAATCAACACTGCCTCCACCACAATCACCACTACCCCCACCACAATAAACACTACCCCCACCCCAAGCACCACTGCCTCCACCACAATCAACACTGCCTCCACCACAATCAACACTACCCCCACCACAATAAACACTACCCCCACCACAAGCACCACTGCCTCCAACTCAATCACCACTACCCCCACCACAAGCACCACTGCCTCCAACTCAATCACCACTGCCTCCACCACAATCAACACTGCCTCCAACTCAATCACCACTGCCTCCACCACACTCACCACTACCCCCACCACAAGCACCACTGCCTCCAACTCAATCACCACTACCGCCACCACAATCAACACTACCCCCACCACAATCAACAGTACCCCCACCACAATCACCATTACCCCCACCACAATCAACACTACCCCCACCACAATCACCACTACCCCCACCACAAGCACCACTGCCCCCACCACAATCAACACTACCCCCACCACCATCAACACTACCCCCACCACAATCAACACTACCCCCACCACAATCAACACTACCGCCACCTCAATCAACACTACCCCCACCACAATCAACACTACCCCCACCACAATCACCACTACCCCCACCACAAGCACCACTGCCTCCACCACAATCAACACTACCCCCACCACAATCAACACTACCCCCACCACAGTCAACACTACCCCCACCACAATCAACACTACCCCCACCACAATCACCACTACCGCTACCACAATCAACACTACCCCCACCACAATCACCACTACCCCCACCACAATCAACACTACCCCCACCACAAGCACCACTGCCTCCACCACAATCACCACTACCGCCACCACAATCACCACTGCCCCCACCACAATCAACACTAACCCCACCACAATCAACACTACCCCCACAACAATCACCACTGCCTCCACCACAATCACCACTACCCCCACCACAAGCACCACTGCCTCCACCACAATCACCACTACCGCCACCACAATCAACACTACCCCCACCACAATCACCACTACCCCCACCACAATCACCACTGCCTCCACCACAATCACCACTACCACCACCACAAGCACCACTGCCTCCACCACAATCACCCCTACCGCCACCACAATCAACACTACCCCCACCACAAGCACCACTGCCTCCACCACAATCACCATTACCCCCACCACAATCAACACTACCCCCACCACAAGCACCACTGCCTCCAACTCAATCACCACTGCTTCCAACACAATCACCAGTACCCCCACCACAATCACCACTACAGCCACCACAATCAACAGTACCCCCACCACAGTCACCACTACAGCCACCATAATCACCACTACCCCCAACACTATCACCACTACCGCCAGCACAATCACCAGTACCCCCACCACAATCAACACTACCCCCACCACAATCACCACTACCCCCACCACAATCAACACTACCCCCACCACAAGCACCACTGCCTCCAACTCAATCACCACTGCCTCCAAAACAATCACCAGTGCCCCCACCACAATCACCAGTACACCCACCACAATCAACACTACCCCCACCACAATCACCACTACCCCTACCACAATCACCACTGCCTCCAACTCAATCAACACTACCCCTACCACAAACACCACTGCCTCCAACTCAATCATCACTACCCCCACCACAAGCACCACTGCCTCCAACTCAATCAACACTACCCCCACCACAATCAACACTACCCCCACCACAATCAACACTACCCCCACCACAATCAACACTACCCCTACCACAAGCACCACTGCCTCCAACTCAATCAACACTACCCCTACCACAAGCACCACTGCCTCCAACTCAATTAACACTACCCCCACCACAAGCACCACTGCCTCCAACTCAATCACCACTACCCCCACCACAAGCACCACTGCCTCCAACTCAATCAACACAACCCCCACCACAATCAACACTACCCCCACCACAATCAACACTACCCCCACCACAATCACCACTACACCCACCACAATCAACACTACCCCCACCACAATCAACACTACCCCCACCACAGTCAACACTACCCCCACCACAAGCACCACTGCCTCCAACTCAATCAACACTACCCCCACCACAAGCACCAGTGCCTCCAACACAATCACCAGTACCACCACCACAATCAACACTACCCCCACCACAGTCAACACTACCCCCACCACAAGCACCACTGCCTCCAACTCAATCAACACTACCCCCACCACAAGCACCAGTGCCTCCAACACAATCACCAGTACCCCCACCACAAGCACCACTACCCCCACCACAAGCACCACTGCCTCCAACACAATCAACACTACCCCCACCACAAGCACCACTGCCTCTAACACAATCACCAGTACCCCCACCACAATCAACACTACCCCCACCACAAGCACCACTACCCCCACCACAAGCACCACTGCCTCCAACACAATCAACACTACCCCCACCACAAGCACCACTGCCTCCAACACAATCACCAGTACCCCCACCACAATCAACACTACCCCCACCACAAGCACCACTGCTTCCAACACAAGCACCACTAACCCCACCACAAGCACCACTGCTTCCAACACAAGCACCATTACCCCCACCACAATCACCACCACCAGCACCATCACCACCTGCACCACAATCACTACTACCCGCACCACAAGCACCACTGCTTCCAACACAAGCACCACTACCCCCACCACAATCACCACTTTTTCCAACACAAGCACCACCACCACCACAAGAACCACTGCGTCCAACACAATCACTACAACACGCACCACAAGCACCACTGCTTTCAACGCAAGCACCACCACCACCACAAGAACCACTGCGTCCAACACAATCACTACTACACGCACCACAAGCACCACTGCTTCCAACACAAGCACCACCACCACAGGAACCACTGCGTCCAACACAATCACTACTACACGCACCACAAGCACCACTGCTTCCAACACAAGCACCACCACCACCACAAGCACCACTGCTTCCAACACAAGCACCACCACCACCACAAGCACCACTACCCCCACCACAATCACCACTACCCCCACCACAAGCACCACTACCCCCACCACAATCACCACTACCCCACCACAATCACCACCACCACCATCACCACCACCAGCATCATCACCACCTGCACCTCAATCACCTCTACCTCTACCACAAGCACCACTGCCTCCAACACAAGCACCACTACCCCCACCACAATCACCACTACCCCCACCACAATCACCACTACCCCCACCACAATCACCACTACCCCCACCACAATCACCACCTGCACCACAATCACCACTACCTCTACCACAACCACCACTGCCTTCAACAAAAGCAGAATCTTCCCTATCTCTGCCTCCATCACAACCACTGCCTCCTCCACCACAATCATCACTACCACACCACAACCACAGTCTTCGCTAGCACAGCCACAGTCTCCTCTACCACAACCACAGTCTCCTCTACCTCAATCACCACTGCCCCCACCACAACCACAGTCTCCTCAACCACAATCACCACTATCTTCACCACAAACACCGTCTTTTTCACCATAATCACCACTGTCTCCATCACAACCACCACGGCCTCCACCACATCACAATCTCCCACTCTACCATCGCCATCACCACCATCAGCTCCACTCCAGCCATTATCTCCTCTACCACAATCACTACTGCCTGCATCCCAGCCACCATCGCCACCTTCACCACAATTACCACCACCATCTTCAGCACAACCATTAACGTCTTGAATACAACTGCACACTTCGCAACAATCACCACTGCGTTCATCACAACGATCATCTCCTCCACCACAACCATCAACGCCTCAAACACTACCACCATCTCCTTCAACTTAACCACGGTCTCCTCTAACACAGCAACAAAAGCCTGCACCACACCCATCTTCTCCTCCACCATAACCACCTTCGCTTCCACCAAAACATCTCCTCCACCACAATCATCACCGCTTCCACCATAACCTCCAACGCCTCAAACCTAACACCATGGCCTCCACCACAACTGCCACTGCTTGCATCACCGTCACCACTAACAGCAGTCAACCAGCCTGAAGAGAAGTGATTTTCTAGGTCTTCCAGAGGCTATACTGGCATATCATATCACAGGACATGCACCACTTCTCCTTATTAATTCTCGAAGCACGGTTATTCTGTTTGTGTTTTCTTGCTATTCACTAATTTCTTATTTGCTTTTTAAAATTTCTCGAGTATAAATAATTCTTTCTTCTGGCACATGGTGTTTTTTTATTGTTTCGCTTAGTGTGATTATTTTTTGTTTCCAATGAATCAGTCCTAGTTTCTGAAGTAGGACCAAACATAAATACAGGTGGTAATACTACACATTCTATAGTTGCTGTTCTCAGACGTTTCCACTACAGTATCAATTAAAACGAGAGATGCAGGCACATTCCGTTTCGCGGTACCACATCCCGGTATATACTCATCTTCCCCTTTCATCAATAAGCTTCAAGTAATGGAATTCCTTTATGCAATGAACATTTGCTAGCGGTAGGGAGAAACCATAGTCCTTCAAACATGTGCATAACTAAATTCTCAGGATTCAAAGGTAACCACAGCATCGCATTTCTCTCTTTGCAAAGTTGGTAACATTGGGCGGGGATGACGCTAAACTGGGGCGTACGTTTCGGATTCCAAATTGCCTCCATTTTCATTCCATTCATGTTCCTGACGTTTATAGTACCTCTAAAGTTGGGCCCCTCCCGTTGCATTAAAAAAAAGAAAGATCTGAAATTCAAATTGGAGCGCTGTTTAAAGCACTGTTTAAAGGGAATGTGAGCCTGGAGTATTCCACAAACGCTTGGCTGAAGCTTTCTTTCTATTGTTTGTTGGAAAATAGCCGTGTTGGGATCAAGTCCACCTTTCTTGAGTTGTACCTAGCTACGAGTAAAATGATAAGATCAAATAAGTACGAATTCTCCAACTGGTGCTGTCTCTCAGGTCGCCAAGTACAGTCTCTTTTAGAATGTTTACTTTTTCTGCCATGTACGAGATAGTACTCAAAGACTTTATATCAAGATTTCATCAGAAATACATATGTTAAGTCCTCTTCAAAATAATGTAGAAAAATGTTAAGTGTGTCTTTGGGAAAACAAATAAAAATTGAAAACTCGGGTTAGATACAAAACTACGTATAAGTTCCGTATGTGCCTTTAAAACAACTAACTTCAAACGTTCTTTTTAGCATCAACTATTTTCGAGGTAAACGTTATTATGTACATTAAATCAATTTTTTGCATTTAATTTTGTTTTACTGTTCATTGTTGCAACAGCAGTAATAGTTCACCTAATGTACAAACCATTACGCAAAACCCATCCCTTAATTAAAATTTATAATAATGCCTTAGTAAGTCTTTCTACTCCATCTAACATTTCATCATGATGAAATTTTGGATCGCTTTTATATCTATGTTTAGGTATTCAAATTATGGAATGAATGTTTCAATACTTTTAATTCTTATTGCTATACTGTTGTTTCTAGCAAATCGTGGAAAGACTATGGAATTTCAAGGGCAGCATACGTGACATGCTTTTAAATATCTTACCATGGATTTAGTGGCATTTATCCCCCTTAAACTTACAACGAAATGCCTAATAAACAGGCATAGTAACTCTTAAACCAGTTAGCTTAACACCGAGGAGGTTAATGCAAGTGGTAAGTGTCTCAGAATGCGGGCAGTATTCGTAAGGTTCCGGGTTAAAATCCTTGGACCTATCAGTATTTTCGTGGTTGCTCTAAGTCACCAAGGTAAACACCGGATTGGATATTCAGTACCATTACCCAAAGTTTCGCCTTAAGTTTAAAAGAACAGTAAAAATGAAAATAGATGGTAATAACGAATGCTCTGCCACACTAGGGACTTCATGGACATGCGACGAAGCAGCATTTTATGCTACAAGGATGAGGCCTTAAAAGGAAAGGTAACTGTCTGCCGTACACCGATCCACGAGGTACATATCTCCTACGGATCCGCCGCGAATATGATCACGTAGTTAAGTGACGTAATATAAATATAGAGCGGGAAAAGAACAAAGAACATAAATAACAGTGCAAAGAATCACTGACGGACAGGTAAAACACAGTCTTGTGGATGGTTGAGTGGAAACGCCAACAGAGTATTGGAGGAACGGGTGATTTGTTATCTGCGACGTTACTGCATAAAATACTGTAACAGTTGAACCCAATTTCCTCTCATCCTGCCTTTACTGCTTGGACATTACCATACCTGGTAATGAAACACTTTCTACAAAGATTAACATTAAGCTGGTCCTGGCCCGGTCCGGTGCCGCCGCGGGGCAGTCCGGCCGACCTATTTTCGCTCCACTCTGTTAGCACACGATGCCATTGACTAGGAGAAACCAAAACACAGCATACCACATAATGTCCTAAAAACGCGAAATGATTTGTAGACATCCAAAGAGTATTTTAATCAAATATAGTGCGAAACTTTTAATTAATAGGAAATAGTGAATAGTCAAATTAGGCAGGTTGCATTTAAGTGTGCTCGGTTTGCTTAACCCCTCATGCATTCATACAATAATAGCGAGTAGTCAGTACGACGATAAACATGGCTGCCTCAACAGGTGCTGTTAGCTTGGCGAACGACAATAGACATGAAATACTAAAGCACTCTAAAGGTAAGTCGCTAAAAGCAACAGGACACAAATTTGGGATGAATGCTCTTAACAAATGAATACAGGAGAAGTCAACTGTCATTGTAAATAACTTTATTAAACTGCATAGATGCCGGTGTTTCCGAATGCAGTAAAGAACATTGCGAACACCGACGAAGAAAAGAAACAGTAAGTCAGAGTTTAAAAAACCAGATGACCCTTTGGTTATTATGCAGAAAACAGACTGGTTGAAAAACGAAAGGAATATAGTGCAATCGATTGGTCTTTATTCCTGATAGCGATCAAGTTTTATCTGGTGGTTTGGTTTTTATTTATTTTCTTATGAGAAAATTCCCTGTGTATTGCTGCAACGATTTTATTTCGCTTATGTGACAAAGCAAGTAACTATTATAGACTATAGGTTAAATAAGCAGGGGGACACCTCGCGCACCGCGACCAACTCAGACCTACTGTGGATATCCTCCCCCAAAAGGCAGGGATGAAGTAAGGAAACCACAGGATGCCACAGGGTTGTAGCTAGACAGACCACAGAGACGCGCGGAAGTCCCGAACAAGTGCTGAGATTTCATGTAGGCGAGCAGCCACCACACACCGCAAATGCGGTGTCGCACAGACGACCCCCCCCCCCCGACGGAGGACAGCAGCCGGCCAAACGCCACCTAGCACAGAAAACCGCAATTACCATGCGCAAGCACCCGCGCCTTCTGTCCGACACCGTCAACACCATTAGCCGAAAAGTACATCTGAAAAATGACAAAGAAATGTAATGGAGGGAAATGATGTAAAGGAAACCGTGGTATGAAATAATGCACCCCGGCATGCGCCTAAGTGACATGGGGAAACCACGAAAAAACCATATCAGAGTACGCGACCACGGGGATCGAACCTGCGACCTCCCGAATGTGGCCCACAGACATTACCGCCTGAGCCATCCCGCTCGTTAAGTAACTATTTATGAACAAGTATTTATTATATGCCCAAAAATGTTTGTATTTATACTGTGTTTCTAAATAAAAGCTTTAGTTTCGTTTATAGCAAAAGGCGCTGAAATTATTGGTGCGCAAAAACGTTATACGAGTATGTCTCTCCTCGCAAATTACCGTGTCGTGTCGTATTTTACACGTAGGCACAATTCTCCGACCACCAATCTTTTTTTTTTTTTTTTTTTTTTTTTTTTTTTTTTTTTTTTTTTTTAAATAAATATAAATTAACGTCCTCCAACATTGTGTCATATCGGACGAATGAATGAAATGAAATGGGTGAAATGATGCTCAAATGAGACCGAGGTCCATGGATTTTTAAGTTACCCGACATTCGCCTTCTCAGGATAAGGGAAAACCTCGGAAAAAAGACCTTACCCGGATAACTTAACCTAAGCGAGATTCGAACTCGCGACCTCTTGAACGTGAGGCAGACACTCTAACCATCACGCTACCGAGCTGCATGCCTCTGACGAATGCTTTTCGAATGTACGAAAAACATGAAATTAGTTTATAAATTGTAAAGGGATTTAAAGATTGTTTAAATGTTGGCGTATTAAGTCATTGGCATGGAGGATAAGCGAACTCAGGGTAAAATAAATCGGGGGTTTGAGTAACTCCTCCGCGGAGCTAAAAATGTAGTAACATTACGATTTGATGACCTGAAACTTCGTGAATGAGAAAAGGAAATGAAAATGTACTCCGGAAGTAAAATACTACTTCCAGTTTCGTAGATTTTATCATACATAGTGTTGAACAATATGACGTCAAGCTTTCATAGCGTAGTGGACATGTGTTGGATTGCAAAATTGGAGCCTGTCAGATCAAGACTTCTAGGGTTAAGCTGAATTCTAAAATAATGTGTGTGTGCGTGCGTGCGCGCGTGTGTGTGTGTGTGTGTGTGTGTGTGAGTGTGTGTGTGTGTGTCTGTGTGTGTGTGTGTGTGTGTGTGTGTGTGTGTCTGTGTGTGTGTGTGTGTGTGTGTGTGTGTGTGTGTGTGTGTGTGTGTGTGTATAGTTGTAAAAGGGCAGGGAAGGAGAGGACAAGAATGAAAGAGGACGCGAGGGGGGAAAAGGAGAAAATGGGAAGGTAAGCATTACTTTTTCGTTACGTCAGTTCCCCACCCAATCTGAGTGGGATGGCTCAGGCGGTAACGTCTGTGACCTGCATTTAGGCGGTCAGGATTCGATCCCCGTGGCCGACCTTGCTGACCCAAAGGTATTTTCGGTGGTTTCCCCGGGTCGCCAGGTGAACGCTGGGGAAGATATCCACATCCTCCGAATTTCTTCTCCCTCCATTTCATTACATTAATCATTTAATTTCATACTTCATCCCGTTAGTTTTCTTTCAGGGTAGGAAGCGTCGGCGAGTGTCGCGGCAGCAGTGCGATAGCGAAACAAATGCGCTCTAGAAATCTCGTCCCCCGGATTGGAAGGGACTGGCTTCCGGGCCCCCCGTGGGATGGTACAAGTCCGAGGTGGAGGGAAGCCGATTTCCGAGTTCCCACGCTCCCCTTGGGAGTACGAATGTGAGTTGTCACCGAGTCCCCACCCAAATCCCCTTGTTTCCACGCTTGTGGCGTCCTTCCTGGTCTAGGGGTAACTTACTAGCCTCTAGTTTCCGAGATCCCAAATTCAAACTCGGTGGAGGGCCAAGGAACTTTTTCGAGCGTAAAACTGCTTAGCTTGGTTTCCTCGGAAGGGAAGTAAAGTTGATAGTCCCCGGTAATAGATCTACTGCACATGAAAGAAGCTCAAGTCTGATAAAGAGTAAAATTAAGCGGACTTTCACGCCCAATATAGAATGGGACCCTGAGGACCATAACAGTTAAAGAGCATATATAAATAAAAACTCAATTTTAATTTTCCCACCCCTTTTTTCGTAAAATTGCAAATGTGACTTAAGTCGCGGTAGAAAGAGCTGTCCAAGCTCTGCATAGTTATCGACTTTACCAAAAGCTAAATTCCTAGGGAAATTCACGAGTTGGTCTTCAAAGGCGAACCGCTGTCATTAGGCAAAGTCTTAAATACTGTCAACATTGGCCCAACGTTGAAAGACTCAGATATTACATATCTCCCGATATAGATGCAGCTACGGAAATAAGTCAGTTTTATTTTAATTATCCTGTACTTAATTTCAACTGAACTTTTGTTACGGTGTTTTATTATTAGTCCAATAGTATACAGTTCTAATGCATTTTAAACACGAAGCACGAGCCCACGTGGCTTTAGACTGTCTGCGCTTATTCTTCGCAGCTAAAATGAATATGAGACTAACGCGAGATGTTATGTTAGCTATATATATTTTACATCAAGTCTGGATCTGAGGCTAGATCGAATAAGACAACCTTCTAGATTCTGCAGAATGACATTGACGTGGTGCACATATTGAACATTTATAAGGCTATAAAAGAAGAGCTTTTGTATACAACAAAGTAAGGTTCATATTCCCAATCTAATCCTCAGGAATAGCTCTAATCTGTTTTAACAACTTCAAACGATCACAATTTTCCAGTAGCCTTCACTTCCAGGTAGGGCGAATTCGATCTAGAAGCTGTGCTTAGATTTTGATTAGCACTTTTAGATGTCAGTTACCCATTTGTTTTAATTTTATATGGTTAACTTCGGTCACAAGGTAATAGTCCATTTCTAAAACTATTTTTCGGATAAAATTAAAACAGTTAGTTAAGTTGCTATACCGAGTGTCCCAAATTGATGTATACACACTTTGCAACGTTGCTTCTGAGCAACAAAATGAGACAGAAATATGTTTGTTGTGTATGATCCAAAAGGCATCGAAAAAGCAAAGCAACACGCTCTTCGTACTGCAAGTGTTTAGAAACAAGTATGGCGGTGAAACTGCAATTTTGTGAGTGATTCTTGAACAAGGGTGAAAGATTTTCAGGACTCAGTTGCTATGTACAGCCACACTCAAACTTCATGGCACAATTAATTGGTATAATTTGTGTACCAGGTTAAGAAAAACCCACGCATGTTTTAAGAAAATGCCGTCAGTCTTTCAGGAATAACGGTACGTCTTTCAGACCTCTTCGAAAAGACTGTCACGGGTCATATTTGCCTGAAAATGGAAATCATGATTCTGCGTCTTAATGGTCTCTTTGAGAGTGAGAATGAAGTTTATTTACAAGACGGGTCTGAACCTCACTTCCATGTTATTGTGAGAAATTTTCTCGGTCGCACATTCAATCAAAGATGGATAGGACGAAGAGAACATGCTCCGGAGTTTCCTCCTCGATCTCCCCATTTAACCCCCTAGACTTCCACCTTTGAGGAACTTTAAAGTACACGATGTACGCCCCAACACCACAGCCACTGGAGGAAATGAGAGATCAGATTGAGCTTGCCATCAATGACATTTCATTAGCAATAATCCAGACGATATGCCGCTCTGTTCGATGTCGTTGTTGGGAGTGTACTGTGGCAGAATGTGGACTTTTTGAACGTGTACGGGCTTAAGGAATAGAACACAACAAAAATTATATTTTTCTCTCAATTCGCTCCGAACAAAAAACGTTTCAAAGTGTGGAACACTCTGTAGATAAGCAAATATTAAAGTTATCAAGTAGATAAAAACTACTTTGAGAATGTGTATTCAGAAATAGATAAATATAGCACTCGCCAGCTAATGCTTAGATTGAATAGACGGTTTTCTGAATGCACAGAATGTCAATGTCAACTAAGTCAAATGCAAATATTAATTATGATAATTTTGGTTTGCTTATGCAGAGTTCCAAACAGTAGCGGAATATGCATTGAAAATTTGCTCTTGGTGTAGGTAAATACACTTCCTCGTGACAGTATTGTTCTTGAGAACAATGGGAAACAATGGAGTGCAAATAACTATCACCAAGCCTCAATATAATCAACACGCTGCACATTTCCGTCAAAACTTATGAAAGGTATAACGCGAGACAATGGATGATACGTTTCCTTCAGCTGTAGGTACAAGAAGTTAAAACAACTTCTTGTAGAAGCTACTTTCAATTAAATTTCCTTGCCTCTTGTTATAGGATTAACATACAGAAGATGAGAGAAAACAAGGGTAGTAGTTACAACTAAGGAACGGGTTACTAGATAAATATATTTTTCGTGATTGCTGCTACAAACGTAATGGTTGGTAGGGTGGTTTTGGGCTCTAGAAGTGTTTACATCTTCTCCTAAACCTCTCATTTAGGTATTTCCTTCGAACTGGTCTGCGTCTCTCATAATTTTTAGGAGATACAACAATTTAGCCAAAAAGATAAATCCTGTAGGGAAGCATTAAAATTCTAGTTGCAAACTATATTTGAAATCAAGAAACACATAAGCATGCTTAAAAAAGATGTCCGACATTGCAACAGAAGTTGGGATTAGTTAAAGCTAGAATAAATGCTCGTATAAACATATGTCTGGAAACATGCGTGTTGAGAAATGAGCCATTTCGCAAAAATGTGCAACTTATGCGAATTTTCGATAGGTATGACACACATTAATGCTTTTAAATACCCCATAACCACAAATCCAATAGATCGAGATCCCGTGAACGGGGGACCATGCCACTGGACCTCCTTGACCAATCCATCGTCCATTAAATGTTTGGTTTAAATATTGTCGCACAATGCGTAGAAAATGGGGTGGTGTCCCGTCTGCATAAACCACATGCGTGGTCTTTCTACAAACACAACGTCCTCCAAAAGCACAGAAACTCATCGCGCAGGAATCGAGGATACACAGCGCCTGTTAATCGTTCGTTAAAATGTATGGTCCTAGAAGTCTATCACCCACAATCCCTGCCCATATACTTAGACTAAAGGGATCCTGATGCCTCGACTCAATGACTGCTTTAGGATTTCCGTCACCCACACGTGTGTGTTGTGGTGATTTACTATGAAATGTTTGGTAAATCTCGCCTCATCCGTAAATAAAATGCAGGCTGTAAATTGCGGATCTTCAGGATTTTGGCGAAGAAGCCATTGACAAAATTGTGACCTGGTCAGGTGACCAAAGAGCTTGAACACGTTGAACATGATAAGGAGACAGAAACTGTTCATTTAGAACAAACCACGCAAGAGCCTGTTTATACCTTCAACAACTGCAATTCTTCGCACACTTGTTTGAGGATCACGTTCTACCTCTTATAACATAGCGAATGGTACGAGATCTACCTCGGTCCGTTGCCCTGTCTACAAATGATCCCGTTTCTGTAAGTCGAGGCATTAGGACCGCTTTGGTCTCAATGTGTGGGCAGGAATTGTGGATGACAGACTCCTAGGACCATACATTTTACCGAACAGATTAACAGGTGCTGTATATCATCAATTCCTGCCCGATGAGTTACTTGTGCTTTTGGAGAAGTTGTGCTTGTAGAAAGGCGGCGTATGAGGTTTTGCATGACGGGGCACCACCCGGTTTTCTACGCATCGTGCTACAGTACTTAAATCAAATGTTTAAAAGACGATGGATTGGTCGAGGAGGTCCAGTAGGACGGCTTCCCCATTCGCCGGACTTCGATCCATTGAATTTCTGCTTATGGGGATATTTACAGACATTGGTGTATGACAAACCAATCGAAAATGTGCATACGTTGCAATTTTTTTGTAAAATGGCTCATATCTCAACAAGTATTTGTTTCCGGACATATGCTTACAGGAATATTTATTCTAGTTTTGAGCAATTCCAACTCCTGTTGCAATGTCGTGCGCTTTTTAAACGCCCTGGATATATTCATCAAGCTTCAAAGAAGCGTATACTGAAAATTTGGAAGAAACTGAACCAAAAATGACATCGTGAAGAACATTTTAAAGTGGTAAAGATGCAATAGAACAAAAAATAATTTCACGCTATTTGCTCTCACCGATTTATGTCCGTTTATATTTTCCGTTTGGGAATTTAAATTATCTTAAAGACAAAGGTACCAGTACAATTGGATCCTTAATTTAAAGCATTTAAAACCATCAAAAAATTTTAAAAATCTTGCTTTTTCGAAATTCAAAGTTGAGTCGAATTGCTCGACTTGTGATTCGCTTATGTAAAAGATAATAAAAAAGGAAGAAAATAAAATCATATGTACCCTTTGTCCTGTGATAATAGCATCGATGTGGTAATAACAGTGTAATGGTAGATCTACCGTGCCAAAGCTCCTTTCGTTTTTGCAGAATACACCTTGCATTTCCATATTTAACCACGAATCACAATTCTTATGAAACAATGTTTAAACCAACGTCGAACTAAGACAAGCGATAAGCACATAGGATTCATTGTAATTTATGGTATAATACATTAAAATCACCAACAATAATCGCTATTGTCATTATGCACACATTCTTCAATACAAAGACCGCACGCAGAATTATTTTACCTTGACGTTATGCCCCTCCTTCGGTGACGAACTGGTACTCCTGTGCTTTATGAGCCTCTGAACCAAACATTTATGTTGTCTGCATCAGTTAAGCTTGATAAGTTTGCAGACATACAGTTGCTTAGCGCTAGGACCTCTGTGGACACGTGACAAAGCAACATGGCATGGTACAGGGATGAGACCTGGAAGGCTAACTGTCCGCCTCACACCTATCAAAGAGACATCTCCTTACAGATCCTTCGTAATATGACCACGTAGTTAAAGTGACGAAAAACAAATAGAGACAGAGAAAATTATGATATCCTTCCCAGTCTTTGGAAAATAAGTTAGTCGTAGAATTGATTTGTATATTTGTGTCAAAAGAAGAAACTATAACCACTTTAAGCAGTGTTTGTACTATTCGATCATTACCTGGTGCCTTCTCGGTTGGTTGCTAATCAGTTACATTGATTACTTGAACTGGCATACGGTAAGTCGAAAAAGTTGAAGGTGGTAATGATGAATTCTGCAGTGGCTTTTCTTTCAAACGCAGAATTGATAGTGTTGTTATGTTGGAACTCACTGACCGGCATGTCAGAGAAATCCCTTACTTTTTTTCTGAACTGCATTCAATGCCTGTATTTTATCAGTGGTTTTGGTAATAAGCTTAGCTTTTTTCCATAGTGAGCCATTTGTTCAGAGTGATTTATGTAGAACTGACACGCTTCCTTCTTTAATTATTCGGCTGTAAATTCAGTTAACGAGCAGTTTCTAACGTCAAATTAAGCAGAACGTCGAGAGTTTCGATTTCCTGTAACGACATGCGCAGATGTTTACTTTTTATTTATTATCTTGTTGGCAGTTGTTCCAGTCACTAAAAATGAAGTACACATTAAATCAACGAGCAATGTGAAGCAATGCTGGATTACGAATTCAATTACAGCTACTCAAAGGACATACAGAGTGAATTTGTTGTTTGCAATCTTCCCCAAAGAAACACAACACTGGGACTGGTAAACACATTGGAAACAACTGGATCTCGGGTGAGTGGAAAAGCTAAAAAGGGTACCTACGCATGTTGTTCATGCAAAGGCACGATTGGAAGAAGTCATCCCAAAAATCATTAAGGCGTTTGTCTTAGGAGACCGAGTACACCTACTCGATGTGACAGGGAGCTGCAAAAAGTGCAGGCCTAAAGCAAAAGTCAACAATAATAAAACGACAAAAATAAATATAAAATAAACATCTGTGTTTCTTGTTATAGGGATTCGAAACTCTCAAACATCCTCCTTAACTTGACGTCAAACACTACTCATTAGGTGAGTTTCCAGCCAAATAACAAAGAAATGTGCCTGTGTTAGATTAAGCGCTCTATAGTATCAAGAGAGAGTCATTGGTTTTTGGCACCGTTCATTTCTTCTGTTAGTGGTTCTTCTAATTTTCCGATAGCTCTGTTGTGATTCGTTTTATAAGGACATATTTAGTCATTTGCATAATGTAAGAAAGATTCTTTCTTCTAAAAGAAGTTGTACAACGTTTTCGGTAGGTTTGAAATGACCACATTTCTTGTACAGCATTTTTCTGATAGCTAAGTTAGCCGCATGGTGTACATATCTGGTTACATTTTTAACAACTGTATCATCCTGTGTGGTCTTCAAAGACATTTTTAAATATCTGATACTATTAAGAATGTTTCTATAATGGTCCTAGTCAGAAGGATACTTTATTAGAGAGCGCTATTCATTAACTACTGTTTCATTGAAATATACCGCAATCATTACTGGATAATGGTCTGAACTGAGTTCATAATAACTTGATGGTTTTGTACATACACTACAAGGGTGTTTCTCGAAGAAAACTGCAGTACCTGAGATTATGATCTCTTTCAGCGGAGAAATATGAAGGTTCTACAGATTATAAAACTTTCAAAGAAAACCATGCCGTTGTATCTAATAATAATCGCCCATTAGGAGTGGCTATATATTAGCCCTGTTTAGGATGTTTAAAATTAAAATCGCCACCGAGTAGAAAGCGTCTGCCTAAGGCGTTATACTGCCCCAGAAATTGCTTATGGTCTTTCTATTTGTTGGTGCAAAATGAAAAGATCCAATCTGGTCTTAATTTCACGGAACTGATAGGTATTTGAGAAATCTGAAACTCATTTTCACAAACTGGTAGAAGCGCATTAGGAGCTATGATATTTTTATAAGAAAGCAGATCGTTCGTTTCATAGACGCTACAATCAAATAAGAACAAATGTAAACAAGATGATCGTTTCTTCTCAGTTATTAATAATGTATCAACATAATATATATTTAAATATAATTTTAACAAAAAATATTTGCTACTAGTACTTCTGCGGTCCATCTGTCAAATTCATACAAATTGGAGATCTTGGTTTCCGGTTCATCTAGACTACGGGTGCTGAAAAGGGGATACGAGGCTTAATCCATCCTCCTGTTTCGTTCTTCGGTTTGCCTACCGTCCAAGGAGCTTCTATTCTCCTAGCACTGTACCGCCGTGAAGTCCGACCACCGGCAACACTCGGTTGTGGAGAGGAAAAGTTGGCGAAAGACACCGCAGGTCACAAATTGGTGTAGTTTAGAGATTGCGTATCCTATCACATTTGACACAGCCTGGGGAACGATAACAGTAAATCTTACTGTGACCCTAATCCCGACTTGTTGTATACTAAAATACAACAGAACATTTTGGTTTAGGAGGTTCTACCTCGATAACTGTATTGTAGAAGTTGTTGACATCGTAAATTTTGTTTGGCGGAATCAGGTTCCAAATCTAGGTAAAAGAAAAGTAAGGGTATTTTGGTAACAGGATGATGTACCGGAATCATTTGAATGGGCTTGAATCCCGCTACATAAACGTCTTGCGTAATTAAATTATATCACAGGATGGACGCAGTCCCCAGATAACTGAATTCCTTTACTGCTTAAATTTGATGTATATATGTGTGTGTTCTATTTCATGCAAGTATTTTACTTTCCTGTACTTACATCTGTGACGTCTTCTTCAAGAGTATTTAATCCTGCATATTTGTTATGTGGGGAAAAAAGGAGAGCTTTGGTGTAGCTTTTGTCTTTTAGTTAGTGCAGATTTCACACTCACAACTGTTACGAAACAGGATTTTCAATTTACAGAAGTCAATACTTACAATAAAAGATATTTATCCAGCCAATGTAATTTAGCAAACTGAACAGCATGGTAATGAAGAAGAATTGACCACTAAAACTCGGAGAAGAAACAAATAACTAGGGAGCGATTCACTTCAGTCCTTACACGCCTGCTAGCTTTGTGTCATTAGATGTTTGCGGCCGTAAAGAGAAAAGAAACTACCTATATGATGCTGACGGCACGAAGTTTAAGGGTGAATTGACAGTCTATACCCTTGAGGTTTTAACACTTCTTTAAATGTCGATTTCTCAGGCGTGTCAAAAGCATTGACGGAATATGTCAAGGAGGAAAATAGTTTCAAAAATTTTCATTCCATTACTTGAAATTACGTTAAACTAAGTGTGTGTTACCAAAATGCTGAAATGGCTTTTAATTCCCATATTGATGTTTTTTCAATCCATTGCACTTCTGAACGAATGTTAAGAATCGATACAAAATGCTCAATGCAGTGAAATGTTAAAAATGGTTTTTGTTTTGAGTTTTCGTGTAGTCCATCTAACCACATGATACAGGACTGTTACTTGTGCCTTTGAGTTGGTTAATTCAAGAGAAAGTGATTCGCTTTTAAGTACTTTTCAAAGTCCCAATGCTTAATGTGTTGAATTCAAAAGCTATTCGTAGTTTTGAAAATTTATGCGATAGATTTAATTATTTATATAAAATATTTCAAAATAATTGAATGAAAACACCGTCTGCATTGGGTGAAACATGTTGTATCAGCGGAAGTGCTGATAAAGAAAAGAGTTGCTCAAACACTCAATTTTTAAAACTAACATAATTATTGATTCATAATTTAATGTATATTAGGATTGTAAACCGTGTTCATTTTGGGGGAGAAAGCCGATAGTTCATTCCCCGATACTCTCGCCTTAACCAGGGCGTAGATTTGCTGTGCCATCCAATAAAATGCCATACCTTTACCCGAAATGTAATACCTACTGACTGATTGACCAGTCTGTTTCGGAATCGACGTGCCCTTTGCATGATGTAGTCCTCTCAGCCCAAATTCCCTAAGGAATATTACCACCCACCCGTGAAGCCAAGTTATAACACCTTTACCCAGGAAATGCTATTTATCACGCTTGCTTTCTTCTTCCTTGTGAAACCCCCTATTCATCCCCTTGTGAGGATGCACAAGAAACAGTGGATAATAACAGAGATGATGACGGATGTTAACGCATATACCCTGCGTACTGCTCTGAACTCCCACCGTGAATAAACAGCGTTACCAAGGAAACCTTCATTGTGTAAAGGACTTCATCTGCATGGTCCATTAAGATCTTCAATAAATGTAATACAGTTACTCTAGGGATTCCAAGAAATTAGCAACATAGGATTTTCCTCACTTACTCCCATTCCACATGTCAAGGTTACATAATCTAACAGGATTGTTCTAACGAGCTAATAAAGTAGCTGTAGGAAAGAGAAAGAGAACAAACAACTGATTGCCCCAACTGTGCAATGTTAGAGGTGAAAGTTCACGCAGACTTTTACTTTACCATATAACTAGTTCGTAGAAAAGATACTGCATTCCACACACAAAAAGAAAAAAAAAACTTGAAATTGAGTTTTCACTATAAAGGCGTACTCTGAGGCCCCTTAAATAAAACAGATACATCTTTTAGTAAAAGAGCCGTGTGAGTATGTGTGTGAACAGCATAATTCAAAACAAAAAATTCGCATAAATGCTGTGACGCAGCGACTAGGGGCCAAAAATCCGGACAGGTGGAGAGATAAACAGAGGTAAGTAGTCGCGGTAGCGCTTTCACCCAGCGTAAACACTAGTAACGCTATTGATATATAACCAGACTATTCTGGAAACTTCCCTTTTCTCCACTTCCACAGCATTCTAGAATGTTCTGTAGAAATTTCTAGCGGCTATATAAGTACACCCTTTGGCCAGTTACAAAGACAGGAAGTGAGATAGGGAGTTAGCGAGTGTGTTCCTGATGCGACAGTGCTGTACTCCATGTGAGTTTGTGATTACTGTAACGTGAGGTGAGTGCTGCTAAGGCATGAGATTGGAGAAGACTTGAGTTCTACTCCCTAGAGAGTTAACCGTCCGAAAGAAGAGGCTACGTCGCGCTTGTTTCATTATGCTGTACGTCGTAAAGAAAGTAAAGTAACAGTGAAAACCACGTGAAGTGACGGTGAACTTTTGAACTAGATCACATTAGCGCAGTAACAGTGAACATTTAATAAGGCAACAGCGAATGCTGAACACAGTAACAATGCCTAGCTTGGTATTTAAAGGGGAACTGAGATACTATTTTAACCATTTTGGTAAAAAAAAAATCGATATTTTTGGACTCTTGTTGCCAAAAAAGCACCATACTTCAAACTATATATCTGCGAAGTTTGAATACCCTAGGGCAAATGTAACAATGTGTTTGGACGCTACTTTCAAAGTCCTTTGCCATTTAAATTACTCTTCTGTCCTGGTAGATGATGCATCTTTTCCAAAGTTAGTTTATATATTCAAAACCTGTCTTCTTCCCGCAAATATACAGACTGGGGCAGAAACAATAAACTGGTTTCAAAATGAAACATATTTCTATTGGGAATATTTATATGTATTCTTCTTAAAGAGCACAGATATCCACCATCATTTTCAATGTACTGTATTCGTCGCTCGAAGTCACTCATAAATTGTCATAATGTAGCTGGTTGTATCCCGTTTGTCTCTTCTCGGATCCGATGTATTGAATATTGAATGTTTGTTGATCTGGTCTCGAGTACGTTCTGTTTTAAGTGGCTCTACAAGAAATACTCAGGTGCTGTAAGGTCTGGAGAAAGAGGTGGTCGTTCCATGTCTCCATATCTGGAAATCAGACGTTCATGTTAATTCTTGCAGTATGTGAGGTTACGCCACCTTGCTGGAACCACAGACCATTGGTATCTTGAACTTCAGCCACAAGATAAGTTTCAATCATGTTTCTGAAGCGCATGTTTCTCTATCTTCGTCAAAGAAATGCGGTCCAATTATGAGTATTTTGGTGTCCGTTGCAGCGTACCAAACTGTTACCTTTGGATCGTGAAGTGGTTGTTGATGGAGTTCACAGGGACTCTCAGGAGTTCAATACCGCATGTTCTGCTTGTAGACATTTCCACTGATATGAAAACGTGCCTCATCACCCATGACAAGATTGTTTAGCAATGTTGGATATTCAGTTAGCAATTCCATTACTCAGTGACAAAATTCCAAACGCATTGTCTTGCCACGATCTACGAGACGTTGCACAATTTGAATCTTGTAAGGGTGAAATTGCAATTCATTGTGTAAGATACGCCTCACGTTGCAAACTGATAACTTAGTGTAAAATAATGGCATATTTCCTTACCGACCGTCGAGGACTCCGTTCCACAGATGTCTGTACTTGTACTATATTTCGTTCCGTGCGTACAGAACGAGGTTGCTCAGGTGCTGGTTGGTTTTGACATTACCTTTGTAAGCCACTGTTGAACCCAAGGATGAAAAGCACCCTTAGATGGTGCATCAAGTTGATTAAATTCCCTTCGGAATGCTCTCTGGATTTGTCTGATTGAACTGGTTCTGATGTATCTGCCAATTTAAGGCACAAATTAATACGGTCCCTCACTGTCCAGCGCTCCGTGACTTAGAAAAAAAATCCCTCCAGATTCAAAAACCCGCTTATGGTTTCTGCCCATCCTGCATATCAGGTCTGAAAACGAAAATTTCCATCGAACAATGTATTAAAGAATACACCTGATTGTAAAACGTAGGAACGGTAACTCAATAACTGCTTAATGGGATATATTTTTACTTTAGCTAATACAATTAATACAAATTAATTAATATCTCAATAATGCAATACCATAGCGAAATGTGTCGAGACACTTCTTTAATTGCTGGTAAGGGCTGTGCAAAAAAGAAAATATCTAGCTCTAATACTTTAACATCTCGGTGCCTTCTTAGTTCAGTGTCTTCCAAGATACAACACAAAGATGAAAAAAAAAAAAAAAAAAAGGAATTACTCCCACCACAAACTAACCTATTCATGGAAAATGTGATATATGTTATGTTTTCGACAGTAGCTAACGATTTTGATTATAATGCCATATGTTTAAAATGATCATATTAGACACAAATAAAACGTATATATTGAGTTGTCAAGGACTAGTCTGTGAAGCGACTTACACAAAAATGCAAATATCTGCAAAACACACTATTTATTTCAAATAAACTTTTATGGGTTTAGCCGTTTAAGAGATATACGGTATTAATAAACTTTTCAATGTTTTATCACTTTTAAAAAGGCTGTCGCTATTTATTTGAAAGAATGTTAAATATTACATTTAAATGTAAATATATACCCAATCGCTTTTAATCGTCTAATAAAAGATAAAGCTAAATATAACGCAGCTGTCCCCGCAACCGGCGCAGAGCACCACACACGGGACCTTCGGGACCTTCGTGCTCCTGCTGTAACCCCTGGGAGGGAGGGATGAGGGGAGACACCCGAAGAACGACCAGATCCAGATGAGGACTGGCGCAAGCATGGATAGAGTCCCTAACTATTCCAGATAAATCGTCTCCGACGACGCTCGTATCCTGTCCAGAGAACGCCACTTCCAGTAGCTCTCCGCAGGGAGAGCCTCACACTGAGGCGGGGCACCGGGTCGGCTACTGAAGCAACGCCAGGATAGAAACCTTTACAAAGCGTAAGCCACTACCCAGTCGCAACTTGCCACACACCTTCAACCCTAAAATGGTTGAGAAGGGAAAAATAGGAAGAGGAAATAAGAGGAAAGTCGTGGTATGAGGATGAACACCCCTAGCATTCACCTAAGTGACAAGCGGAAAACCACGAAAAAAAACCAATTAGAGTGTGCGCTAGGGATTTGGACCCACGTGGAAAAGGCACGTTTTAACTTTCTTTGGATTTATTTCCTAATTCTTAATGCCTATTAAGGAAAAGGTTGCAGACCTTACTTGAAATAAACAGAATTTATTGCGTGAAACAATTCTGTGTGACAAGAAAACTTTAACTTTGTTCTTAGAATCACAAAAACGTGTAATGCAATATTATATTGAAAAACAAAAACGTTTACTCCTTCCACAAAATCACCCTATGTGTGTGCTGCATTTAAAATTTGTATCGCAATGGTCATGAACATGTTTGCCTATTGCGTTATACCTATTATAGTACACTTTCTGCTTTCGAATGAAAGGTTTTCTTCTAATACCTATGCAATAAACCGCCTTTCCAGGGTGGCATTAAAATTTGATTATATTTCTGTGAATTTGCATAGCTTCTAAAATTTGTCGAACTGTGTTTCCAGCTTGCCATAGATCAATAATGTGACCACATGCAGCTTCTGATGCACACAGCAAGGTGTGAAACAAGTAACAGGTGTAGCTTAATGAGTGACGATTTGGTGAGCTATCAGAAGTAATCAATACTTCCCTTCCATGCCGACGTTAGAACTATGTCCCGCCAGTAGTATGAATACTGCCCAGTCATTGGAGAGGGGTAAAGAGAGTTAAAGAAGGGGAAGCTAGGAAGGCCTCGTTAAATAATCATGATATCCTTGTATTTTACTAATTTCGCTTTCCGTACCTGTAATGAAATGTATACGAAAACTAGTACAATATTAATCTCGATTAACATTACGTAGATTAGATCATAGAAGCTATATAAAAATAAATGAGAATGGTTAGAGGAAGTTATGTGAATGTAACATATCCCATTTTTGTTAATTCTCATACTTTTCATGAAAGACAGAAAAGAGTACTTACCTTTCAATACATAATTGTTTAAGAAAATACATTTCAGCATCAATCACAGTTTTCTATGGTAAGTCAGGTTCTTTATTGAAAATCGAGCCTCTTTCCTTCATTTCGTCTTCGCAGAGTAACTTTGTGCACTATTTGGTATATATTTTCCTGCCGGAACCTTGTTAGCATTCACCATGCCTTCCATTGAATCTAATAATACTCCAGCTGATTTCTTAACTTATTCCTTATCAGTTCTGCTATTGTTTCTCCTTCGTCCACATTTCTTAACACCCGATCAGTACTTCAGTAATGGCTTCCAACTGTTTTGGCAAATAGTCGAAACGCTTCCGCGATAAATATTGCCATAGCCAGCAAAGCACTTCTGATCTCTTCCTTAATCCCTTTTTCAAGATCTACAGAGAAGTCGGTGTTTTATTAAAATTTTCCTTTGTCATCGCTGCGTTTTACTCGTATTTGACTTCTTGTCAGCTTTTGATGTCACCGCTTGTAATATATTCTAAGTAACTAGACTCCAGACCTATTTACTTGCTCCGTTTCTTCATCTCTATAATTCGCAATTTTATCTTCTTTTTTAATCTTTGTGCATTTATTGTTTCTACTGTTTTTGTTCTGAGTGAGGCACTTGCTCAATAAAATAATGTTGAACCTTTACAATCAGGTTATTTTTGCTTTCCGTATCACATACCTAGTAGGTAGAGTATTCCAACCAGAAATTCGATATAGAAATTTTACCGAAAATGCATGTTTAGGTCCCCTAAGAGCGTTCGCTTTCCTACTCCGGTGGTGAGGCTTTTTATTGGCCATATTACGTACATGGCGAATTTCACAATATCCGATGTGATCTCAATAACATGATTTTTCCCCTCCAACTAGAACAAGTAGACAGGTATGAGAACAAATTTACATGGTAAATTATAGGTGATTATATTCTCAGACAAATGTTCTATATTCCCCGATGAGATGATGGCGATGACAGCGGAGATCATAATAGATCCACTAATCCAGCACGTTCCAGCCGATGATCGAGTCCGCTGTACTAGATATCCTACATACTGGCTCTTTCACTTCATTATGAAGAAAAATGTATCTTTAAGATAGCATTACCAAAAGGAAGAGAGCATACATAAAACGTAAACCTGATAAACAACACATTTTCAACATTGAAAACCCGATTTTTAAAAACTTCTCAGCAACGATTGCGCGAGACATGTGCCCTATTTTCATTTTGTTTCGAGTGTTCAAGGCATTTTAGACGTCACGTAGAAAACGTTTTTGTACGTAATTGCAAAACGCTGTACCCACCCTTCATTTGTTTCATCCATTTGCTGCACAAACAGCAGATGTCTTCCCGTTACAGCTAAGATACTGACGCATTTTCGGAACATTACACCCTGGCTTGTGTAGCATTATTACAACAACGGACACTTTCCACTCTTACGTTCTTTATTATGAACGTGCTTCTAAACATCTGCCAAATGTAACAGTCCTTTAAAGGCAAATGTAAATCACTCAGTCTCCTCCTCAATCCAAACCTGAAGCGCATTCGCTACTGCGGGTCATCTATTATCGACTGTCGCATGTATGAAATAACTCATGTAGTTACGGCTGCTCTTTCTAGATTCAAGGAGCCTCAAAACGCATATTCCAACGAAATATGAGTACCTACCGAGTTTGGGGGTGGAATGTAATATTTCGTAACGTAACAACGGTCCATCCGGGCTATGGGCTACCACACAACCGCTGCGTCCCCCACCTCTGTCCACCACAGGCGTCATGAGTAGGGTGTAGTACTGGAGGTGGGGAGTGGTCAGCGACCCCATCCTTCCCGGCCGGTTATGCGATCTTCTCGACCAGGGGGCGCTAGTTCTCAATCAAGTAGCTCCTCAGGGACCTAACGAGGATGAGTGCACCCCGTGCCATACCTACCAGCAGGGGAAAAATCTCCATGCCGATACCGGGGATCCACCCCGGGTCCTCCACGCCAGAGTCAGCGCTACGGAGGCTGTCATCTGCACAATATAGACAAATAAGCGTAAAGAAATCCAGAAAAGTCAACTGAGTTCCGAGCTGATTATAAAACGTAGTATACAATTTCAATATGTCCTATAGACTTAATGGTTGGGGAACAAATTTTTATTTTCAAAAACAGGAACCGTGTTATGAACTTTGAATTACCATCTATAGATTGTTTTTATAATTTTTTGTTTTCAGAGATTGGTAAATAAAAATTGAATATCAGTATTTGTTATTTGTTTTCAGAAAAAAATGAAAGATTGTAGCTTTGGTAACGAATTTGTTTGTATAGCTTTGAGAATGAGTTGGAAACAACTTGAAACCCTGAGTCAGTTTGTGCAAAAAGAACGTGCAACATTACTAAGATAAGTGAAGTTTTTAGTTTCTAATTTGTTCTTACTTTAGAATCTTGTTGCTTCACTGTTAATAGCTTTAATTTTCCTTATTTGGCATTTTTATGTTTACAAATCCCATAAATAAGCTTCAGCGATTTCAAAAATATGTCCAAACCCTGACAAACTCTCTTTTGTTTGATTCTAGTTAGAGCCAACCAACTTCATAAAGCAGTGTTTTGCACTGCGCTGCGATGTTACAGTTGAGTGGTTAGATGAAACTCTAGTTTTTATTTGTTAATATACATTTCGTAAAATTGTTTCTGTGGAAGTAAAACCATATATCATTCATATCGTACATGTATGAACTCTTAGTTTATTTGTTTTGATATTTTGCTTTGTCTTTACATCAATATTGCCCGTTGTGACTGTATGTTTTCTGTTTGCAGGTTTACCCTATGATCTTGGTGTTTATATCCAGCAGTATCCCTGGGTCCTTGGAGAGACCTTCTGCAAGCTTAGAGCCTTGGGCTCAGAGATGTGAGTTATTCAAAAATAATTACTTTCTCTTATAAAATTATACAGCTTAAGGTGACGTTAACATGCACATACTCATGAAATTTGTAATTTTTTATTTGTGAATCAGGTAACCATCGTGTAAAATTTGTTTTATTGTGATATCTTAATTATATTTTTAGTTATAGGCTGTTAAATTTGAAATTCCTAAAATGGATATGGCGATTTAAATGCCGCTTTACTGTGCGCTTCAATATTATAATTTTTATACTTGAAACGCCTTTCAGATTCACCTCCTAAAGCAGTTCAAAGTATAATAATTATATACTAAATGGCTTCCGTTGATTGCTATGTTTGTAAACCTTGCTGCAGAGGACAGCATCTTGTTTTGATGCTTTGTTCTTGTAGGCACATGTACACTATTTTTGTTGTTTGTGGTTGTGTTATGCAATAAAATAGGTAGAAGTAATCTGAAATATGTGAAGAAACATACGTTTCGCAGAAAAGAATTCACAAAAGCTGTGTGTGAAGAAGAATACATTCCTAATCGTGATAGCACGTGTAAACCTAACCTCTCTAGGATACCATGTAGTGCTAAAAATTATATCATAATAATTATTATTAGTGAAAATAATGACTATCCTAGTATAATTAGTTTAGATACTGAAGGTTACAGACTTATTTCTCTTAGTGTTTTGAATTCTATTTTACAAAGTTATTGTTTATGTGTAGAACGCAAATATGGTAATTTGTACATAGAGAATCAATTAGAATTAAGATGGAGTTGAGCCTCAAGGTTTTATGTGAAATGTTTCAATTTGAATTGGTTGAATATTTCCGGAGTTCTGAAAAAGTGAAAGACAGTGGCTTGTTTTATGTGAATTCTGCCGCTTCAATACTTAAACTGTCAACTGCAACAAATTCAGTTTGGAAACACCTATCGCAGGAAAAGCCATTTAGTGGCCCATTGGTGTTTTTAGTTTTATAATGAATGTTGCACATGGCGAGGATTAAAAATAGTGATTTGAAGTGCACTGAAGCAAGCAAAATAAGGAAAGAGAGGTAACAGGGTGACAAAACAGGAGGTAGAGAAAGAAAATGGTACAGCAGATTATGAATATGTGAAGTTTCAGAGCTAAAGTGGAGAAAACTGCTCCAGATACATCAAATCCTTTATCCTCAGTTTTCCGCTAATTACATTTTTCTTTATAAAATGAACTTTTCCTCAGGAGCTACTGGATAGAAATCCATGAATTTTTGTGATTATTATTAGATAGGTATATGATTTTGTAGCTGTACCTAAAATGTTACCCATTCTGCTAAATACTTTTTTCCCTAGCACAACAGTCCTTTGCGGGCCCTTCCCCGGCCGCTGCGTCCCCCACCTCTGCCCACTACAGGCGTCATGAGTGGGGTGTAGTACTGGAGGGTGGAACGTGGTCAGTGCCCCGATCCCACCCGGCCAGTTATACGGCCTTCTCGACCTGGGGTCGCTAATAAAGAATTATTCTTTATTCAGGTAGCTCCTCAATTGCCACCCCCTCCCCCGGGATCTAACGAAGCTGGTACCGGGGATCGAACACGGGTCTTCCACGCCAGAGGCAAACGCTATACTAGCTGCGCCACGGAGGTGGTAATGCTAAATACTGCATGTAAAAAGAAATCAAAACTAAGACGTTGAATGAAAAAAAAAAGTTTTTAAATTAATCAGCAAATACTTAAAGCACAAGTTGCAAATATTAAAGGTCCAGGTTATTAAGCATGGACATTAGATAGTTCATATAAATATTGGTGTTATTCCACCATTATTAATGGATGAAACACCTTGTAAACGATTAGTATTACGTATACAGCATTGAAAGTTATGTAGTAGCCAGATAGTTATGATTACAATAAGGACACCAAACTTAAAACAAATTGGATGCATCTGCCCAAGAATGTTTTTTTTTTTTTTTTTTTTTGGGGGGGGGAGGGTCAACGGAGGAAAAATATATGTTGCTAATTAGCAGCCCCTTAAATTTCTGTTTCAATTGTAGTGATTCACAAGCCACTTCCCTACCCTAAGGATGCAAAATATTAAATTTAATATTCTAAACCATGCCTCATATCATTATGGGAACATGTATTTTAAGTTTAGCAATGTGTCGAATTCAATGAACATGACCTAAAATTTCACGCTTGATAATGTTTTGGAAAAAATCTTCATATTTTATGAAATTATCCGCAATTCCTCATATTTTTAAGAGTTATCGAGCTTTCGGTTTTAAAATAATTTCCATGCGTAATAAACCGGGAATTTCAAATATTCTATTTGAAAATTTACTGTAAAAATATTTTAGAAAATTCAAGTCACTCTTTTCAGGAAACATCCTAGGAGAAAACACACACTACTCATTCCAACAAGTCAGGTAGAGTTGAAAATATGGAGCATTTATTCTATGAGAAGTCACGTGCAAAATTTAAGGCCCTCTATTTTTAAAGAGTGTTTGTGTTCTCGAAAATCAGCTTTCAGTGGCATATTATATTAATTACAAAGTAACCAGTAACCTCTTTCTCTCTTCTTTTTTTTCCTAAGCTTAAGGACACCAGGAACTGATTTTATTTTTCCTACACTCAAATTATGTGATTATTTCAATTTCAGTTTTTGCTGCCAAAATTAGCCTGATTTAAATGACATTTGGGATGTCTAGAGAGAAAATGTTTCTACATTTAATAACTGTATAATATTTAAGTTAAATTTAAAAGATTTTGTGCAAAATTGGTATAAGTGTGACTATGTTTTTAACAAAAAATTTTCTGCCTCATACTTCTTGTACAGCTTTCGCCATTAGCTTTTACTCTACAGCCATCTTATTTTTGTCTGTGATAGTTAATGGATAACATGATGTGTGGATCTAAGGAAATATTCAGCCATAAAAATGAGGAGGGGGAAAATGTTGCATATGTAATGACACAAATTATATATTTTTTATCAATTATTTCTATTTTTAATCTCATTAAACTTAATATTTCTAAATAAAGCTAGCCCAGTACTGACAGTAGATGACCATATAGGTAAAGTAAAAATTTCAAGTCATTATCTTTAAAATACTTTGAGAAAAGTGCACAAGAAGTGTTAAAAAATGAAGATCGGGAAATTGAGGTTAAAGTGTGGAAAATGGGGGCGTGTCCATGTGCCGTGATATATAAATGACCAAACTAAATGGTTTACGACCCTGTAACGTACAATGATATAGGTTAGTTTAAGGTGGGGGATTTTCTTCAAGATCTACGCTAAACTACCTTTTACATAGAAAATTTTTCGGACATTTTGATTTTCTTGAAAATGGGTCTAACGATTTTTATTCAAATGCTATGTGTTTGAGACATTTTTATGACAAATGAAATCTATATCTTGAATTTTCTGGCTAACGCCCATGTAGTCCTATTTACTCTGGATGACTTTTGAATAACTCGTAAACCATAAAAGATAGACCGAATCTTACCATACAAAAAATTTAGATCTTGCTAAAACACACAATTTATGTCTGAATAATTTTTTTTTCTAATTTTTTTTTAAAGAGTGAACCATTTCTGAGATATTCCAGGTTATTTTTGTGAGTTTCTGAGAACCTATACTTCTGTCAAATGGAACATCGTCATTCATTTTTATATGTTAACCGTGCAAAGAGAACGGAATTTGAAAGATTTAAAAGATTTGACTATCACTCAGAGTCTACTGTATCCTCATATTCCCGTTGCACCTACAAGGAAATAAACAATAAGATAATTTCTGTCAATGTTTATCTCAACTAACACGATGAAGTTGGAGTTGAAAGAATGTTCTAGATACACACGTGGTGACGTCCACCTATCGGTGAGGAAACTTACTAGAGAAAATGCTTCTGACCTGTCTCACTTCTGAATTATTTCTTGTTTGGCCGTACACCTGGGCAAAGAGATGCGGCTCGAATGTGGCAAAATGACAACCATTTTTCGTCTCGCAATTAATTCAATACAATTTTTAAAACATATATAGATGTGAATCATATGTAAATGTACATATTTAAAATTATTATTATTATTATTATTATTATTATTATTATTATTATTATTATTATTATTATTATTATTATTATTATTATTATTATTATTATTATTATTATTATTATTATTATTATTGTTATTGTTGTTGTTGTTGTTATTGTTATTATTATTACTATTATTATTATTATTATTATTATTATTATTATTATTATTATTATTATTATTATTATTATTATTATTATTATTATTATTATTATTATTATTATTATTATTATTATTATTATTATTATTATTATTATTATTATTATTTAAATAAACCCAAAATAATGATTTGCATTATACTTATTGAAGTTAAATTCAGTTCCGTGTTCATTTTCGAATTAAAATGAGAACCTGGTGTTGAAAATAAGACTGTTGGATCTCAGAAGCAAGCTCCCTTGGAGAACCTTTATGAGGCAATCCCGAATAATGGGAGCAACACAAGCATACAGTTACAAACTTCGCTGGATATTGAAAGCAAACGTGGAATCAAAAGGAATTGCAGAAAATGTGAGCTTGTAATATGCCCAGAAGTTAAAAATGATCTAAGCGCGAGAAAAACTGCCCGCGCCGAAAAGGAAAAGGCAGAGCCAGTAGCAGCAAAAGCCCGTAAAATTAAGAAGATGCTTGCCTATGAGAAAGAGGATATCTGCAAGGAATGCCAATAGTGTTACAAGAAAGGGAGAACTAGTTGAAGAGGCTCAATTTTATTCTGCAAACTGATACCATGTTAACTGAGTAAACAACGAACATGATCCACAATCCGTGGGTCATCATTGTATGAATGATGATAGTGACTAAAACTGATGTAGTTTGCCCTTAACAGTGTCCATCTTCCCCAGCGAATGGACCAAACGGATATTATATCTAGCTTCAACTATTTTTTTCTGTTCTTGCATCTTATTTTAGAATATCTAATTTCCAGTTTGTTTAAATGAGGTGTTTCTGTTGAAAAAATTGTGATTCTGCAGTAATTAGTATAGCCTTCATTTTGAAAAAATGTCCTTAGCCTGTCCATTTGTCCCACCTTTAGCCTACTAAATACCTAAAAACAGAGCTTTTAGTCTCTGAACCCAGTTTCTCTGGTATTCGCTGCACTATTTGAAATTCAGGTCACGGCAAGTGTATGAGAATATGCACCTCCTAGCTCTTGCGCTATTCTCGCTATTTCCGGCATTTAGCCGACTTCTTTGCGGCGAATTTCTCCTTAGATACCTCCTTAGTATGCTTCATCGTCATTCCTAATTTATCCTAAGAGAATATATCTGGAATATTTAAACTTTTCTTATGGAACCCCACTCATCAAGTCTAGATCTTCGTATTACAATGTGGAGTACTGAACTAATTGATAGGTTCCCAATAAAAGGATATAGACAGCATGTGCTCTAGCCAATAAGTTTCCATTTATAAACTTATTGTACAGTAGTATTGCATATTTCGTTGTTGATACAAGGGGATTGGGAAAATAAGTAGGCTTTACAGACAGTCTAATCTGTTAAGGGCGGCTCTGAAATGCCTTTCTCCTTGCAGGTCACAAAAGAAAACTGAAAAAAGAAAATAAAGCAATTTTCCTCTTAAGAAAAAGAAGTATTTGAAAATTCAAACCAACTCGGTTTGACTATCTCGGAGATGGTCCAGTAATTGTGTGACCTACGAGATCGATATTCCTTGTGCAGTAAGAGTGCCAAACTCATATGGTTTACCAATTATGGAAAAGTAATTCAGAATGAAAAGGACTTCAGAGGTTGTTCCTAGAAAATTCATGATATTCATTTCATTTGTCATGAAGAAAGCTTAGACATATGGCATTTTAATACAAATCATAGAGCGATTTTTGGGAAAAATAAAGATGTTCCAACATGTTCCATGTAAAGGGTAGTTTGGGGTCGGGTCATTTTATTAAAAATCTCCGTATCGCAGCCTTTTATCCCCAATTCTTTCCGAAGCAGTAATTGTAAATATGCCGATTCCCTCTGTGCGAAAAAGGACCTGCTGGAATTAAATATTCCGATTCCCTCCGTAAGTCGATTTGGTCTTGAGTTTTGTGCTGATGATACCTACTAAATCGATAGTAAAGACACTAATAGATTCCTTGGCGTTGGCAGTAGGCTTCTGCATTCAATGTACCACTGCATTGGAATGTAGACTGGTGTGTGTGTGTACACCAGTCGTGCCCAATCGTATCTCTTATGATCTAATGATGTCACACCACCTCCGTCGTTTATTTATCAAACGTTTCTCCTTCACTCATTCAGGTAACCAAGCATTAGAGAGGTTTGTTTTCGAGTCCAATGAATGCGTTATAGCTCGGCTAGAAGTAGATGGAGGCAAATCCGACTTTAGCATAAGGTTGGGCACCACTGGTGTAGATAATGGCAAACGTGGAAGAAATCATAAATGAACGAGGCAATGAATAGATTCTACTACAGAACTATACACTTAGCGGGGCTCTAATGACCTAGCTGTCGACGGGCCCTTAAACCCTAACCACTCACTCACTCACTCACTCACTCACTATACACTTGTAAAATGTAAACCCCGCGCGACAGCCCACGAAGGGCCAAGGCCAAACGCCCAGCCGCTGCGTCCCCCACCTCTGCCCACTACAGGCGTCATTGGTGAGGTGCAGCACTATACACTTAGCTTCCAAAAATATTTAAGAATAGTGTTTGGAGTTGGACTTGTGTGTGAAGATGATTTTTAACACACCAAGCGTATTGATTGGTTATTTCGTTTATCCTTGGCCATCCGAAGTCTCTGTAAACTGTGACGGAAAAAAGTGCGGTTAAGCCATGGAAGGAATCGGACTACACTTTATTTGAACAACATAAAATTGGGAGGCAATATGCTGTGCCCTTTTTTGTGAGGGAATCAGAACCTAATTTTTGGGAGGGGATTGGTCTAACCCGCTTTGGATTTGAGGAGTTACAAAACGTTTATTATCAGTGAAATCTCGGTGGCAAATTTTTGGGTGGAATACAGTATTTCCTGTATATACCATAGATAATCAGTAGAGAAAACAATTATTAGCATCAGTAGTATTCCCATTTACCACTTTCAATTTATGAAGTGGTATATTTAACAATTTAAATACCCCAAATTCTAACTGACATGCAGATACTGCCGTTGTTAAGTTACACTCTGTTGAATGCCTAGTGCTCTGGTCAATCAATGAGTTACAGACCGATTTTTAAAAGAAGATGCATGACATATCAAGCAAGGGGGTAAAGCAGGGGAAGGCAACTTCGGGCCGTGTGACGTATTTAAACGAAGAGCCAGCTTGTACGTTCGTGTGACGTCAGGCAAGAGCGGTGTGTTGCTATGCAGCCTAGATCAGCGGCGCTACTTGCACGAAACTGAATGAATATGAAAAATGTTATTTGGGCATGTTTACAACTTCTCCGGGCTGTTTCGGGAGAACCCTCTTCAGCCTAGTCTGAGAGTTTTTATTTGTTGTGTGAGGGATCTTAACAGCGTAAGTGCGAATTTTGTTTTGTATTTTGTGTTTTTGTTGACGTTGTGCAGCGTTGTGTGTAGTAGTTTTGTGTTTGTGTTCAGTTCCCCGTGTTTCACATCAGTTTGAGACCAGGCTTCGAGATGTAGAAACATTGTCAACTACGTTTCAGATCTTTGCGACCCCGTATTCACTGGATGTTAACAATGTTTATAGCAGGTAGCAAATTGAATTGATAAATTTACAGTGCGACGATTTACTGAAGGACAACTATAAACACAAGGAAGACTTGGCTGATTTTTATAAGAATGTTCCTGAAACCAGATTTCTGAGGTTGTATGCCCTTGTTGCACAGATATTATGTATGTTTGGTTCTACGTATGAGTACGAACAATTCTTTTCTGTTATGAACCTTTCTAAGTCAAAATGCCGAAGCATATTGTCAGATCACAATCTAACATGCAGTTTTCGGTTACAAATGTGCCGTACATTACGCCCTAACATTGACAAACTAGTTACAGAAAAGTGAAACGGCAAATGTCGGAAAATGTCCACCTAATTGTTCTGTATAGCTCTCCTCTAGCTCAGGCAAAATAGTTATAATTTCTGTTCTATTTGCGTTATAACATGACTGTTTACATAAACTACAATTTATATATATATATATATATATATATATATATATGGTATAAAGCCGAAATGTAATTATTTATAATCTGTGACTATACCGTAATTAAACAGTCAGCATTAAAACTGGGATGTCCCGCACGCCTTTCCTCTTGCCCGCTGTGACGTCACACGTTCAACTGGCCGTCTTTGCGAACATGTGTGCTGAGTGGGCTGACGTCACAGCAGCGATACCGAGGCTCGCGCGAAATACAGGCTACGGCCCGATTGCGTCATCTTTGGAACAGCTGATCAAAGGGAACCGACCGAAGCCGAACGTGATTATGACTTCCCCGTTTGGAGGAACAGCGTAAGGAAGTGATATCCATGAATTGTCACTCATTATTGAAAATAAAAAAACACGTAACAAAAATACTTGCACAATATTATAATACGTTACATAAATAATAAATCACATATCAATATAATAAAGATTAACTACCTATCTCAATAGCTGCTGTTATTATCATCAAATTTTAAACATGAGGCACGTGGTTATTGCCAAACTTAATTCCACTGAAACTGAATATATACATGTAAATGGAAATATTCCATCCTCAATATTTTGATTTTTAATGGCCCATTGTGACTAACCGATATATTATTATACCTAGTCAATCATATCAAAATAATGGTAATATTGATATGTTGCCTACCCCGGAGAAGCTGGAAGACTTATTTTTCAATATCACTTGTATAAAGTACTTACCAATGTATCCACTTACCTTACATAATATTTATTAATGATGGAATCTATAAATGTTAACTTAGTATCAGCGGGGCATATATAGTTTTCTAGTTTCAGTTTTGTTTATTGAAAGTTTGGCCTGGTGCCTGTACAAAGGACCTGGCTTACAGGCCACAATTAACATTAACTTACAATTATAAATATTTACAAAGTTTACTGTTTTTGGGTTTAACAAAACCCATACGGTGACCATACCAAGAAGTTTTTGGGTGTGAATTTGTCCTTCAGATAGGCATCCCAGAAATTGAAGCAAAATACTAATTAAACTCAGTCTATCAACATTTACCATGCTGGTTTGGTAAATTTGCACATAAATAGCAATTATCAACAATAGGCTAAGCTGTGATACCTGTGTGAATTTGTAAAAGTGGAGAAAGAGTTGAGATATGTTATAAAGTTAGGTTAGGGTTGCATATTATTATTGATGGCAGGTGTGGATGCTGCCTCTGATAACACAGGCTAAATTTTGATAACACAGGACCCTGTCGTCCTGTTCATATAGTTACACATTAATCTAGGTGTCGTTGCCTACATAATTCCATCATGTGTGAGTAAAGACAGAGGAGAAAATTTGACCCAAGTATAATAGTTTTCCCTTTTTGATGAAGGTGGGAAAAATGTAAATGACCTAGCTACTGTCTGTTTTCTAAATGTATTGATTAACTTGGTAAATGTTTTGTTAACATTCATTGCATTTAACTGTTGCCAGAATGGTTTAACAAAAACCAACCCATACCATCTTTAGTTCAACAGCTTTTGGGTGTAGATTTGTCCTTTCAAAGTGTTTCATTTATATATAAACTGTCCTAACTAGTTTTACATCGATACACACTACAACGTCAACCCATATTGTTCAATTCTACATCTAAAACAAAAGTAGAATTACATACCTTTTAGTACCGGTATCACCATGTTACAATATAGGTTATGGATTCTTGAATAACTTCACTGAAGATTTAACCATTTCTTAAATCACTTAAAATTACACACTATAAATGAAAATAATCATTTTAGTTTAATAGTTCAACTATAACAAGTAGAACTTACGAAAACCAGGCGAAAAATTGTTCAGTGCTCAAAAGAAACCGTTAAAAATTGCAGCGAAAAACATCTGTTATAATTCTCGTACTACAACAAGAAAACTACTGAAAAATTAATTTTGATTAATTTACAATATTTACAAATAAACACAATCACTGAAACAACATATATCGCCACTAATTCACTTTCAATTAAACAAAACTAACACGTGTTGCCCCATAACATTCCACACTGGTAGCCATGTTTGTTAGCATACCCGGTTCCCGGCTATCAGCTGATCGGCCCGGGCCAGAGCCTGATATTCACGTCACTGTGAGTATACCGTAATTAAACAGTCAGCATTAAAACTGCGATGTCCCGCACGCCTTTCCTCTTGCCCGCTGTGACGTCACACGTCCAACTGGCCGTCTTTGCGAACATGTGTGCTGAGCGGGCTGACGTCACAGCAGCGATACCTATCTTCCCCTGGGGTAAAGGGTAAGCGGGGAAGGCCGTTGCTATGGAAACGTAAACAAAGGTTTCCACATTGGTAGCACTGATGAATCATGTACTCAAGTCAGTTATCGCTAGTAACAACTAGCAAGACACCAACCTTGCTTTGACGTTCAGTTCCTTTGTATGTTGTTAGCTTACTTTGTTAAAACTCATATTAAAATACGTAGTTACGGAAGCAAGATTTGGTAGAGGTTCATGTAGATCTAAAATGCATTGCCCAAGAGAAAAATCAACTTCCGATCGGGGTGTTATATTGCACAGGCAAGCTAGAGAATTTGTCTGTTCTTTTAGGCAATTCTTCGAACAGGAAGACAACATTCTCCTTCTTAATTAGCCTCTTATTATTTTCAACCAATTGAGGAAACAAATTGCAAGTGCTCTTAAAATAAGTGAGGTGGCCTTTTCTAGAAGATCTAAAGAGAATAAGTTACAGCTAGATCCATCGGAAATTGCAACTCCTGGGAAAGAGAGAGACCTAAAGCGTCTCCAGTTAGGCAACTGGACAGTTTTCAGCCAGATGCCACAAAAAGGCACATCTAGAGCTACTACACACTAAAGGAGCATCCTAACATATGTAAGCTTCTTTCTTCTGTTAAAGAAGCAGAGCTTTTTGAGCCTTATGTTTTTGAACAAATCCTCCATGATCTGGGACTTAGGCCCAAAAAATAAAATACATAATAATAAATTAATAAATAACAGAAAACTGATATTTGAAAGATCAGATATTGTAGCGCTAAGGATTTTGTTTTTAAGAGGAATGCAAAACAGGTCCTTGAAGGGACATGTAG
This sequence comes from Tenodera sinensis, assembly GCA_030765045.1. Classification (NCBI taxonomy): domain Eukaryota; kingdom Metazoa; phylum Arthropoda; class Insecta; order Mantodea; family Mantidae; genus Tenodera; species Tenodera sinensis. The sequence goes on along the minus strand of CM060962.1, from coordinate 179,897,725 downwards.
TTGGATGAAACTTGGGTAAACGCCAGCCATAGCGTGTCAAAGGGCTGGACTGACACAACGCTTGAAAGTAACGCAAGAGGCCCTATCATAATCGAGAGAGAGAGAGAGATTTACAACTTTAAATTAGGTACTCTGAATCACAACTGTGAAGATGCAAAGACGCGGTGAACAGTACTTTTTTTTTCGTAGTAAGAACAAGTTGCTTTTGTTCTGAAGGCGGGCTAATATAGATTATATTTGCATATTTTCGCTGACGTGAGATAAACCCGAACGCGTGTTTATATGTTTCGACTATTGAGGGTTGCTGTCTGCTTCTTGACAACATTGCAGCTCTCCACGTGGAGAAGCTGACGGCTGTCATGTATCTTCTTTTAGAAATCAGACTAAGTTGAATAGCCACGAGATAGAATTGGCAAATAGTGGGAATAAAATCTCTGGAAATTAAGACCCTCGGTAGCTTTTGATTTCGTTTCCTGACCTAGGCAACGTGTATATGTCTCATCATCCTACATTTCGTTACCTCAGGGTATACCTGAAATCACCCTACCTCACCTGGTAGGGTAAGTGGTAACTTAATTTTTCTTATTGCTAAGACGTAATATCGTTAAAGACGTGTTGAAACATTCGGCACTATTGATTTTCTCCTAGAATCATCTTACCACATGTACGTCCCTCTAATGTTCTCCTTAAGGGATTGGGAATTTTCCAAGTTGTTCCTCAACGTGAACCTTACGGCTGTTGAAGTCATCAGGCTACACTGTTTGCGAAATGATGCTTAGATGAACTCGAGATTCAGTGAACTAAAGGCTGCCCAACATTGGTCTTCTGAGGATCAGGGAAACCCCAGAAAAAATAAACACGCCTCACACAGGGTACTCCAACCAACCGAGATTGAAACCCGGCTTCTTCAAATTGGAGCACAGACTCTCTAGTCTAATACCACAGTGGAAGACTCCATAAGGAAAAAAATTGTAATGTTCCACTCACATGATATTCTCTAGATCATTCATCTATTTATGCAAATACTTATTCGTCTATCTACTTCTTTATAACCGAATAAGTAAAATTTTCATTACTTACCAGTCTCATTAGGTCCCTGAGGAGCCAATTGAGGAGCTACTTGATTGAGAAGTAGCTGCCAAGACCGCGTAACCGGCCGGCGGGAAGCGGGGAGCTGACCACGTCCTACCTCCAGTACTACGCCCCAGTCATGGCGCCTGTGGTGGGCAAAGGTCGGAGACGCAGCGGCTGGGTGACAGGCTTAGGCCTGGAAAGGGCTGTTGCGCCTCGGGATTCTTCTTCTTCTTCTTCATCTTCCTCCTCATGCATTAGAAATTTCTGCCTGTAGCAAGGGATATTGTTTACACATTTCGTTGCAGGTATAAGAAGGACACAGCAAGTTAAAGCTGAAGTCAATTTTGTAAAAGCGGGCCGCTAGGTAATGACTACCAGAAAACAAGAGAAGCACTTCTAGCTTGGGAAACTATAAAGTGTCGGACTCGGTGGGGAATATGGAATGATTCCCTTAAGAAAGGTTCACTGACCCAGTCGGTAATTGAACTCGGGAACTGAATTAAAAACCAGAGCGCTGGCCACTTGACAGCAGAGGAAATCCCGATTATGTTCTGTTTTCTATGTCGTGGTTATTGGTTAAAGTTGCGAACAGGAATTGAGGATTAACCTTTTATATGAACACTACTCATGCAATACAGGTGTTTATAAAGCCACTTACCATTTTCCACTTTAACACTTTTTATAGACTATAAACAACTTGAACATACAATTAGACCTTTTGAACACAAGTTAAATACATTTCAACGTGATGACCCTGCAAATCTAAGCACAAGTCCCATAGTTCCTCTGTAGCCCGAAACACCCTTGCTAATATATCTGGCGTTATCTGTTCCGCAGCGGCAAAAATTCAGTTTTTCAATTGCTCAAGATCATTGATTTTCACCTGATACACCTTGGACTACATAAAGCCTCAAGAGAAGAAGTCCATCGGGGTTAAATCGGGATAACAGGAACCCAAAATCATTTCTAACAGCATCCAGTAAGTCATAACACATAGCTTATCTTGCGGCATAGTCTTCATTTTCAAGTTTAGGAACAATTTGAATGTGGTAGACACGTTTGTGCAATTTAAATTGCAGTGTTTTCCATATAGTGGTGTGTGCGGTACCAAGTTCGCTGCTTAGTCTTCTGGTTGATGTTGAGGAGCTCCGTGTAATCGCTTTCTGAATCCTTTGCTCAGCTTTACCTGCTAGAGACGATCTCCCAGTTCGTTGTTCGTGAGAAACTCTACCAGTTCGCCTGTGTTTGTTCATCCTGTATCCGTCTGATAGGAGCTGGTTTATAAAATTTTCTCGTAAAATTGTCCCGTGCTTCATCATACGTCATTCCAAGCGGTCGACAAGGAACAACAGCTATTCTTTCGTCTGTTGTATATATCAATACGTTAAAGCTTAGTAATCCAAGTGCAACCGAATTCGAAAAGAAAGTATCTTTCGACGGTAAAATGATCCAAGTGCTAATTGCAAACTATGCCACTGAGGCCTAAGAAATCTCTTGGATACTAACAATTTCTTGAGCTTTGGTAATGCATTAATGATCTAAGTGGCTTATTATGGATTTTGATCACTGGTGCATTACTAAACAACAATAATCATGTTCATTCCTCTACAGATTACAGTGAAAGTTAACTTGCTGCCAGTATTTCATCAAGTGTTGGATTATACAAGTCTAATAATAGCTATTGAGGTGAGAGAAGCTATTTTAATTGTTTTATATTAAATTTGGCTGTATTACTACTGTGTTGAAAATTTGCTTTGGACTTTGTTTTTATTATTACTCTTGTAATCTGTTTGTTTTGGTTACTGCTGCAAGACATAACCTAAGAATACTCTTATTCATTTATTTTCTATTATGCAGATGGAGAGCAGAGGTCGGAAATTGATGAGACTGCCGAGAAGAATCACAAGAAACACATACTCAAGATGAAGGTGTTCCTAGTACAAGTAAAGGATTTAGTGAGACTACTATAACATCTGATGATGATTCTGTAGCTGATCCCACAGCTCAACTTGATAATTTAGATTATTCTACAGAAAACAGTGATAGTAAGAAGACAGAACATAAATTGTTGTAGTTCAACTTCTGGTTATATTGTTACCTGTCTTGGAAAATATTACCATTTCTATTTTTATTGAAACACTGTTTTCTTTTTGCAACTAACTAAAGTCAAAGTAGCCGATTAGACACAAAAACAATACTCATTTAATTCTGCATTGCATGTTTTTGATTTTTCTTATTTTTTTTTTTTTTTTCAGTGAATAATGGTAACGGGGCACCTGCCACAAAGAGTAGGCAAAGGAAGCGAAATACAGAGGAATGGAAGCGAAATAAGAAGAGGATGTTGCGAACAGCTGGGATGGCTTACAAAACATTGAAATATAAAGAGATCTCCAAAAAGGATTTCAAAGAGACAGTTTGTCAATGTAAATTGTAATGTGGCAATCGTGTTACAGTGAAGCAGTAACAGAAGATTTTTACTGATTCCTACAGAATGAAAACTGATTTTATCATTGCCAGTGTTGTTTGTGTGCCAAAGAGAAGGAAAGGCAATGCAGATGTGAGCCACAAATAGCATTCACGGTACTTATTTCTAAATTTCGAAAGGGTAAGTGTGTTACAAAGCAGCAACAAGCGTATGGATTATACACTTAGAAAAAGTGTCATGTTGGTGCAGAACTTTCATCTCCAGAAAAAAGTGGGCAACACACACCAAAATAGAAGCCTTCTTAAGAAGCTGTTAAGTTTTTTTTAAAAAAAAAACATATTTCGAAATTTACACACTTTAAAAGCACTGCAGTCAGAGCAGGTCAGACGGAGAATACCTGGCACCAAATATGTCATTTTCAAAGATGTACATTTTTTACATAAAAGAATGTGCCCTGGAAGGTAGAAATCCTGTTAAAATGTGTACGTAAAAGATCTTTACTACTGAATTTAACTTGTTTCTCTACACTCCAAGTAAGGATACATGCAAAACTTGTGACTTTTGTCTGTACAAATTGAGTCTGCTGGCACCCATGAAGAGAGAACTAATCTTAGTGCAAAATTGAAGGAACACTATAGTTTTGCTGATGAAGCTCGTATTTTTAAGAAGAAAACAAAATGAATGCAAAGCTGCTGAAAGTGAAAAAGCTTTGTTAACCTTTGATCTTCAAAAGACAGTACCAACACCCCGCTTACAAATGGGAGAAGTTTATTATCTGCGCCAGTTATGGACTCTGAACTTGGGAACCGATTTCTTTCTTCCTGACAACAAAGAAAGGATTGTTATGAAAATGTGCTATGAGACTCAAGGAGGAAGAGGGTCAGCCTCAGTTTGCAGCATCTTGTTCCAGCATTTGTCAGCATTAGATACAGGAATAAAGAGTATCACGCTCGTGACTGTTGTAGTGGTCAAAACAGAAATTGGAATGTAATGATGTTCCTCATATTTATGGTGCAACATGTGACAAACCTTCATAAGATAAATTATTTTTTCCTTGTGAGTGGCCACTTTTAGTTACCAAATGATGCAGACTTCTCAGACATTACAAAAGCACAAAAGAAGCAGAGATCCATAAACACTCCAGAGATGTGGAAGGAACTGATTGAAGGTTACAGAAGAAAAAATAAATTTGAAGTAAATAAAATGGAGAAAAATAGCTTTTTGGACTGTAGTGACCTGTCAAAGATACAGAAGAAGCAAATTAAAAATACATGAGGTGAAAAAAATTATTTCAAGAATGCGTTGGGCAACATTTGAAAAATGCACTTTGATGAGGTATGGAGAGACTACTTGAGACATGAAAAATTACCGTGAAGTGGAGTTAAACAACACAAAATATAATAGAAGTGACATAATAGAAGTGCATGTTTAATAGCCTTGACCAACCTTTTTTCGAAACTAGATGAGAAGACATACCCCATAAGCCAGGAGAAGACGAAGGATCTGAGGAAGATGTTTAAATACATGCCACAAGTATATAATAATTTCTTCTAAAACCTTCCATTTTTACAGAGAAGGGCTACCGAAGGAGGAAATTACTCCATAGCTATGAGAAATGATAGTAATTATGAAAGTTACTGAAATGGTTGCAAAGTTCAGTTATTTCCTACATTCATGTCCTTATAGGCCAATGTTAGATGTTAGTAAAAGAGAGAATTTTTGTGTAAGCAAGTTGTGTTTTGTAGCATTAATGCTTAAATATTGTATTTTCTTTATTTAATTCCATTAAATGACATACAAAGTAAAACTAAATTATTTTTCTTTAAAACATCCTTTTTGTGTGGTATAATTTAATAATCTGGTCCTCGCCTACCACCTAGGCGGCCCGGGTTCGATCCCAGGGACCCGCATGTGGTATTCGTGGTCGACGAAGCGGCGTCAGGGCGGGTTTTCTCCGGGTACTCCGGTTTCCCACCGCCTGCGGTGCCGTAGTAGTAAAAGCGGGCGTTAAACACTACAACAACAACAACAACAACAATAATCTGGTCAGTGCACCAGTGATCCAAGTACAATTTTTTTGTTTATTTTTTAATATTTTGAAAAACTGCAGGGTAAAAATAGAAATTGGCACATCAACAATTAACTTACATTATGTAGTAATAGTTAGAATCATAAATAATAATGAAACAAATAATTGATTACAGTAACTGCAAATGTGTTTCCTTCATTTCCTCAAAACTAATAAATTGTTGCTTGGATCACTAAGCTTTTTAGGTATCCATATTGCTTTAGATTATCTGCAAAAAATGTAGTGTTAAAACAGAAATGGCTAGTGACTATATAAACACCCTGTATAACAATGGATTATATGAAGTAGTAACGGATACACGTCAGTTTCACCATCTACTTTATGAGCATTAGGAAGCTTATTTATTCGATTATTATATTTTAATTTTTATAATGCCTCAGCAAAAGAGACATTGTAATTAGTTTTTGATAGACGCAACGAAAAAGATGGAAAGGAAAAACGATTGATATCAACGTTAATGCAATCATTTTATTAGTACTAAAATATTGGCTTAAATCTGACCACGGCATTGAATCTGGTTTAAGCATTTCTAACACTGCCACTCACGTAGATATTGATAGAGGTGATGCAATGTTCAAAAACATGGACACTAATGTATTATTCTCTCTGCAAATTAAGGAGCAGGAATGACCAAGTATTTAGCTCCATAATAACGCCACACATAAAAACAACACGGAAAGCTCCTGGCCTGAAGAAGCTGGAACAAGATGATATATTAAAATTGCCTTTCTCTGGCAGAACAGAGCACTTCCTGAACTGCCACCAAATTTTATATGCAAGAGGAAAGAGGCTGGTGGGAAAAGAAAAATAGTGGGAAGCCCTTGCGGGATAGAGAGGGAATGTTGTATGGAACACAAACATGGAGGCGAGCTATCTGTTTTTCTTTTATAACATAAAGTCAGTGTAGGAAACCAACCGGCTTTCTGTGGTACGTATTTAATAACATTAGAGACGAACGTGCTTGCGGTGTGGAGTTCGTTTAATAACACGTATTTTCTTTATCGCTTAAGAGTTTGTTCCCGTAATATCCACCGTTTTCCCATTTTATTTGTAACTCTCCAGAGCACTTAACAGCGTTAAAAATTCCGCCTTAGAAAAGCTGAATGTTCGCAGAAAACCTATATTGACTTTGTTTCCTATTAGTTTGATGCACTCTTGCCTTGTCTGCCACGTAGGGGATTCCGGCACGCCAGCCGATGGCTTATTGTGTGTCAGACCCCGGGAGGGAGGATGATATGAGAGTACCCTACAGGCGGTCAGAACGCATCACAGGCGGAACTACTACGGTGGGTCCCTAACAGGTACAGGGAGTTATTCAGCTCAACAGAGTACCAGGTCGCCACCGGCCAGGTATGGCTGATGAATAAGTCCCCCGGTGGCCGGCCAGCCGACTACAGCGCCTCCCTTCAGCCAAACACCGTATTTCCAGAGCGCAAACTCCACCGCACCGCATCCTACTGGCAACACTCTGCCCCTTACAACCTGGAAAGACCGGGTAGAGAAATGAATGGAATTGAAAGGGCATGATTCGGGGGATATTCTTCCCATCATTCGTCTGAGTTACCCGGGAAAAAAAGACTGAAAAAACTCAAGGTCAGAGAGATCGGCCACGGGAATCGACCCACAACCTCCCGAATGCGAGTCACAGACGTTACCGCCTAAACCGTCCCGTTCGGCAGTTTGATGCACTAGTCCATAGCGTTTTTGTTCGTCACAACACCGCACTGTTGGAAACTAGTGTTTCAATTTTGTCACCCTTATTTGGAGTGTTCTGGTTCCAAATAGATTAATTCTAATTCGTGGTTCCCCGTGAATATGACACTTTTGTTTCCATCGCGCCAAACCATTTATGTATAAATGTTGAGAATTTTGGACAGTTGAGTATTATAAAGTTATACGTGAAGCACCCTGTCGGATACAAGTTTAATCACACTTTACATTACATGTCCACCATGCAACGTCTCCCAGTCAAGTAGAAGTAGGAGTAGGACAGACCCGCAGGGGGGGGGGGGGGGGACTTGGATGCTTTGACGTAGAGAGATATTTTGTATCTGTGCCCCGAAGGGGTGCCCCCGGGAGGGAGGAGTGAGGCGAGAGCAGAGGAGACAGAAGGCGACCAGACCACAGAAGTGCAGGCATAGCAGAGGGTAGGGTCCCAATATTCTGCTAGTCAAAGATCCAAAATCAGTTTTTGTTTCGACCTCCCGGCCTCGAATTCCACAGAGAAGTGCCTTCTCAATCTCCCAGTAGGGCCACTCACAGTATTATGAGGGGATGGGGGTATAATCTCTCCTTATCGTTTTATACATGAAGCCACCGCCACTGAGAGCCACCAGCGATGCTAAACTCTGTCAATACTGGTTGCAACAGAAAACCATTAAATGAACTCCACCACAACACTTCCTGTCTCTTGAGCTTATCGCTGTTTGACTGCATTACAGTATTGTGACAAAATGATAAAATCAGGCTTCATTGTCTTCTAAACTTTTACCACAAATACAGTTTTCTTCTCGTCGTTAACGTCTTTCGTGCTATCACAACTCACAACTTTTACTTCTCGTAACCTTGTCTCAGTCCTTTCAGTATGCCTCTTTACCTTCTCTATCTCTCATACACTTACTACGGCGATGCAATCACTCGACGCTCGTGAAATCTTCTTTATGACGCACACGCACAATTGACACACTGACCGACTCGTGTCTGTATCTGTAAATCTAACTGCAGTCTGCCGTTGCCTCGCCTCCTTATATACAGGGGGTGGAGTCACACGGACCTTTCTCGATCTCCACAAACATGTTGGTGGTGACGCAATCAGATCTTTCTCGAAGGCTGCGGAGAAAGCCCCCTTTTGTGTAGCCGCTTCATTGTTGTTAGTCACGTGCTGAATGCTATTTCAGCAACGACGACACTATGAATAGGCACAACATGTGCTATTAAGCCCTCATAATGTTCACTGCGTACGAAATGCTCACTTACAAAATTACCGGGGCTTAAACGTATGGTGTCGTTCCAATAAGATGGTGCACTACCTTAGTATAATGAATCTGTAAATGTCCATTTCAATTAGTTGTACCCGGATGCTGGATCATCCTAGGTGGCCCAATATCTTGGCCACCAAGATCTTCTGATCTAAACCCATTATATATATTATTATATATATATTTTTTTTCAGCACAACACGAAGAAATTATGGGAATAAGAGTTTGTAAGAACGGTTAGTACAAGAGTAGAGAAAGTCATGTGAGTGCAGCACATCAGAGTTTTCTACATGTTTCACACTTGTTGCTTCCAAATATTAAGGAAAATGTTCAAAATCTACGTTGATGATTTAAAGTTAATAAATATTACACACGGTTTTCACGCTGAGATTATTTAATACCCGCGCCAATGTCCTCAAATGCAACAAATGCATAGAATCCTTCTATAAGTTACCTTGATCCAGCATTGGATGCAGTTTAATACATGTTAAAACCTCTCAGCTTGCCAACATAATATGAATCACTACGAGAAAGAGGTGCCTACTAAAGCCGAACTATTAACCATAGTAAAACAAAGTTACATTCCCTTTAAGTCCTGTTTTTGTCCCTTAGAACAGCTCGGGCTTCGCCTTGAAGTAAAAAGGAGTGGCCATGGAATAAGTCAAGACTTCCCGTGGGACTTCCTTCTTCCCTTTCATTTCTTCTTCGAAATTGGTCGTAAATTGGATACCTATGGGCTATGAAAAAACTCCAGTAACATGATCTCATCTAAGTCCATTTGCCATTTCTTGAGGTGTAGAAAGTAGAGCTCTATTTCTCTCATACTTAAAGATTGCAGTTTCCAATCTGATTTCTTAGTTCACAGATGAGTAAGAATACGTGTCCCCGTTCACTACAAATACATTTCTACTTTCTGTACCACGTATTTATAGTAAGTGAGGACGTATTTTATTTCACCCAAAAATTCTATATCTAGATTTCACCGGAAATGCCTATATGATTTGAGGCCCTGCAAACCCAATTAAAGCATTCTTAGAAAAATATCTCTATCTGTAAATGTGCATGTGTGTTTGTGTCTGTGTCTATCAGCTGCATAAACCAAAAACGAAAAGTTTGATATTAAAGTTGAATATCTTACATGGATGCAGAACGAATATTTTCAAGAAAATTCTCCACCCCCGTCTACTCTTTACGCGGAACATTTTTGAAACGTTCTATTTTCTCAAAAAATGGCTCCAACGACCTTAATTAAAGTACCTACTATATTGTGACAAAATTACAAAATGAATTCAGTTACTTTTCTATCGCATTATTTTTCGTCTAAACTTTTGCACAAATGCATAGTTATCTTCTACTGACGTTAACACAGGCTACAGCCTTTCGTGATATTCCAAATCACAACTGTTTACTTCTCATAGCCTTGACTCAGTCCTTTCACTGTATTTCTTCACTTTCTCTGTCTCTCAAACACTAACTATGATGATAGTCACTCGACACTCATTATGGCTTCTTCACTTAGACGAGACGCATCTTTCACGACATCACCACACAGACACCACTGTCTCGCACTCACTGACGCACTGACCAACTCGTCTCTGTAACTCTCTCCTCCGTTGTTTTTTCGCCTTCTTGTATAGTGAGGGTAACTGACGTAACATGAATCTTTCTTGACTTTCACAAGCACACCGACCGTGGGGCAACAATATCAGAAAAGACACTCGTAGCCCGTAGCTCCATTCCAACGACTTCTACATCAACACGCATATCTGTGTTAGCGTCTACAAAGTCCGTTACATCCCCAACAAAAGCATCAAGTTCAACATCAAAGACTAGCAAGCCCGTAAGATATAACGCCTCACCGATAAAGTTTAAAAAGGGTAACACAAAAAAGGACTTCCTCAAGCAAAGTAGTAAGTCCGATCCCAGTACATCGAAGGGATATAAAAGTCCACGAACATCTCGAAGATCCTCTTTTGGGGAATCTTCCAGGGTGGACTCGGACCGGCGTCCTTCACCTTCGCCGATCCCCAATAGCAACCGGTTCGAAGGACTCGAACTCAAGTTCGCTATGGAAAGACAAACGTCCTCGGCAGAGGATGTGGCGCTGAAGGATTCTGACAACACTGGGAGAACCCCAGTGAAAAATAGGCAGGGTAAGGCTCAGAAATGTGCAAGCCCAACATACAAGAAAAGGACTAAATTACATCGACCACTGCCTACAAGGTAATGGAGAGTTACCTTAGAGTATTTATCCCATACAAATATTACGATGGCTATCCTTCATTGGAACATACGTGGAATTATAACACGGCCAGAACTTGAGCATTTGCTCAATAGGAATTAGCCTTTGGTTGCATGTTTGCAAGAGACTAAGCTGCGTCCACCAGACGCTTTCCAACTAAGGCGATACACCCCAGTATGGTTTGATGTTACACCAGAAGAGGGGGTTGGGGCACATGGCAGCGCTATGATGCTTGTCAGAGATGGAATCTATACCCTTAGGGTCTGTTACACAATCAGTCGCCGTAAGAATTCTACTGCCATCCATTCAGTTCACCATTTGTAACATATATTTGCCTCCGTCCCATGACTTCTCGCTTACTGTATTAGAAGATCTAGTTGCCCAGTAACCAACACCGTTTCTGTTGGTGGGAGACTTCAATGCGCATCACACACTTTGGGGTTGGGTCGCGCTTCTACGAGAGAGGAGCTCATCGCTGATTTCATGGATAACTTCAACCTAGCTCTCCTTAACACTGGAGAGCCTACATTTCTTTCTGACTCCTTAAATAGTCTCTCACACCTTGACATGGCAGTTTGTTCGCCACAGTTGGCAGTTTCCTTACAATGGAATGTCACCTTTGGTTTGCACTCTGGTGACCACTTTCCATGCATTATTAGTCCCTTAACGCAAGACACGTATGCCACACGTATGCCTGGATGGCGCTTGGAATCTTTACACCCGGTTAGCCGTGTTTACTCACAAGTACGACTCAGAGAATGATTTGGCGCAGCATCTCACCTAGAGGATTCTCTCTGCTGCTGTACAATCTATTCCGTGGTTGACTTCCCAGCCCCGTCAATTTGCCGTTCCATTGGTGGACGGATGAATGTCGGAATACCATTCGTGCTCGAAGGTGTGCTCTTATGGCTTTTTGGCGTCAACCTATATTGGATAATGTAGTCCAATACAAGAAATTGCGCACCAGACTCAGAAAAGTCATTAAGGATAGCAATGGAGCAAAATTTGTAGCTTCTTTTAGCCAACAGACGCCTTCCTCGGTACTGCCTTCTGGAGTATTAAGAGTGTCATATTAGAACAACCAACAAACATACAGTTTTTAGAACTTCTAAATCAGACCTGCACAACATGCACGCGAGCTCTATGGCGCCCATTATGTATTTTGCTGACGCCTTCATATGTAAATGTTTACTCCGAGGATTTCTAATATTTATTCAGATTTCAAGACAGAACTATTTCCTTCCGAATATCTTCCTAGCTCACACCCTCAAAAAGCTTCGAACAACTAAGTCCTCCTCCATAACTTACCTGAACATTAAAAGTGAACCAGGAATCAGAACGAAAAACAGAATATCTGATTTTATAACAAGCCCGAATTTTATAAATAATCTAAAATACAGAAAGATTGCCCGCGCTGAAAAGAAAAAGGCAACAGCAGAATGTCAGAAGTAGCTTACCTGTGATAAAGACAACTTCAGCAAGGAATGCCAACAATGCCACAAGCAAGCGGAGACCTGGGGGCAGTACCTCAGTTCTGCAAATTGGTACCATGTTAAGTGAGTAGAGACCGAAAAGGATCCATATTTTGTGTATCATAATTGTAAGAGTGACGACAGTGACTAAAAAGTGGGTCGCTTGCCCCAGCGGATGGGGCAAACGGACATAGTAACATGCTTCAACTACTTTTTTTTTTTTTTTTTTTCCGCTCTTGTATCTTACTTCAGAAGAATCAATTTCCAACGTGTTTAAATGAATGTTCAATGCTTCTGTTAAAAGACAACTCGTAGTTCTGCCATAATTACTATGGCCTTCATTTAAAAAAATGTCCTTAGCGTATCCGTTCACCCCACCTTTACCCTATATTTATCAGCCACAATAACTGCTTGAGTCTGACCATACTCTTTCACCAGTAATATGGTGAGTATATAAGATTCTCTATATTTTATCTCAGACATAAACTTTAGTGACAAACTAAAGCCATTGTAATGTCAGATGTCGCCCACGTGTCTGTGAACATGTCAGGCCACGTAAAGGTTGACAGCCGTCATATTAAAGCTGCTGGCTTCAGAAGACATGGAAAATATGAGCCCTTAATGTGAAAAAAATTCTGAGCTTTGTTTATAAATCCATCTTGTTTAAAAAGTGCGGTGTGCAACTGTCAAATAATGTTCTCTGAGTGTCCATTATTGTTTTATAGCAACTCTTCAAACAGTTAATATACAATTGTGTTGATAAGAAATTAACATAAATTTCATGTTATTCCCCATTTGTACACTTTTAAGGAAGTAGGGCATTTATTTTCATAGTATGTCCCCTACCATAATAATAATAATAATAATAATAATAATAATAATAATAATAATAATAATAATAATAATAATAATAATAATAATAATAATAATAATAATAATAATAATAATAATAATAATAATAATAATAATAATAATAATAATAATAATAATAATAATAATAATAATAATAATAATAATAATAATAAATTAGACATTACAGTGATTGCAATTATCAATCACTTTTTTACTTTAATACAGAAATCAATTGGAACTTTGTATATAATTTTACTAGTGATACTAATACAGTATTTACATGATGACTTCGCCGGAACGGCCTGCATAGCCTAAACCATGAAGAAGAAGAAGATGAAGAAGAAGAAGAAGAAGAAGAAGAAGAAGAAGAAGAAGGAGAAGGAGAAGAAGAAGAAGGAGAAGGAGAAGGAGAAGGAGAAGAAGAAGAAGAAGAAGAAGAAGAAGAAGAAGAAGAAGGAGAAGAAGAAGGAGAAGGAGGAGAAGAAGGAGAAGAAGAAGAAGAAGAAGAAGAAGGAGGAGGAGGAGGAGGAGGAGAAGAAGGAGAAGAAGAAGAAGAAGAAGAAGAAGAAGAAGAAGAAGAAGAAGAAGGAGGAGGAGAAGAAGGAGAAGAAGAAGAAGAAGAAGACATTTTATGAACATACTGAGTGAATCGAAAGGGGTAGGATGAGACTGAAAAATTGCAACGCCATAGCCGGGATTTGAACCACGGACCTTCCGATCTCCGTCCGACTGCTTTAACCACTGGGCTACCGTGGCCAACGTGCCGACACGAGATTAAATTCTCCAACTCACTCGCGTTTTTCGCGGCAAATCACAAGGAAATCTCAAATACATAATAGGAGATATATGCTAGTGATGACTTAGAACGTGTAAATACTTACTAAGTCTCAACAATAAAGTCAATGAATGGAAATTAATCGTTCTTTCACACAATAGCTGTGTTTAGGACGAGATTGGAAAGGCCAGAATGAGATCTCCTTGTGGTTTACCGGGAAAAACACGAGTGAGTTGGAGAATTTAATGTTGTGTCGGCACGTTGGCCATGATAACTCAGTGGTTAGATGAGTGTAAAAGGACAATTAATGTCCATATTAAGTAAATGTTTTAATAAATCATTTCCCCTGAAATCAGTCAAGACAGAGCACAGATATAAAATAAGGTGATACACTGAAGAGCTCAAGGTCCTTAAAAATCAGGTTTTGTTTTATTATGGCCTATATAAAGCCACAAAATTACATATTTTAGAGATAATTATGTATAATTGAATAAAGTATATACAATTAAGGTTAAGTTGGCAAAAGCTAATATTGTGATTTTATTAATCCATCTGATAATAAGAGCAAAGCCACATGGAAACAAAATGTCAAAATGAATTCTTATTTAGACTTAATGCCTGATTAATTTAATAATTACTATGTGCAGTGAGTAATGGATATTGCAGCAAATGTACAATACAACTTAGATAAAGCTACGGTTTACTGTAAAAGAGTTAAAGTATAGAGCAATTAATTGGAACAGTATTACAATGGAAGGTGCAATTAGAAGCAGCAAGCAGTTTACCCCAATCTTATAGTTGTGATGTTTATGGGCTATCAAAACAGTTTATTAAGGAAGTATTCCAGTAATTTCTTCCAGAATTTGTTGAATTTTGCACGTTTTCATTTAGACGAAGGGTCTTCAACCCATAAACTGAAAAAAAAATATATTTAAAAAGATGAATGAAATACATTTTTTTACATCATTACGTCAGCAAGAGTACTCTTGCTGAAGGAAACTGCAACACAATGCATCTTAAAATGTTAAACATTTTGTCATTTTAAATGATAACTAAAATGTAGTTATACGTCAGACTTGTGGAATGTTCCCCTTGTTTGACTGTCTTGTTCCTCATTCCGTCCTTCAACAGTTGGTCACACTATACGTCCTGTGACAGTTGGCACATCCACACATCCACGAAACTTCTTGTGTTTACCCAAGCAAGGTGTCTTCTATCGATGAAGTTCGCTGCATGTGCGTAATGCTTTGATGCTCCCTCCTTAAGAAGAAGTTTAACTGGGGGTTCGCCACACCGGACTCCGGAAGAGACAGCTACCTACTCCATGTGAAGTACGCCGCCATATGCCTTATCATGCCGTCCAAACGCCTGATCCGTCGGTCCTAAAGAAAATGAAATGGATGAAAATGGTGAACAGAAAATTTCGTGGCATTATGGAAACCACCCAGCATTCGCCTACAGATCTGAAAACTCTATGGCCAGAGTGGCCGGTCCAACGGCTATCGAATTCGTGTTACCGCGCAGCCATCTTACTCGGTTATGTTGCAGACAAATCCTTTACCTGTTACCTACCCACAAACTTATATCGCCCCCGTATTCAGGGGGCCTTAATGCAACATTCACTTTCTGACTAGGTGTGTATTTTTGTATGTGATCAACAGACTTCGAATTTTAAGTAAAAATCTATTTTGTTCCTCATGATGTATAGAAAATAAAAGTTTTTATATACTAATCATGGAAATATGTGTTCGAAAATTGTGGTCCTATACAACTTAAAAGTGCCTCATTCACGTCAGAACCTATTTTTACTTAATTTTACATTTTTCAACTTCTTCATTTGGTAATATGGAAACGTTGTGTGAGCCTGTATGCCAGTCGTATCTTGACAACAATCACAGTGAACAATGCATAATATGGAGGACATTAAGAGCATTGTTTCGAAACTGGGGGACGATGCAGTGAACGTTACTTCAACTAAAGAACTTCTGCAGCACCTAGAAATAATTGTCCATGATATTGTTTTCATCAAGTTACATTATGTATTTCTAGTCGTCACTATTAATGCTCTAGAGTCTTCAAGCAAACCGGGCTACACCAACTGGGATTGATACAAGAAGTGACAGAAACTTGGTTCCTGGCTATGTTGGTGAAAAAGTTTCTGAAAAACTCAAATCAGTGGTTCAAACAAATCCAGGACTGACAATTCTCCGCACAGTTGCTCACATCTTGTCTGGCAAAACACCTGAACATGAATGTGCTGTTCCCTTGCGTCTAATACCAACATTTTAATATGCTTCGGTGACATCAGTTGGCGTGGTACGCTCGTTTTCGGATTATCTGACAAGTCATGCAGTTTCTCAGTGGAAAACTTAGAAAATGTGTTAGTTGTTTATTGAGACTCTAATATGAACATGTACAATAAAGATATTGTCAGATGTTTCGGCTAATTTGTAACGGGAAATAAAATATCTTTTGTTCACCTTTGTAATATTAGAACCTATTTTGATTTGTGATAGATCTTTAGGAACTAAAAGTCCGGGGTATAGTGATCAATTTCTCTATCATATGAATTACATAACTAAAATTTGAAAGTACGCTTTGTAAAACTGACATATTTTGAAAATACAGAATTACTATTGCTTTAAAACTATAGATTTTTCGACTTAAAAATATAATTTTCGGATTCTCAACGCACCGCAAAATTTCTACTTGAGAAACTTGCTGACATTAATGCTGTCTAACGTAGGCTGCTTTGAAACGCAAAGACTATTTTATACAAAACATTGGGGCATATTTGCTATTTTCCTCTTCTTTACTAGCTCATAAAAATCTTGGTGCACCTGCTTTGAAAGTAAAAACTCCATTCCTTAATATACCTTTTTTTAACTGTCTCAATCAACATGTCCCGTTGCTTCAATATTGCAACACTACATGCTATGTTTCCACTTCTGAAATAGTACCTACAGTTAATATTGTTAGGTTACCACAATTAACATTAATTATTAACCTAAAAATGTATTTATTATATTTGTTATTTACTGTGTATTCACAGTCTGTTAAAGTCTATTAATAACACCTTGAAGGTGTAATAAGTCCTCGACAAATATCCTTAACCAATATAAACGCTTAAGACATAATTTATTAGAGGAAGAGGGTGTGGATGTGTTGGAAATTCTCCTGCCATGTAAATCAGGCAGTAAGCTGGAGTTTAGCATATGCAAATATTGACCCGTGTACAAATGAATAGAGGTAACACCACTTATCTTGTAATTGGTTGGGCAATTATTGCTTTTTAGCCGCTGTTGCTCGCTAAACCCATAAACTAACGGCTGAGGTTTTTTTATAGGTTTAATGATTCAATTCATTTGGACTGGGAAAACGAAAAAGGCTCAAGCTAATAAGAGATTTCTTTCAAACAGCAGCATGTAATGCTGAAAGCGAAGATCAAAACAAGATTAAGCTAAGCACTTGCCAAGATGCTACACAAAATTAAAATATTGTGCTGTCGGATTCGGCGCACATCAAAGGACGGATGGGCCAAGCTACCTCACACCACATGCCATGCCGGCGAGCGAACAAAGACGTTCAGGACGGGCTGCCTCGAGCGACTGCTGTGGGCACGTGACTGTCAACAACTGAAGCGGCAGAAGCAAACGTTCGTGAGACTTCTAGATGCTTTATTTGCGGTGCGCGCGCGCGCGCGCGTGTGTGTGTGTATGTGTGTGTAACTCGAGAAAGGTCCGTATGGTGCCATCCCCAGTATATATGTAAGGAGGCCTGAAAAGAACAGTTGGAGTGAAGCTTTTAGAGTTAGTTACAGACACGGGTCGGTCAGTGTGTGTAAGACAGCTACGCGTGTTGGTATGTCGTAAGAAGATTCAACGAGCGTCGCGAGTGATCACGAGTGATCGTCGTAATTAGTGCATGAGAGATAGTGGAAGTGAAGAAAGACACTAAAGGACTGAGAAAATTTATGAGAAGTAAAAATTGTGAGTTTTGATTGTGCGAAAGACTGTAAACTGTGTTAACGACGAGGAAAGAAACTATGTATTTATTTGTGGTAAAATTTTAGAAGACAATAAAATGTTAGAAAAGTAACTGAACCTATTTTGTATTGTTGTCACAATATTGTAGCCAATTTTTTTCTTAAGTTAACTTTCCCATACGTATTTAGTATAGCATGCTTGTGAATATTTACAGAAGAATAAATGGCATAAAACTTGTCTTTGAATTGTTGATAAAAAAACGACATATAAAAACAAGAAACATTGCGAAAGAAATTATACGTAAAGGAATTCTGGGACAGATATATAGCAAATATTGAACATGATGTCCATGGGAGACAATTGCTTGGAAAATACTGAGAAGATTGAACTCAGCTGAAAGAGACTTAGCTAGGTTATCATGTATTACTAAAGCAGATTGGGAAAGCCATTGTAAAAGTTTCTGGTATAATAGAAACGTTGAAAGTATGGGCTTAGAAAATGAACAAATTGAAGATCCACTAGACCTTATCAACCTTGAAGAACTAAATGATGCACTGAAGAAATCTAAGAATAGGAAAGTTGCAGGGACATGGTTTACAAGTGGAATTATTTAAATATGGAGGCATATTACTCTAAGGTTTCTACATTTAGTAAATATGTGTTGGAAAAATATAAAAGTCCCAAATGAATGGAAAATATCCAAAGTAGTCTCTATTTTCGAGAAAGGAGATCGAACTGATTGCAGTGATTATTGAGGTACAAGTCCTTTAAACACAATCTATAAAGTATATGCACGAAAATATGTAATTGATTAAAACTAATTTCAGAAACTAAAATTATAGAAGAGTGGAGTGTGTTTAGGAAAGGAAGGTCATGTGTTGTATGTATGTATGTATGTATATATTTTTCTACGAATGGGTATTACCCGGTGACAATGTATTTAGCCTCAAGCAAATGACAGAAAAGAGAATAGAATTTAGTTTGGAGACTCACCTTGCCTTCGTGGACTTTGAGGCCTTCGACCGAGTAGAACAATAAATAATGACACATATTAAAAACAAAAGGTTACATATGATTGAATATGATTATGACTATGATTAAAATCATGCAAAGTTTACACGTAGATAACATAATAGTTATTGAAATATATGGAAAGTTTACAGAAGAAATTAAAATAAATCAAAGGCTCAAGCAAGGATAAGTAGACAGTGGTTTTAACATGGGACAAAGAATATTAAATATATTAATGTTTGCTGATGATGTAGTTTTAATTTTTGATAATGAGGATAAACTGCAAAAATCTATGTATGAAGTAAACAAAACCAGTAAACTATGTAATATGGAAATGTCAGGTCAAAAAACCAAAGTAATGGTATTCCACGGCAAATACCCAGTTAGAACAAAAATTTGAACAAGTCACACTTTAAGCATCTTGGATGCGATATGACTTATGAAATAGATCAAGATATCAATCAGAAAATTAGTAAGTTCCAAGCAACAATTGGCACAATTAAAGGAACACTAAAAGACAAAACAAGAAGACACGATTAAAATTCTGCTCTGTCATGACACTTCCTGTCGTGTTATACGGTAGCGAGACGTTAAAAACCAAAGATTTAAGTAAAATACAAGCAGCAGAAATGTGTTTCCTCAGATCTGTCAAAGGTTGTACAAGAGAGGACCGATTTAGAAATGAATATACCAGAAGCGAATTAAACATTGATTCCGTTTTAACGAAATTAATGGATTATAGAGAAAATTGGCTCCAAAACTTAGAAGAGTGCTTCTAGAGATAATGCCCAAACAAACAATGGAATATAAACCAAGAGGACGAAGGCCAATAGGACGACCTAGGAAACACTGGATCGACGTGAGACTGGAACAGGCAATACCCTAATCCATGGTTGTAGAAGAAGAAGAAGAAGAAGAAGAAGAAGAAGAAGAAGAAGAAGAAGAAGAAGAAGAAGAAGAAGAAGAAGAACAAGAATAAGAACAAGAACAAGAAGAAGAACAAGAACAAGAACAAGGAGAAGAAAAAGAGTTGTTGATCCTAAAACGGATTCCAAGACTACACAACCACTGACATATAGGTCGGTTGAGGAACATATATATTGATGGGAAAGTTGTAAGGTTCTTTGTATGATATTGTGACTGTCCAGTTTTCAACCATTACCTCACTAAGTTTTCACCCTCACCGAATAACTTGATCTAAGTCCAATGTTTGCAGTAACTTCACTAAGTTCATACTGGCACTTCACTAATGTGAACTAGTTCAATTTCCCGTGTCAGTTTACTTTCTTCGTGGCGAGGTGAGGTAATTAAATATGCACTACATAACCTCTTCTCCCGAACGGTTCACACGCAGGGAAGCTGTACACAAGATTTCTTGAATCCATCCTACAGTAGCAGCACTCACTACAGGTCAAAGCAGTCGTCACAAACTCGCTCGAAGAACAGCGGTTTTTCTCACCCCAGAAACGCACTAACTGATTCTCTCTCACGAGAATGCTCTTTTATATAGCAGCTAGTTAGGAGTTCCAGAACGTCTCAGAGGTGGAGAGAAAGGAAGCTTCCAGAAGACTCTGGTTATTTCACGATAGAGCTTCCGATGCTTATTCTAAGCGAGAACGCTACTTATTCGCTTTATCTCAACCATTACACGCCGACTCCCGAAGCTTGGGGTCATATCCGCTGCGTCACAATATGGTTTAAAAATTAATGAAATGCCAGATTTTGTGAGTTCAACTGATGACGTGATATCAAGCACGTATTTTGTCCTGAGGACATTATAATGTCTCTTGGATTAATAAGATAATAGATAATGTTTCTCTTAAAATTAATTATTTCATTTTGATTTTCAAGAACACCTTGCGATTCTCCATAGTTTGAACCATGTATCGTGTTTCCATAGAGCATCATATTGCCTGATAGTTGATTAAAGGTATCTATGCTAAGATGTCATCGGCAAATATTCAGCATATATTATTATTACTAATATGATATATTATTATTATTATTATTATTATTATTATTATTATTATTATTATTATTATTATTATTATTATTATTATTATTATTATTATTATTATTATTATTATTATTATTATTATTATTATTATTATTATTATTATTATTATTATTATTATTATTATTATTATTATTATTATTATTATAATTATTATTATTATTATTATTGTTATTATGTTGTTGTTGTTGTTGTTTTCTAGTGCCTTGCATCTGGCAATGAAGCCATTAGCATTCGTGCTTTCCAATACTTTTGAACTGTAGTTTCTTCTGATCTTAATGCTTCACAGGTCTTCAAGTGGTCTTCGTTCATTTCTGCTGGATCGTTACACAGGACACATATTGGTGAGGCTGAGATACCTATTCTGTAGAGATGACTTGCCAAACAGTCATGATTTGTCAATAGTCGGAAGGCTGCAACAGCTGTTTTCCTTGGTCTCTAGGGGATTATATCTGGATTGGAAAGTAGTGTAATCCATTTTTTATCTTTGGCATTTGTTTCTATTTCTTGTAGATATGAATGACAAAAATTTTTTATGATCAAGCGTTTTATTGAGGAATATGAGAAATTGAATTTAGAATTTTGTTTTATTGTTGTGCCTTTCTTTGCAAGTGAGTCTGCAGCTTCGTTCCCCATGACTCCACAGTGTGCTGGAATCCATTGGAGATGAACAGTCTTATTCACTTTTTGGAGTTGTGTTAACATTTTGTAGCATTCTCTAATTTTTGTTGACTTCTTTGTAGTATTTGAACATATTCCCTGAATTGCAGCTTTAGAATCTGAAAGAATGACTCCCTTGTTAAATTTATTTAAGGGAAGATTTAATAATTGTCGGAGAGCAATGTATATAGCCTCTATTTCTCCATCATAATTTGTTGTGTCTCTGCCAACAGAATGATAAAAGGAAAAATGTGAACACGTAACTCCAGCTCCAGTAAGGTTTTCCTTCGAGGATCCATCAGTATATATGTGCAGCCATTCTTCTGTGGGATACCTAGTATTGATTGTTTCCAGAGCTAGAAGTTTTTGTGTTTCTTTTGGTGTGTCTGATTTACTTATTTCCTCTATTAATTCCAAATTGAAGGTAGGTTGCAATAATTCCAATGGATTTTCTCTTATAAGTAGATTTTCTCTGGTGTTAGGAATGTTCAATTTGGATTTAATCTGTGTTACCTTTTCTAGGAAACTACTATGAGTTTTAAGGATTGACGGGGGGAGGTTCTCTTCTGTCCATTCAGAGTTTGGCAGTCGTAACATTTTCTCGTGTTGGAGCAATGCTTGTTCTTCTATTTTTGTTCTTATTGATGGGGTCCGCGTTAAGGCAAGCATGGCATCAATAGGTGTGGATTTAACTGCTCCAGTGATTAGGCGAAGAGCCTGATTTTGTATTTGTTCAAGTTTATTGATGTTAGCATTTGCTGCTGTTATTAAAGCTTCAGAACAGTACAAGAGGTTTGGTTTAATATACATTTTATATGTTGTGTTAAGGACTCTCCTTGAACAGCCCCATTTAGCACCAGCTAACCTTTTCAGGATTTGCAATTTCTTTTCAACCTTTTCTGAGATGTTTGTTATATGTTTTTTCCAACTTAGCTTTCTGTCGAAAGTGATGCCTAAGTATTTGGCATCATCAACTGCTTTGAGTGGTTTACCATTATAATTTATGCTAACATTAACTGGTTTATATTTTAGTGTAAATAATTCATAATTTGTTTTTTCCACATTGATAGTCATGAGGTTTTTGGAGCTCCATTCATGTACTTTGTTTAGGGCTGTTTCTATTCTGTCTTTAATTAATTCAGGTTTTTTTGAAGAGCCTGAAGTCCAAATGACTACATCGTCAGCAAATAAAGCAATTTTGGTTTCTAAAGTTTTTATTATTGATGGAAGGTCATTTATATATATGTTAAAGAGTGTTGTGCTCAGAACAGCACCTTGTGGAAGTCCTCGGTGTGTTTGTTTATATTTGGAAATGTATGTATTATATTTTGTGGCACAAAATCTTTGTGAAATAAACTGAGTTATCCACTTAAGCATGTTACTTTTCACACCTATTGATTGCAACTTATCAACTAATTTATTTCTCCAGACTGAGTCATATGCTGATTTAAAATCAATGAATACTGCCAAGGTATCCTCCTTTCTATTGAAAGCTTCCTTGATGTCTTGGCTTAGTAGGAGTACATTTTCACTTGTACTATGATTCTGTCTGAAGCCGGTCTGTGAACTATTAATTAAGTTGTAATATTCTAGGAACCAGTTAAGTCTAGATGCCACCATTCTTTCCATCACTTTTGCAATAACACTGGTCAAAGATATTGGTCTGAAACTATTAATATTGTTTGAGGGTTTGTTTTTCTTTAAAATTGGGATGATAATGGCTTTTTTCCAGTCGGAAGGTACAGTCATTCTCCAACACGTGTTATACAGTTTAAGTAGGATTTCTTTTCCTTTCCTGCCAAGGTGTTTAATAAACTCTGGGTGGATCTTGTCAGGTCCAGGAGATTTTTTGTTCTGTAATTGTTCTATTGCTAAATCCAGTTCTGTTTCATTAAAATCCTGAATAAAAATATCATTTCGTATACCTTTTGGCTTACTAGTTTCTCTGATAGTTTTTTGGATAGCCTTATCTTGTTTTTTATACGCTTGGGGTATTCTTTGTGACTGAGCATAAAACTTGTTAAGGGATTCTGCTATTTCCCTATCTGTAGTTAAGCTTTTGTTATTATATTTTAATGGTTCAGTTGTATTTTTTGATAATTTTGTTTTATTAAGGAATTTGTATATTTTATTTCCATCTTTCCTATAGTCCATATGTTCTACAAAATTTGTGAAACTGGCCCTTTTTGCTGTAATTAATTCTTTCTTAAAAATGGCTGCTTTTCTTCTCAAGTTTTGTACATCTTCTGGACACTTGGTTCTTTCGGCTTTGACTCTTGCTATATTTCTTTCGTGTTTTAACTTAGATAAAGATGGAGACCAAAAGTAGCTATATTTCTTTAACTTTCCTTTGGGGATGTGTGTTTTGGCTGCTGTCAATAATATTTCACAAATTTTTTTATTCATTTCATCTGTTGACTTGAACTCTGATTCTAACAGTATATTACACTTCCCTTCTATCTCATTTTGGAAACTGGACCAATCTGCTTTTTTAAAATTCCAAGAAGTTTTAACTTTTGGTTTGTTACTTTTATTTATTAGACCTCTTATGGAGTTTATGGTGATTCTGTGGCCTGAACCTGGGTCTTCTATTATTTCTCTTTTTGTATTGTCAATTATGTCAGATGACACCATCAGAAGGTCAGGATTTGTACCCGAACCATTATAATGAAGGTAAGTGGGTGGATCATTTGGATTAAATATTAATTCCATTGTTGACGAGTTTAATAGGTCTTCTATGACTCTTCCTGCTGAATTTATATCTCTGTAGCCCCACCTAGGGGAGTGTGCATTAAAATCACCTATTAAAATACTTTTGGGTTCTATGGGAATAGAATTTAGATCTAGTGTATTGTCTGGAGGATTGTAGATACTGTAAATTCTATAGTGGTAGTTACTTTTCCATACTTCAATTTTAACTATTTCTGATTTATCTTGTTCTTCCATTGTTTTTTTGATTTGGATAATAGCTTTCATATTTCTTTTAATTCCTGTAAGAATACCACTTGCTATTTGACGAGCCTTTGGAAGTATATGTGTAGTGTACTGATCCATTTCAAAGTATATTTCCTGTTCTTGTGATATATTGGCTTCTTGTACTGTGAAGACATCTATATCTTGGTCTTTTAATATTTTCATTAGCTCTTGTTTTTTAGGCTGGGACATGCCTCCTGCATTCCATTGTAGAATTCTTAAAGTATTGGAAAGATGAAATTTGCCTAAAGATGTCCCCACCCGGAGATCCGATTGGGGGACAGTTTTAACTCCGGAATGTTTATCTTTAGGACTCATATTCATGTACGTGGCTTTCATGTAACTGTTTTCTTAACGGGCACCAGTTTTACAATGTGGCAGTTACATCACCCGACTTAAACCCCCATTTTGCAAGGGGGACCACACCTATCGTTGGTCAACGGGTCCATCGGACCTAGCCGGGAGGACTAAATAGATGATATTTAGATCCACCGACCTTCCCTTCATGTGCCTCTGAGGGACGCTGTTGTGCTGTGATAGGCCAGCACATATGTAAATGACATTTCCTCCATTTTAGATGAAACAGTTATACCGTTGTGATTCGGTCCCCAGAGCCTCATCTGTTAAAAGCAGGGTGCACCACGGGCAGGATGAGGATGGGAATTGGGTAGGAGAGGCTATAGGAGGCGCATCACTACCCCTTACTACCCCTTATTGTTATTATTATTATTATTGTTATTATTATTATTATTATTATTATTATTATTATTATTATTATTATTATTATTATTATTATTATTATTATTATTATTATTATTATTATTATTATTATTATTATTATTATTATTATTATTATTATTATTATTATTATTATTATTATTATTATTATTATTATTATTATTATTATTATTATTATTATTATTATTATTATTATTATTATTATTATTATTATTATTATTATTATTATTATTATTATTATTATTATTATTATTATTATTATTATTATTATTATTATTATTATTATTATTATTATTATTATTATTATTATTATTATTATTATTATTATTATTATTATTATTATTATTATTATTATTATTATTATTATTATTATTATTATTATTATTATTATTATTATTATTATTATTATTATTATTATTATTATTATTATTATTATTATTATTATTATTATTATTATTATTATTATTATTATTATTATTATTATTATTATTATTATTATTATTATTATTATTATTATTATTATTATTATTATTATTATTATTATTATTATTATTATTATTATTATTATTATAGCAGAGACTCCACGTGGAGTAAACACGTGTCTGCCAGTTCCTTAAAATCAGAGTTGCTATTGGTCTTAAAGGACAAGGGTTTCTCTTTTCTGCGGCGCGGAGATGGATTTATGACAGTCATTGTTGTGATAGCGCAGATTTCCTTTGTGATCCAACTACACATGCGTTGACTGGACAGAAATGTCTGAATCGAGCCTAAAACGCAAGTATACTGTTTTCAGCATCGATTAATATGAGAGGCAGAAACAGCCATTCAAAAGCTTTTAGAAACAATCTGATGTGTTGCACTCACATGACTTTCTTCTTCGTGTTAGCTGAGATAAACATTTGCAGGAATTATCTTATTGTTTATTTTCTTGTCGCGGCAAGAGGAATGTGGCAATATAGTAGGCTTTGAGCGATAGTCTGATCTGTTAAAGCTTTGAGATTTTGTTCTTTTTGCGTGACTAACACATAAAAATGAATAACGGTGTTCCGTCTGACAGAAGTATACGTTCTCCAAAACTTACACAAATAATGAGGAATATCTCCGAAATGGTTCACTCTACATAAAAATTTATTCAGACATAAATTGTGTATTTTAGCAAGATCTACATTATTTTTATAGTAAGCTTTGATCTATCTCTTGCGGTTTACCAGTTACGCAAAAGTCATCCAGAGTAAATAGGGCTTCATGGGCTATAGCCGGAAAATTCAAGATGTACATTTCATTTGTCATAAAAATATCTCAAATATATATGACATTTTAATCAAAAGCATTAGAGTCATTTTAAAGAAAATCAAAATTTTCGAAAAGTTGTCCATGTAAAGAGTAGTTTAGGGTGTAGAAATTTTCCTCAAAATCTTCGTGTCGCATCCTTGAAAGACATCGAACTTAAATACCAACTTTGGCTCTTAACCGACTTTTCGTTTTTGAGTTATGCTGTCCACAGACTGACCGACACAGACACACACACACACACACACACACACACACAGAGAGAGAGAGAGAGAGAGAGAGAGAGAGAGAGAGAGAGACCTTTTTCCATATATATATATTTTTTTAATTAAGAGTTCCTCAAAACATATTTTCGGCGAAATCTTTACATTGAATTTTTGGGTGGAATACAATACTTCCTCTACTAAACGTAGTAAAGAAAGTAAAAATGGACAACATATGACGATATCTTGTTGGACGTCTTGTCACGCTTAAATGTGTTTCGATTTAAACTGGTTTTATTGAACAATATACATTTCGATAAACAATCTCAGGCAGTAAACACTTGTGGAAAAGTTAACCGCGCTTCATAGTGCAGTTACGTAGTTGGTAGCAGCCGGATCAGAAACATTATCCCACTTACCCATTAAATGTTATTTTCTCAGTCACTTGTAAGCGAAAGCGCGCTGTTGCCAATCTACTCCACATTGAAGCGTTTTCTACAAACCGATAAAGAATAGAATAGTGGTTAAAATCGTTTTCAACTTACAGCCCGCTTGCGATCTGTGGTTTAAAGAAACCAGATGTAGGGCAGTTTACACAAAAGCACTAGATAGGAAAGAGTTACAAAGTTAAAATGTTACGGTTGAATCATTGAAGTGATTAAGGTTTGATATTTGCAATTTAATACTAAACTAAAGGTTAAAATACATATCAGAATGGGTTGCTCCTCCATAAAATATAATAAACAGCGCTTTAATAATTTAGAGTTAAATCAGAATCATCAAATATGTACCTTGACTTAGTTAAGAATTTGTGACTTAAATGATTATTGCTCACCAATAGTCTGCAATAAAAACCTTGTGCCTGTTGCAGGTCCACATACTCGTCGGTGCTGACAATAGTGGCCTTCTCCACAGAGAGATATCTGGCTATTTGTCAGCCGATACAGTCGTACACCAGTTCGAGTCCAGAGATAGCAGTGCGCATCATCGCCTTGCTCTGGATCGTCGCGTTCATCAGTGCCATTCCCTTCGCCATGTATACCACTGTCAACTACGTGTATTTTCCTCCAGGTATAGTATTGTAACATTACGTTCCTTTTCTGGCTTTCCTTGCACCTGATTAACGTACTGTACCTCTTCGTATAATTTCACGTTGCCCTCACTTTCGCAACACTCCTACGAGTGGTTGTTCCTGCAACAATGCTAGAACATGTAGCTCTCCTCGATAGCACATCACCGTCGATTTATAATAACTAATTGGCTAGATGTCCTTAGTTTACAAACATAGATCGCAGTTTCTCGTAGTTTCTGTGTCCATAAAGCTCGCATTAGCAGTAGGATTATCATCTTTTACACAAGTATGGTGTTGGTACAGAAGGCATGGTGCTTATAACTCAATTTTTAAATCCATTCTCTTCAGTACACTCTTTTTGACAACATAAACATTGAAGTATTTTTGTAGAATATATTCTAACTAAATCATCCTCTTCTTTAACCTCCCTCCTTCTACCAGTTCTGTATACATTTATTTCCTTACAAATAATTATGTCGCAAATGCATACTTTGATATAGTTTCCAAAAAAATGCCGGTGCCAATAACCTAGTAAACAGATATAATTAAGCTAACAAATATTAGAAAACGATAGTTTGGATCATAATGTAACTGCAAGAAGAGAATAGTTTCTAAACAGCGCCTTACGGCAGTCATTTTTATAAATTCTAAATAAATTTCTAAATTTTAATACAAGTAACTACAGTGCTCCAGAATATTTTTAAGCTCTTTGAGAACTGTGATTTAGTATTTGTCATGCTATATATTGTAATAAAACATGGGTTTTGCTAAAGTTCGTGGTTGGTTCTTTAGGTGCAAATATTGTTTGTGAAACATTTGATTAAAATGCAGAATTATAAGGTGTGTAAAGCTGTTCCTCGATAGGTATATCATAGTTAGGGCTAGGAAGTTCATGCATTTGCATGTTTTTTCATAGGGGTTAAAAATGTATGCTTTACATTATGTATGTAAGTTGAGCGCCCTTAAACCAAATCCAAATTTACATTATGTGCACGAATTATGGAAGTTTCAGTTATTTGGGCGTGATTTTATGGTGCATATAACTGCATATTTTCTTGATTTTTGATAAATGCATATTATTTCAATATTATAGCCCCTATATTGCATATTTTAATGGTTTTTGTGGTTTTTTTATTATTTTTTCCATCTGGATAATATTTATCATATTGGTAGTATTGCACATGATGATACAAATCACAAAGATTTCAATATTATAGCCCCTATCTTGCATATCTTTTTCCATCTGTATAATATTTTTCATATTGGTAGTAGTGCACATGATGATAGAGCTCGCGAGGTTGGCGAGAACTAATGTTGAGTCATGTTGTCATGAAGTGAATCCCCTGTTTTCATCCTTTCATTATTTATGCAGGTGCGTAGAGAATAATCAGTGTGTTATCTGAGACGTTTATAATAACAAAGATAAAGTGCAGGTCAATGCTTGCCTGGCCACCAGTTGTTGCGCCGTGGTTTTCAAACATAACTGTGAGACGGGAACTTCTATGTATAGATTTGTAATTTTACATTATGAACGTACATATGTATAAGACTTTTAGATATAAGTATAACTTTGTATTGTGCAAAGAAGCTGCCTCTTGGAAGTAGGTTGACCTGAGCGCATTTCTGAAGGCCAGGGGACAAACAATCTTTTGTCATCCCAAGCCGAGGGACATTTGCCAGAAGTCCAAGGACACAGCTGGGGAAAATACACCCCTCCTCCATAACGGGACTAGAGAGAAAGTGCGGGGGTGAAATATAAAGAGAAAACTTGGAAGCTTACAGTGAGGTCTTTCTCTAGTTACCTTGACAGTGAGGTCTGTGTTGCGACGTTCCTAGGAGGGTGAACCTCGTATCGCTGAATAAGTATAGCTTCGCGCCAAAAAGAAACGTCGAGGTGTGAAATGCGACAGTGATTAGCGTAAAGTAAAGCAAATAGCAATCTTAGAACGAAACACCAGAAACTTGCTCAGGTCGGCACTTCCAGGCAAATGAAGTGGTGAAGAATAGACTTAGTAAAAGTCTGTGTTGTGTTGTCATCTAACCTCGCGCCTGAGAAACATCCTCTCATGCCTACCTAAATCCAACGTCCCAAACCCGTTACAACTGTTGTGAACTGGAGCGTGTGAGTAAAATGTAGGAAGTGAGAAAAGATTTCAAATAGTTCAGCACATAGACCAGCAAAGCATAAGGAGAATTTAATCAGAAAATTTGCAAACAAAGAACCTGTTCTACAAACAGCTAGTAGAGTGTTTGGGAAGTAGGGTTACTGAAGTTTCCTATGACTTGTATACGTCGCGCGTTACTTCTTGACGAATGAAAATTTTATATGAAAGGTTGAATGCGAGTCTCTACTCAGCTTTTGCGGGAACGAGAGAGAGGAGGTACAGTCTGCAGTGAGATGACGCGCATGCTTCTGAGCTGAAGTAGTACAACACTACAAATCAATTTATGACACTTGCAGTAATATCAGCCACACGTATTATACACTATACCTCTATAACTGTTTCCACTTAACTTTCTTGCATTTATTCTATTCCCGACATCTCTCCCTCGTCTGAATTGCTATTTTCGTTGCATGCATACATACATCCGTACCGCACAAAACTTCTGCAGTCGACTGTATACACAAACGCGACAGAGGAAAACAGAGGTGTCTGTTATCGTAGCATAAACATTTGCTGACCTGTTTATTAAGGGTAGGCTCACTCATTGGGTTTCTGCTCAAGGTCATTCGTCAAGAACGAACGCGCAACCTATACCATGCATTTTAGCTGCTGATATTCCCTTCAAAATTAATAAACCGACATTTAAAAACCTATATCAACCTTCTTGTCAAGTACACTTGACAACATGTGCCTGAAGAAACTACACTGCGTAAGACTTATGTAGTACATTGTTACAATAACGTATTGTCGAATACACAAAATGACTTAGCGGTTCAGTTTGTATGGTTTTCTGTTGACGAAACCCATGATTTTGAGCACCATTCTATTGCGAATATAATCGTGGGTGCTTTAAATAATGAACTAAAGACTACACCTTATATTCTTAGTGCGTGCGAATTGTCGGCCACTGTTTGTGATGGACTCTTTGAAATTACTATGGCCGCGTGGAATCAAATACGACAGGTTACTTTTATTTGTTACTGATGCAGGTCCTTATATGGTAAAATCAGGACAAACCCTGAAAGGTATTTTTCTTAACTTAATTCATATAACTTGCTTGGCAGACGCTCATCATCGCATTTCTGAGACAATACGTGATTATTTCCCATTGGTAGATAGATTTGTGTCCAGTACAAAGAGAATTTTTGTTAAATCTCCTAAAAAAGTTGTTTAGATCAACAACACCTAAAATCCGACTTCCTCCCGCACCAGTGTTAACTGGACGGGGAACATGGGTCGATGCAGTTTTATATTATGCTGAGCACTTAGAAATAGTCAAAGAGGTTATTAATTCATTGGACTCGAAAGATGCTTTATCAACAGAAACTGCAAAATATTCTGTCAGGCACTGGGTTAAAGGAGGATCTTAGTTTCATATCTGCCCATTTTTCTTTCTTACCAACAGTCATAACGGCATTGGAAGCTGTAAGATCTCCTTTGCATGAATCATTTACTGTCTTACAAAAAACAATACGTGATCTAAGTTTGGTTCCTAGTAGCATAGGAAAAAAAGTGAAAGAAAAAGTGATATAATTATGTAATTTCAAAAAATTCTGGTTATAAACAGATGTGCCATATTCGAGACATCCTGGAAAGAAAACCATCTGTCACACCAAGAGACTTGACTTGACTTGACTCTCTCTGTGAAGCAGTTAACATAATTTAAATATGCCCCGATAACATCTTGTGACGTGGAGAGAAATTTTTCACGTTACAAAAGTGTTTTGCGAGACAACAGACGATGTTTTACAGTTGAAAATTTGTGCAAAATGTTGGTTGTGAACTGCAATTTAGCAGTTAATAATAGCAGCGGGACCACTTCTGCTTCAACCTCTAAGGAACAAGGTAACTTTATTTATTATTTATAGTAACTTGCATTGTCTACTGCAAAGGGACATTAATTGTTTTAATTAAATAGTGCATATTTCTTGGCATATTTTCAGGTTTTTAAGAGCATATTGGCATGCATATTTCAGTGTTTTTTTTTTAGGGCATGAACTTCCGAGCCCTAATCATAGTACATTTGTGCTGCCTTCTATAGTAACAACTTAGGCAGATAGCAGCGTTAAGTTTGTTTAGCTATACTTCCCAAGACTCACGTGTCAGAATCAATTTACCCTTCAGGGTTTCAGCTGTTGTGTACGGAGAGGGTGAAAAACTGCAAGCACATCATGTACTAAAAACTGTAACAGTAGCAATAGGTTTTAGAAAAAAGAAAACAGACAGCGGTGTATCTACCTGAATAACAGCTATGCTGTGAGGATGCGGGTTAGAATCATTCATTAAAAGCCTATAACCAGAAATAAAGTCTTTGGTTTGTTTAGCTTAGCTTAATTTAGCTTAGTATAGCTTAACTTTCAGTTTAGGAAGAAAAACAAGTAGAGAAAGCTGTGTGAATGTAAGACGTTGCATTTCTCTGTCAATCATATAGAAAATTGTATGAATTCTTGAAGAGTAGAGAAGGAAATGCGATTGTGTTTCGTAAAAAAAAACCTGAGTAAAGATAACCGTGTGAATATAATGCATTGCATTTCTATTTCAATCATTGAAAATTGTATGAATTGTATGTTGAAGGGATAATACAGAAAGAAATGTGATCGTGTTTCGTAAAAGAAAAGTGCGTATAGAAAACCGTGTGAATGTATTATGTAGCATTTCTATTTTAGTCATAGAAAATTGTTTGAATTGTATGTTGAATGGCAAGAATATGTGAATTTATTACGTAAAATAAAAGCGAGTGGAGAAAACCCTGTAAATGTTACGTTGTAAAATGGATAGCATACAAACCTTTCCCATGAAAAAATATATATACCTACGTGCCGAATTTCGAGGTGATTGGTCAAGTTAGGAGCACATGTAGGACAAGCATACAAACATTTATTTATATATTCAATACACAAATGAAAGTATTGTAAATAAGGATTTAGATGCTGACCCCGAAGCAATGAGACATTGTATGAATTCGTAGCTTTATACATAGCGAATGGTGTGCCTTCTTTGAATTCAATGAAATATATAAGTTTAAAGACATTAATGTTACTGTAACTGAAGCTTTAACATTAAATCCTGTAGCTCGTGTTAGCTATAATTGTGTGATGTTATTGCAGATTCTGACAACAAAATTGAAGAATCGGCATTCTGTGCCATGCTACAAGAGCCTTGGCCTATGTGCGAGCTGAGTGCCGTCATCTTCTTCCTGATTCCTATGATAGTCATCATGGTACTGTACACTTTAATGGGATTCACCATAAGGAGGCGCTCTCGCCAGTTTCCTGGCGAGACCGCAAACCTGGACTCTAAGACCAAATCCATCATACGCATGCTAGGTGAGTAACCCAGTCTGTGAACAGCATAACTCAGTAACGATTAGTTGAGTAAATACCAAATTCATCGTACTTGAATCAGACTCGTTCAAGCACATCCACATGAGAATTTTCATGAAAATTCACTCACCTCAAACTATCCCTTACTTGGAGAATTTTTCGTTATTACATTCTCTACTACGTATAGTAGAGGAAGTATTGTATTCCACCCAGAAATTCGATGTCGAGATTTCACCGGAAATATATGTTTTGAGGCCCCTGAATAAAAAGGTCCGCGCGCGCGCGCGCGTGTGTGTGTGTGTGTGTGTGTGTGTGTGTGTTTCTGACTATTTTCTTGAAAATGGCTCAAACGATTTTGATTTAAATGACATTTTTATGACATGAAATGTTTATTTTGAATTTTCTGGCTATAGCCCCTGTAATCGTATTTACTCTGGATGAATTTTGAATAACTCGTAACCCGTGAGAGATAGACCAAATATTCCTCAACAAAAAATGTAGATCTTACTAATACACACAATTTATGTCCAAGCACTTTTTTTATAGAGTGAACCAATTCGGAGATATTCCTTGTTATTTGTGTCAGTTTTGCAAAAATTAAAACTTTCGTCAAATACATCGTTCATTTCTTATATGTTAATCGGGCAAAAAGAACGGATTCTCAAAGCTTTAAAAGAGTTGACTATCGCTCAGAGCCTACTGTATTCTCATATTCCCCTTGCACGTACAAGGAAATAAGCAATAAGATAATTTGTACAAATGTTTATCACAACAAACACGAAGAAGATACATGAATAAGAGTAAGAATGGTTAGTACAAGAGTAGAAAAAGTCATGTGAGTGCAACACATCAGATTTTGTTTTATTATTACTTTGTTAAGTTCTAACAATTATTAGTTAGGCACTAAAATTAAACTATCTTAACTTTCAGGCACTTTCATGACTAACAAAATGCATATCTCAAATTTTCTGTGGATATTTTGTGAAGTCCTTTTCATTTAAACACCTTTTCTAGCTGAGATAGACGAAAGCTCCTTCAGAAAACCTAAGAGCACATTGAAACTTAGTTTGTGTCACAAGCGTGTTCTTCGTAGCATTAGCTGTTTTCGAATATTCGCTGATGCATATTTAAATCTTTCCAGGTAGAACTATCATGCGGCAGCTATGTTCTTCACTTTTCCCCCCTGCATGGGTTTATGAGTAACAAAAAGTGATTTACAATACTGCGAATGGCTAGACAAATAAGTTCATATTGCTTAATATGAGATTATTTCTACCCAATTTTTATATGGGTCATATACCAGGTGAGTCAGCCGCGCCTTATATTTTTGGAAGTTAGGCCACCCATCTAACGGCATGTGCGCCTTAGTCCAGCTTTGCGCTTACTAAAATGTATTGCTTGACGTTCTTAAAGAGAGGAATGCGCAAATTGAGAGCAACAGTGCTTTAAGGGACAGAACGTACTCCTCGCTAAAGTGCACCTCAAAAACATACGACTCGTTTACTGAGAGCGAATTCCGGTTTCTAGCCGATTTTACAAACTTTTTATTAGAGTATACATAGCAACGTAATTCAGTAAACGCCTCGGAAAAAATGGACCTATCATATGAGTACACTAACAACGTCAGCTAAAAATAATATGGTGGATTCTTGTACTTAGAGCATGGATTGGCTGCCAAAAATTAGGAAAAATTTAGACACGCCTCATCCATCATGAACGCGTACAGTCAAAACGGACATGTTATTAAATAACAGTTTATTTGCATTTTTGCGTGAACTTGGCCTCGTGCATCTCAATTAATATGCATAACAGCTTTTGCCATTTAAGTAATAATATTAAAACGCCCAGTAAATGATTAAAACTGTCTTAAAAGGCAAAATTAAGCACGCAAACTTGCGAGGTGGCAATGGCATAGCGCCAGGCATACAAGTCCTACTATAGAACGCGGTACGTGCTTTCAGGAAGTCTCGAAATAGCTGAATAGGATTGTGACGGGTCCTCTGCTCTTAAACCCCAGTGATACAAGTTCGAGTCCCAGCATTGTAAATATATTTTTTATTTTATTTTATTTATTTTTTTTTTTTTTAATAAATGTTCATCAAAACTTGGAAACCGAATTCACAATAATCTAATTATGAAGTCCCTGAGGGTTTAGGACATTATAATTTAAATCGTTTTTGGTTGTCTGCATTTTTAATAGCACAATAATTCATTGTGTGCAAAATTGAGTTTAACTTCCATGTTAAACTCTGACAATGTAATTCCCTTGGTTTCTGTGTTCAAATGTGTATGAATGATCCTTATTTCAATTGCACCTACCTATAGGTGTGTTTAAACAACTACATAATTGTAGTTCAATAAAGAAACATCAAACAATGTCATAAAACATAAATAAAACAATAAAAATGAATATAACAGTTTTCAGAATAATAGTTTGTAAATTGTGAGGATTGCACGGTTAAAAAAAAATTAGTATATGCAGGTGATTCGAACCACCTTCACAGCAGACAGATTACTTCGGAGTCTTGCGCCCGTTCCAACTGAGCTACCTAGTAACGTGTGAGCTAAACATTCCGTTTAAGATGTAATACTCGCTGGTTCCAGTGAACATTTGCAGAAGTGCAAACGTCAGCTGTCTAATCACGAATATATTAAAAAGCTATGTGATAGGATCTATATTAGTACTAATTTCATCGAGTGTTTAACATCCATGTTAAATACGCGGGTAGAACCTGGTAATGGAGTCGATGTTTTCATGTTGGACTATAAAATGCGGATTGCATAAAACTCGAGAATAAGGGGCAGCTGACCCACCTGGTATAAGAGATTAAGTAGTAATGGTAAAGAAAGTTGTACGCAAACCAATGTATATGTTTATACAGGATGTTAATGAACTACACCAAAATAACTTGAGAGGTTGTAGATGTGACTGGTATAAGTAATTTGAGATAGACAATGTATGGTCAGCGGCTAAACACGCAGTTAAAGATGTTAAACATATTGGTATCATACGCTGATAAGTCGGTATTAAAGCAAAGTCGGGTGATGGCTCAGAATATCTCTAAGCCTGCTGCCCGAGTATAGAAATATCAATTTTCAGCAGTTCGTTATCATCGTTATCAAGATTTAACGCCACAAAAATGTCTCACATATCAAACTAAACACTTGACAATGTGACACTAAACAACGATTAGCTATATAGTCCCTTGCGTTATGTAGTTGCCCTAGAAGCAACTGTTGAACTGCTCTTGTGGCTTGATTCGTAACGCTGATTGCTGTTGTCCCGCAGGTCATGGGTTCGTTTCCGGTGGTACAGTTACTGTTTCTATACATTCTTCACCCTTTAAGCCCCTCCATTTGAAGTTCAGTATATGAATGTACGAGTATTAAGCAATATTGAACTTTTTGTTAGCAAGAATTACAATTGTATTGATATGTTGTAATAAAAATCCATAAATTGAAGAAAAAAAATTAAAATCTAAACCAAAACATTATTAATATGCTCTACTCAAAAGAAAGATAAGAAAACGACGATGACCTTATACTCGAACGCTAATGTTATAATAATTGCAGCAGCGTTTTCGTGTGTTGCGCCCTCGAATGGTTGATAGTAGTCAGTGGCGTACTGTCACTTATAGCCTTATAGCCACTGAAACTTATAGCCGTAACCTCGACATTTGAACAAACAGAACGTAAGTCTCCTATCTAAAATTACTTGTTTAAGATATTTACATATCCTCTGAAAATATTTCGGTGTATTTCATTAACACCCGTATATTTGGCACTGGATTTCTCAAGTTTAATTCAGCTTTCCAAAATATTACCTACATAGGTTAAGGCGGAAGAACAATGATCTATTATCAAATATTAATCGTATACCTATATTTTTGGAGAAGGCATGAAAATACAAGTATTTTGGTTCCCACTTTACTTTTGATTTCTGAATGAAAATATTCGCCTGAATGGCTCCAAGCTGATACGTATATGTTTATGGTTTTTATAATTTGCCTACTTCTCTACTAGTGATTATATAGTTTTGTTCCTTCTCATATTTGTATAACAGATGTTAATGTGCTTATTTCAACATTAGAATCATTTTCCTCTTGATTTTCATTACACAATCAATAATTTGTCTATCCATTACACTATCAACAATGAAATTCAATTCGTCCTCTAACTTTTATCTTGCACTTTTTCTTGCTAAATTGGAGCAAGTAGTCTCAACTGATTTTGAACCCTAATCCCTAGGGAGTCTCCCCTATACAGAGGGTATCCTTATCGCCCGGCCGCTGCGTCTTCCAGCCACAGCCTAGGCCACAGAAGAGTGCAGGAGGTGGGTGGCGGGGGTCCCTTTGGATCCCTTTTATCTGTGTTTGTATAAACATTAATTAATTTACACTAATGAATTTTTTATTTTGAAAATAAATTTGCTTTGATTGTTCAAAAATAGGTAAAGAATGGCTTAAAGGATGCATATAACTTAGAGATGTACCTCAGTTTTTAAAATGTTTATCTCATCAAATTTGAAAAAGTGAATATACATGCTTCTTTTTGTTTCCACAGTAACGACTCACACTAAAAGTTAAACTTAAGAAACACAAATTATTAATGAAGATAGCAGGTTTACCAACATAATATTATAAAACAAGGAAATACAATATGGACATTAAACAGTGGTCAGTTCAGGAAACATCTACGTAAAGCAGGACTGCATAAGGATGAATCCCTATGTACCATGTGCAATGAGGATGAGGAAAACATCTCGAATATCCTCTATGACTGCCTATTCCTGGTAAGAACGATACTTGCTCTTTCTATAACCAGAAAAGATCTAAAATGAGATGCTGACATTGGAAGTCAGATACTGCAACTTGTTCGGGGAGCACACTTTGGAAAATAATGAAAGCAGCCCTTCCAATGGAGTTAGACAATAAACCTTTTAGGTTGAGGTATCTTATCTCTTTAGGATAAGTAAAAAATGAATTAATATTTCAATCAGTCGACTATGTCCTAAGAAATACGAGATATTTACAGTTTTAATAGCTTATATAACACTTTCAGTCACAATGTTTGAATGAATGTTTTCTTCACAATCGTTCTTTTCTCTCTTTCTCCTCTCTCTCTCTCTCTCTCTCTCTCTCTCTCCCTCTCTCTCTCTCTCTCTCTCTCTCCCTTCACTATTATCCTTTTATTGTTCAGATTTTCTTCAACCTTTGCCGCTTTCGTTGTTTTTCCGATGGTTTACTCCCTTTTATTCTGTCACATGCACACAACGTTTATATACACACAAACACCCGTATCCGAGGCAGAACTCGAACCCGCAACCCTCTAAGCGGTGGAGCCCCAAAGACATACGCTTCAACGACCACGGCTACGAGGGTCGGCAATTTATGTCTCAGCTATGCATAGATTTCAATTTCTCACTTAGAAGTGCATAACTGAATTTTACTGCTTAATGGTTTCCTTTTATTTATCTCTTCTTTCCTTTAAAACATTAAGAGCGAAAAAGTAAGATAAAGCCATTCTCAAATTGCCGTCATATTGAATTGAAAGAATTGATTTGGTTGTCGATACGACTATTAAATGAAGTCAACGTCAACTTAAACTAGGAGCTAGGGTTTAACTCAACGAAAGACGCAAATACTTGAGAAAAAATGCGTTATCATTCACGGAGTTACAGATTAGATAAAGGCAAATATGACTTTTGTTACTAAGATAAGCGGGGTGAACAATAAAAATCCTAGTTCCCAGAAAAAGCTTCCAGCATGTGAGAGTGAGTGAGCGGTGAGTGAGGAGTGAGTGTCAGTCGAGTTTAAGGGCCCCTCGACAACTAGGTCATTTGGGTCAATATGTCCTTATAATATGTTTTCTTCTGTTGCAGCTGCTGTCGTAGTGACATTCTTCCTATGTTGGGCTCCTTTCCATATGCAGAGACTCTTTTTCATCTACGGCAAAGGTTCACCCAAGTATGATGTCATCAACGAGTGGGCGTACTACATTACAGGTAAGCGACTCGTGGGACACCTTGAGCGACCTTCGCTTTTTTACCTGTTAAACATACAGTTATCAGTGCAAGGCCATGAGCATGCTGCGCTCAGTGAGCACCAGTTGCCTAACCCTTCTTTATGCTGCCAACATCAAAATAGCACAGAATAAAATCATTGTCGGCTGCTTAGAAGCGCCAACAAAGGGTCCTAAATTTGAAACATCATGATTCTTGCAAATCAACTACAGAGTATTGTTAAATGGGGAAAACTGATATGTAATCATTTCTACGGATTTAAACATTCTTCTTTATTGATGTAGTGACATGAATGTAATGTGCTCTACCCCTCCTCCTCCCCCCTCATTGAATTTACCAGCCTTTGACTATAAAAGTCAAGTTAAGTGATGAACAAATTAATTAAGCGATCGCAGGAATGGTCATGGGGACATAAATCAGTGAGCCAACTGAATTACGTGTAATCTCGTATCATAGTCGCATCACACCGTTATGCGAATTCATAGGTAAGGGATGTAGAGCAAAGGCTACAAAAAGAGTGGACTGGTACTGTGGTCTGGTGGCTAGTATGCTAGCTTCAAAACCTAGAGATCCAGGGTTCAAATTCCTGCTGGAGGATGGGAATTTTTCTTTAGCCATGATTATTCCTCATCCTCCCTGGGGTCTGGTTGCGAGAGTAAATGTGTGAGTGAATTCAATGTTTATAAATAAAAATCCACAATAAAGCGAACTCAGAGATTATCACAACAGTAAAAGCAAGTGGGCATCATTGCTGATGAGCAATTGTTCTAACTGCAAAGCCGCCGATGTGCCTTAGATGTTAGTATATAAATGGTACGGGAAAAAGTGGAGAAAAGGTGCACTGAGAAAGATCAAATTCGCTCCATTTGTTAAGAGCTTAGGATAGAGTTTTAGGCGTATATGCTACTTTACCTGAGTATTGAATCGTTAATCTTCTATCATATTTAGGAAAAAATAGTTGTCACCCAAGTAAAAATACACACAGATTTTAAGTCTTTGCTTTCTTGAATTGTTGTTTAACCATTGTAAATAAGTTCAAACAGTAAACCTTTTCTTGTTATGTTTCAGATGTCAAGCTTTCCCAATGGAATATTATTAAATGAACGTTTATCTCGTTTTACAGGGTGTTTCTACTACTTCTCGTGCACAGTGAATCCAGTGCTGTATAACGTGATGTCTGCTAAGTATAGATATGCTTTCAAAAAAACGCTATGCTGCAATGAAGGTGAAGGGGCATCTAGAGAGCAGTCCACTTTCAGGGATACCACAGTGCTGTTTGTTAACTCAAACCTGGATCGCTGCAGGTAACTTACAAGAAATCTACTGCATGTTTACTAGGCGTTTGCTCGGTGTACAGCAAAACCTTGGGTACAGTTGGTATCATTCATGTCGGTCACTCATTAATTTGTTTTAGCACAGTCCACTGGATGGCACACTATAGGGTTTGCGTCAAACCTCCTGCATATGACCTTGGCTGTAGCGAATCACAGGCCTGCAGCGTTGCCTAGTCAGAACAAGTTTTGTCTCCCTTAGTAATTGCTAACGGCCGGAGACGTGTGCGTTTTTCCATAGGTACACTCCACATGGACTTTACGTTATGGCTCGCGCATGTAAACAACTGCAGATAGGTACAGCCTGACCATGAAAAAACACTACCACTGCACG
Source organism: Tenodera sinensis (assembly GCA_030765045.1). Classification (NCBI taxonomy): domain Eukaryota; kingdom Metazoa; phylum Arthropoda; class Insecta; order Mantodea; family Mantidae; genus Tenodera; species Tenodera sinensis. The sequence goes on along the minus strand of CM060962.1, from coordinate 179,856,696 downwards.
TCTGGAGCTCACTGCGAGAAGAAACAAAAGAGTCGCGTTACACTACACCTTGACCTTGCGTCTGCAAACTCTTCACTAGTTTGCAGAGTACTACGTTACGCTGTTTTCGACTCTAGTTTCTACAGTGGCAGTTGTTTACACATATGATGGCCGTGCTGTACTTCTGACGTCATTCATACTCTGCATCTAACTAACCTGTATCACATGCGAGCGCACATCCCTCCAGCCTTTAGTAATTACTATGTTAAAGCTCGGGCATTAATAGTTTATTATAAACTTAAAACCTATGTTAAATATAAACAGAATGATTGTCGCAAGCATGTGTGAAAAAACAGCGTAATTTTAGCTTCAGCCGTTCAATTATAGTTACGTGTGTTTTGTCAGAACCGAAGCAGATCATGAGCTGCTAGCATAGGTGTAATAACCTTTGTGAATAAATGTGCAGTTATGCTTCCCCCTTTCTCCTAATACACCCCTAGTTACTCAAACCAGGGAACAGTACTATGGATTTGTAGAAGCCTGTAACATGTTGCTAAGTAAAACAAATTATTGTTCTAATGATAGAGGAGGAAATAATGCAGTGTTTTACGTAGTCAAACATGAGAAGTTGTTTATAAAGTGTATGAGTTTTTTAAAAGGAGCTCAAGTGACCAAGAAAGGTGCAATTTGATTTTAAAAAGTGTCAACAGTTAACTGCTGTAGTGTGTAAAATAAATAAATCCATTGTTTCTAAGCTCTACTTAGAGGCAAAAAGATATATGTCACAATTTTTCTCACCTATAAAACACATTAACGTACCAAAAAGAACGACACCATAGACGATTTCGAAAAAAAAAAATAGATGGTTCGTAGGACAATGTTTGAATTTTATGACCGTGGCGAATTTCCTAATGTCAAAAAGATAACGGCAAAGATTTTACTTCTTCCACTTAAGAATATTGAAACGCTTAGGCTTCAGATGCATGAAGACCAGTGACGGTCGTAAATTCCTTATGGAAAGGAGTGACATTGTTGCATCAAGTTTGAAATTTCTTCGCACAACGCACAAATTTAGAGCTTCTGGTGATATAAGACCAATACATTAATTAGATAAAACTTGGGTGAACCAAAATCATATACTGAAATCTATTTAGCAAGACTCCTCAAAAAATGGTGAATTAAAGGTGTTTAACTGAATATTTAGTTTAACTGAATAGCTAAATTTTACTTAGGTTTTCATCTACATTTCCACTTAATACTGTAAATTAAACGGGCAGTGAAACGCTATTCTTAAGCTGCGTATATGCTAATGTGTGTATCTCTCTCACACACAAGCACACTATTGACTACGTTGTAGCGCGCTCCTATTGGCTACTGCCATATGCAGGAGATTTGACGCGGTTGGTACCCATCCGTTTGTATTCTTAGATGGCACTGCTCAGCACACTTAACTAAGTTATCATGTAGCTAAAGATGTAAAGGTATGAAAATTATTACGTCCAATGCAAATTTGTGTTGATTTATTGGTTTCTCTATTGCTCGAAGTTTATATCTGCAAGACACTGAAGCTTTAGTGATAAAATGGTCATACAATGTTCCATCCATTATAACTAGCCGACTTCAGTATCAAAAATTAGAATAAAACTACAAAAAACAACTTCATTTTTCATATTGTTTTGCCAGGTGTAAGTATTTTCAAAATAAGTTTGCCAAAAAATGAATCGTATGTGGTTTACAGCTGTCATTTATCATCTCAGCACTATATGTGAAAATGGTAGGATAATATCTGTAAAATAAATTGTATGCATTTGTTCTGCGGTGGCTAAACTTTTGCCAGAGCGTTTAGAAGGAGTAGTGTGATCACTGCTGTAGTTCATGTGTTCCGCCACACAAATGGCAGTGCAACTGCTAGTGCGGTACAATGCTAATACAAACACTAGCGTTTAGCAGGAGATTCAGCTGGAAAAGTAGCAAAGGAGAAGAATAGTGTCGTTTAACAATAACTAATTCACGCATGCACATTCTAACAGCCATTCACAGAAATTCAAGACAATAATGTTACCACTAGAATGCAAAATGGCATTAAAGGAATGAAGTAAAATATAATTTCCTGTGAGTGAAGAGTTAACTTTTTTCGGGGATTAAATCCCCCAAATCTACAAACCCATCCACTTTCAAAGAATTAGAATCAAATCGAACTTTTTTAATCTTTACTTCGTTAAAAATTAAAATTCCATATCGTTCGTTTTTATTCTTATCCTTTAAAAATTCAGATACTGCATTTCCAGACATTTTTGGACCTTTGATTAACTTTCTTAAATGTGATTTTGATGGAAGTTGAAGAAGATTGTGATTTAAACAATGTATGTATCCTTCGGGTGACTTTATTTTTAAAAGCAGGCTATCTAAAGGAAATTCTTCATAATATTTCATGCCTTTTTTTTTTTTTAGTTGCCTTTGATATTTTCAAAATTATATCAACATTTTTTTTATTTTTACTTAGGTATTTTGTTCCATCACATTCATCGATATTGCTACTACTTCCATTTACTTTACTTTCCTTTCAAGTACTTGAATCTTGGTATTGGATACTTTCATTTGGCATTCTAGTCTAATTATATTACGGTGTTGTTGATTTGACCTTTTCTTAAGTAGGCCTACTTTATTACTAAAATGTCTACTGGTATCCCCTGCGAGGGGAAAATTAACAGTCGTATTTTGAAAGCCTTCTGCATGATTCCCACTGTCTTCTAAATTGGTATCTCTTTCAACCCTTTTAGATGATCTCTGTGAAGGAAGTTTACGGGAATGTATTGGGTGTGATAAGTATTTAGGAAGATTAGGAAAAAGCAATCTCTACATTTTCTCCATTAACTAGAAACTTGTCTACCTTTATCAAAAGTTCTTCTGAAAAATGTGAACCACACACGTAAATATTAGATGAAAGGCACTTGTCCTTTCTTGGTATGGCCCTCTCCCATTTAGAAAACAGTAATTTATATTTTGGAGGTGTAAAGAAATGTTTACGTTTAGATTTGTTATATCCAGATCTACAACCAGGCACTAAACACATAGGCATGTCGATTATTTCTATAAATTCACAGTTTCATAAACATTAACCACAATTCATCGCACTGTAACAAACACAGCAACCATACACGAACAATACTCCAATGCAATATCCAGCGAAACGCGCTGTAAATAGCCACACTAACGGCTTTGCTGCCACCTGACGGAGGCGCCAGGTAGCTCTTGTATAATCATATGGAAGAGCAGTGGAGTGATCACACTTTGTCTTTCTACTCGCTCTGCGTTTGCTTTTGTGACAAAAATCATCTTTTACTAAGAAAAATTCCTACTGGGATGTTGTGACAGAAGAAAAAGGAATACCTGCAATGAGAAATATGTGATCATTATTCATATAAAGCATTGAATTTAAATAATGGTAAATTGTTTTCGGCGAGGTCGATCCTGGGTTCGATCCCAGAAACCAGTATGTGGTATACGTAGTGTACGAAGCGACGTCTGGGCGGATATTCTCCTAGTTCTCCGGTTGCCCCCACCACTCATTCCACCAATTTCTCCATCATCACCTTTCCAATCATCCATTTCGTCTGCATTTCATATCATCCTCTTCCTCATTCTCATACCTGGTGCTCGGCTAACCACCCGCTTCCAGGTCTTCACTCTGTCCGGTCCATAGGTTCGACTGCTCCACGACAGGTATCTCACCCTAGGCATTGACGTGTAAGTTCTAGGGAGTGTAAGTCCTCCATATGGGGAGAGTAGTCAGATAAAGAAAGAGTAAATTGTTTTTAATCTCGGTACTTCCATTCATATTTAGCATACAAATTTTACTTGAGTCTACTAAATTTCATACCTATCTGCTTTCTAGATATGTTTTCAACTAGAACTTCTTCACTACAGATAGCATTGGTGACAGCCTATGCAGACACAACAGTTTTTTGGATTAAATTTTTTCTTGCGATGAGTTTTCCAGTGGGTTTACCCCACCGCAAAGCTATCCTGATTATATTTTATGTTACAAATGAATTCAGTTTAAAGTTCCTTAAGTTCTCATAACGTTGTTTATACACTCCATGTTTATTGCAGCGCTTTGTATAGGGTTGCCAGGTCTTACGTTTTTCCCGTAAGTTGTGCGTTTTTTGGGGATTAATCATACATTTTAGGTTTTTCCGTCCCGTAAAACGGTTTCTTCCATTTTTCTACTTTTTGGGCTGGAAATCAATTTTTGACTGCAAAATGCAATTAGCAGTGTTCTGATAAATTGCACTGCTGTGTAACCATACGCTATTCCGAGAACGTTGGTAACAGTAATAAAATACAGTTGCCTATTCTGTACCGTGAGAACGCATATGCTACGTCATTGTTATGTTCTCGTGGGGCTCTAATGACCTAGCTGTCGACGGGCCCTTAAACCCCAATCACTCACTCACTTTTATGTTCTCGTCATTGTATCTGTTTAATATAGTTGTATAATATCATTCACTTCCAAACAACATTGTTTTGGCTAAATTCCAGTACCTCACTAAATGCAATGGTCAAGGAAATTTGCACGTGTTGAATACCTTGATTTCATTTCTTGGTAATACAGGTTTGCCGTTCATATGCAATTCCGCAAGAATTTATCATGTAGCTTTAATGACTCCACAAAGAAACATTTTTTTCAATGTATTTATTGCGGCCTACCATTAATGAGACCAGTTCGTTTTCTGCAGTGCAGGATCTCCGCCGCCTCCCAAACGACCAGCCAATCGCATTGAGGATGTCGTCTATTTTTCCACTAACCTTATTACAGGGACTACCCCTAACCTGTCTGTGCAGAATGAACAACTTCTCATTAGGCTTCCTGGCTTGCCACACATCAACACCTCTCTCAACAGCCTGCGACGTCCTTGTGGTGATCTCTCAGCATCAGATATTCCTCTTTCTTGACGCAGTGAAAGTGGTTATTTCTATGGTCATACCCATCTTCAGCGCGGTCATACCCATTATAACCGCTACGCTTAAAACACTGTTTCATATCGGTGTCGCACAGCCCATCAGCAAATGCAATCGGCAGGCTTATCATAATCTTATGGGTGGGCCATTACATTTCTAGGGCTAATTCTGACATATTACACTGACGGTTGCAATAACCGGAATTACTGAGCGTCCTCTAAACACTGGCCGATATTTGAATCACATTGTAGTCTTCGCCACTGGCCCCTAAAGATGCCTAATTTATCAGCATCTCGGTTTCCTGCTCAGTAGATCAGTTGCTATAGGCTGCAGCTTTAGGTAAATGCCAGCGAATTGCTTCAACTGTAAACGTGTTGTCGTATTCCGCAGTTTGTAGCACGTGTGTCCAGGATGCTTCGAGATTTAGGTCCTGTAGCCTCTTTTCAAAAATGTCTTTGGAGATTCTCTAATGATACTAATGTTTGACAAGGTCATATCAGCATAGTAGGAGTGTTGGTATGTTTGTCCCGCCAGAGCTCTTTTATAACCCAGTAAATAAATGTACTGCTCTTTTCTCGGTAAGAGATTCGAATCATCAACCTGTAGATACAGAAAGCTAGTGTTCAACCAACTTCGCCATCCATAGACTAGCATATCCAGCCTCATCATGTTACTTCATTTCTTCAATGTAATGGTTCGAAATCCGCAAAGGTCTCCGCGGAGATGTTCCAAATAGGCATTCTGTTGCAAAGGTTTCTTCATGCCAGTTATCTCGTCTTCTATGCTGCAGGACTTTTCTTCTACGCTTTTTAACTTCTCTCAGCGTGTGATCATTTTCTCATGTCCTTGCTTTTGCTTTCTCTTCGCCTAGCTTTTCTTCCAGGTTACCCTCAGTGGTAGGAATGTTGTGTTATTTCGCACTTGCTGTCAGTGCAACCTTTATTTCATGGCTTGCAACAATTACATAACAGTTTGCTGGAATATCAGCTTCTGCTTCTCCTTTCTGCCTCTTCCTTATTTTGTACTGTGATGGAATCACCTTGTGGCTCGCAGAACCGAGCTCGATACAATACAGCAACAACATTAAGATGCTGGGCATGAATGCTTTGCGGTATAGGAGTCAGACTGTTCTGAAACATAAAGGGGCTCGCGCTTGGGTCGGCGGCCTTTTTCAAAAAATGTTCTGCTTTTTCTTCGATTCAAGGGACCTCAAAAATGTGTTCCTGTGAGATTTCAATTTTAATTTTCTAATGAAATACAGTACTTCATCTACATATCAAAGATATGCTATACAGAAAGTAAAAAAGGGGCTTCGTTATGGGATTTAACATTTAGAATCAAGATTCAAAGGTGCATTTCATTAATCACTTATTTTTCCGCACTATTCGAAGTCCTGCCACAAGCTCAGTAATGAATTACTCTCGTGAGGCCAAATGCTTTTATGCTGATTTAACATTTTCATCTCCCCATGAAAGTTTTAAAACTTTTGCGCGGCGTTGCCAAAAATAACTAAATTCAGCTCCGCTTAATCATATTTTATACACAATTATTTACTCTCTTACTGCCGTAATCAATATCCTTTTATTCCTGTCACTTTAGGGCCATCACTCCTAAAACGTTTTTGTTACACATGTTAGACTGTTATGACGAAAATAGAGGTGTTCGTCACTGATATTAAGTCAAAGTGATGCATAGAAAAACTCTATAATTTCAATGAAGTATGAACATTTTTAAATTTTTACAACAGTGGGTCTTCCAATCATATTTTTGTTTCCCAAAATGGGAACAAACATTGCAAAGGGCATGGAGAAGCGTAAAAATAGCATGTGCAACGCACACCCTTTAAAAACTCAGCGGCATCACTTATACCAGGTGAGTTAGCCGCACCTTATTTTTTGGGAGGTAGGCCACCCATCAAACTGCATGCGCACCTTAGTCCAGTTTTGCGCTTACTAAAATGTATTGCTTGACGTTCTTAAAGAGAGGAATGGGCAAAATTGAGAACAACAGCGGTTTAATGGACAAAACGTACTTCTTGCTAAAGTACACCTCAAAAACATACGACTCGTTTACTGAGAGCGAATTCCGGTTTTCGGCCGATTTTACAAACGTTTTATTAGAGTATACATAGCAACGTAATTCATTAAACGCATCGGAAAAAATGGACCTATCGTATGAGTACACCAACAACGTCAGCTAAAAACAAAATGGTGGATTCTTGTACTTAGAGCAGGGGTTGGCTGCCAAAAATAAGGAAAAATTTAGAGACACTCCTCATTCGTTATGGACCCGTACAGTCAAAACGGATATATTATTAAACAACAGTTTATTTACATTTTTGCGTGAACTACGCCTCGTGCATCTCAATTAATATGCATAACAGCTTTTGCCATTTAAGTAATAATATTAAAACGCCCAGCAAATGATTAAAACTGTCCTAAAAGGCTAAATCAAGCACGAAAACTTGCAAGGTGGCAATGGCATAGCGCCAGACATATAAGTCCTACTACTGAACGTGGTACGTGCTTTCAGTTAAGTCTCGTAATAGCTGAATAGGATTGAGACGTCTCCTCTGCGCTAACCCCAATGTCACAGGTTCGAGTCTCAGCATTGTAAATATCTTTTTTATGTTCATCAAAACTTGGAAACCAAATTCACAATAATCGAATTATAAAGTCCCTGAGGGTTTAGGACATAATTTAAATCGTTTTTGGTTGTCTGCATTTTGTAATAGAACAGGTATAATGACTTCTGCCCCATTGGACTGGCATGATGTAGTGTGTTGCGAACGCCGACCCCTGCGTTCTCCACACGTATGCTGTCGCACGATATTTTGTGCCAGTCTTTCATTATGTATTCGACAGACGAGTAGGTAGATATGCTTTTGATCTACGGAGAAGCAAGAACAAATACCCCAGCAGCTCAGCATCTATATCGGGAGAGATATCCGAATAGACGACAACCAACAGCAAACACCTTCCGGAATGTTGAAGGCCTCTGCGTGTAACAGCGTCACTTGCAAGAATGCCTCCTCATAGACACGCACCAGCAACATCCGGTGTTAATGTAGAAGCAGTTTAGAACGCCACCCAGAACAATCTGCATACTAGTACACTGTAGTGCGAATATTGAACACTAATAAGTTCCGTCCTTATCGTTTGCACCTACACCAAGCACTTTACGGGAGAGATTTCGAAGCTCGTGTAACCGTTTGTAAATGGTTGCTGGGGCAAGTAGCATGTGATGTGGGATTCACGTCCAGGATATTGTTTTCTGAAGAAACAAGATTCCACAACAATGGAACTGAATCGTCACAATATGCGCTATTGAAGTGTTGATAATCCTCATTGGGTAAGGGAGGCAGCATTCCAAGAGCAGTGGGGAGTAAATGTCCGGTGTGGAATCTTGGGAGACCACCTTGTTGAACCATTATTCTTCGAGGGGCACCTAACAGGAGCACGCTACCTGGAATTGCTCCGTAGCTCACCCCTTATTATTCGGGAATGTGCCACTGCAGGAGCGAATGACGATGTGGTTTCAACACGATGGCGCTCCTCCGTATCGATCGAGGATCGTCTGCAATCATTTGAATGCTGCACATCCTGGTCATTGGATAGGAAGACATGGACCAGTCTCCTGGCCTGCCAGATCACCTGATCTGATACCCCTTGACTTCTTTCTCTGGTGTTATTTAAAAGAACGCATTTATGCACAGTAGCTGGGCAATCCAGAAATCCTTCGTCAGCGTATTACAGTGGTTTGTAGATCTGTTCAACCCGCCATGCTACACCAAGTCAGGGGCTCCATTCAACAGCGTGCCCAGGAATGCATTACCCAAGAAGGTCATCAGTTTGAGCATTTGCTTCGTTAGAGGAGTCGTGTTCCAGGAATAGAAAATGGGTCATTCCAGCGCCGCAAAACATATCACTATGAAACATTTTTAATAGCACAGTAATTCATTGTCTGCAAAATTGTGTTTAACTTCCATGTTAAACTCTGACAATGTAATTTCCTTGCTTTCATGAAATGGATCATCGTTGTTCATTTTTTATATGGTAAGTGCAAAGAGAAGATAATCCCAAAGCTTCAAAAGATGTGACTATCGCTCAAAGCCTTCTTTTTTCTAACTTTCCCCTTGCACCTACAAGGAAATAAGCAATAAGATAATTTGTACAAATGTTTATCTCAACTAAGACGAAGAAGATATGGGAATAAGAATTTGTACAAATAGTTTGTACAAGAGTAGAGAAAGTCATGTGAGTGTAACACATCAGATTTTTTGTGTCGGCACTCCTGGTAACTAGGATCTCTGAAAATTCACTGTTCTATGAGTTTTGAGATAGAACAACCACTTTAGTTCTGTCCCGCTAATTGTTCTCTGCAATTAGTGCTATATCACCGATCTTTAGGCCCACACTTTCTTAGTCGAAACACCATGACTGTTTTATTTTATAGAGTTATATATACACACTTGCTCCATCGTGTGTAACTGTCATTGCAATGTAACAGCATAAACAATACAAAACATACAGAGATATTTTGCAATTTTTTCACATTTGCCAACCATAGATATATCAACAACTAACAAATAAATACAACATATGCCATTATTAAAACCTGTTTTATTTTTGACATCTGAGGTGGGCAGTAATAATTGTTATAAGAGGATAGGTATTAACAAAGGTTTTCCTTACAGGTCTGTCACTAGCACTGGTCATAATGATTCAAAAAGAGGTTTACGAATGAGTAGCTGCCGCTCAAAAGCCAAGAATAATGCCAACAATAGAGCCATTAACAACACAATGGATGAGAATAAACGTAACAATTGTTACAAATCTGTCCCTACTAGCACTCCTAATGTGGTAGTGAGTGTAAAATCCACTTCCAATGGTAAAAACACCGCCGTCTCCACTACAACCAAGAAGACATCATGGTCCAAGAACTTAGTAAAGAACCTAGAACCAGAAAATCTGTCTCCTGAGGAAATTGCTTTGTCTGAAATCCAACAGGATGAACCAGAGAACTGCAGAATGAGACCTCCAGTTTTGGAAACTAGTATATAAAGAGAGATATGATATGTTTTACTTTGCAGCTGAAAATGTTAAGTACTTATTTAGCTGCACATCAAATGGAACAAAGAGTAAATAGACAAAACAAAAAAGAAATTGACACAATGTAACACATATTTTTTCAGTTTAAATTTCCATGCAAAACGAAAAGTAATGTTATAGGTTTTAAACGTATTGTATTAGCATTCACCAATTATTTATTTTAAATGCCTCTTAAAATAAAGTGTGAAAATACTCAATACCAATCTTACCTACCTTATTAGGCCATGGCAAAAAGTTTACTACTTACTACTGGATGATATAGCTTTGAGCTACTCATATGCAGAAACATTTTGAATTTGCTTATGAATTTTGTTTCAATGTCTGTGTACAAAACACACATTTCTTATGTAAGGCCACAGGAATAAATAAAAAAGAGAGAAAACAAATATTGGACTCTTGGGCAAACTACTACTGTTACTGCTATTGCAGTATCACAACTACTACCATTATTACAAGAACTACCATTATTACAAGAACTACACCATTACAACTCCCTCCAATATGACCATACCTCAATAATTTCTGTTCTTCCTTCTACCATAATAACTACTACCACTGTTACTATCATCACTACTGTCACCGACATCAATAGTATCCACGAGTATCGCCCCAATTACTTCCAATACCACAACTTACACCACCACTACCATTACTGATACCATCACATTTACTGTTGTCATCATCATAAACTTCTGCCACTACTACCAACACCACTGCCTACTACAGTAACAACTACCACTACCATTACTCTGGCCATCATCACAAGCTGTTGCCACTGCCACCATAACCACCACCCCCAAAAACTACAACCAGTATCACTACTGTCACTACCACTACTACTACTACCTCTTCACCACCGTTGCTGACACCACCACCACTACCACCACCACCGCCACCGCCACCACTACCAACACCACCACAATCACCACCACCAGCACCACTATGACCACCACCACCACTATGACCAACACCACAACCACCACTGCTGACACCACCACCACCAACACCCCCACCACCCCCACCACCCCACCACCACTGCTGTTGACACCACCCACCACCACCACCACTATGACCACCACCATGACCACCACCACCACCAGCACCACTATGACCACCACCACCACTATGACCAACACCACAACCACCACTATGACCACCACCACCACTGCTGACACCACCACCACCAACAACCCCACCACCCCACCACCACCGCTGCTGACACCACCACTACCACCACCACCAACACCGCCGCCGCCACCGCCGCCGCCGCCACCGCCACCACCACCACCACCACTATGACCACCACCACCATCGCCATCACCACCACCACCATCACCACCACTATGACCACCACCACCACTATGACCAACACCACAACCACCACTATGACCACCACCACTGCTGACACCACCACCACCAACACCCCCACCACCCCACCACCACCGCTGCTGACACCACCACCATCACCACTACCACCACCAGCACCACTATGACCACCACCACCACCACTATGACCAACACCACAACCACCACTATGACCACCACCACTGCTGACACCACCACCAACAACCCCACCACCCCACCACCACCGCTGCTGACACCACCACCACCATCACTACCACCACCACCACCGCTGCTGACACCACCACCACCATCACTACCACCACCACTACCGCTGCTGACACCACCACCATCACTACCACCACCACCGCTGCTGACACCACCACCACCCCCACCACCACCACTACAACCACCACCGCTGACACCACCACCACCACCCCCACCACCCCACCACCACCACTATGACCACCAGCATCACCACCACCACTGCCACTATGACCACCACCACAACCACCACTGCTTACACCACCACCACCACCCCCACCACCACCACCACTATGACCACCACCACCACAACCACCACTATGACCACCACCACTACCACCACTGCTGCCACTGCCACCACCACCACTACTACTGCCGCTGCCATTGCTACTACCACCACCACCATGACTGCTGTTAGCATTACCACCACTGCTACTGATGTTACCCACCCACTACCCTTTACATGGAACACTTTTCTAAAGTTTTGATTTTCTCAAAAACAGCTCTAATGATTTTCATAAAAAATACCATAATATTCTCATGTCAAATGATGTTTATATCTTGAACTGCCTGAGAATGTCCTGAAAAGCCTTCTTCATTCTGAATGATTTTTGTATAACTGGTAAACTGTAAGAGATATACAAAGTCCTACTAGACAAAAACGTAGATGTCGTTAAAATACAACCTATGTGAAATACAACTTTTTGTGGAGTGAAGCATTTCCAAAGTATTCCCTGTTGTTTGTTTGAATTTTCTAATACTTATACTTTTCTCAAATAGAAATACATTATTTATTTATTTTATCTCTTGGTTACGTAAAGGGAATAAATTTTAAAAGTGAATAGTTGTGCTCTTAAAACATTTGTCTAGCACTTAAAACTGATTGTACTCCCATATTGCCCTTGCACCTACAAGAAAATTAGTAAAAGGATAATTTCTGCAAATGTTTAGCTCAATTAACATGAAACTGACAGAGGAATAAGCATTTCTAAGAATAGTTCATACAAGAACAGAGAAAGTCATTTAAGTGAAAGACATTAATTTTTTTCTTCCATTACAATAAGTACCTATATATAAAACAATTCTTGAATATACTAAGTTGTATTCAATCCTAAACCATCAGAAACAGTTTTCTTTCTTTTTTATTTTTAATTTTGCTTCTAGAAACATATTAGAAGCAGAGCGGAATGACTCAGGTGGTTCAGTCTGTGGCTCACATTCACGAGGTCATCTGTTCAATTCCCATGGTCAACCTTCCTGACCCATAGGGGTTTTCTGGAGTTTCTCCAGGTCCCTAGGCAAATGTTAGGTAGGATAATTATATCCCCCAAATTTCCTGTCCCTCTATTTCACCTCACTTCTCATTTTATTTCACCTTTCATACTGGTTGACTATTGCAGGGTTCTAAGCACCTGTGAACACTTGTGTCAATAACATACTCACGTCTTATTTATCCCAATTATAGGTCTGAAGCATAATATACTGTTAAGCTATTGCATTAAAACTAGGAAATATTAAACTATGATTTACTGCCTGAATGTCTATTTAGTCTTTGTTCCTGTGCTCATTGATATAATGCTCACATATGTAGACTAGTCCTTACTGTTTTAGTGCCATAAAAGGCTTTAATTTATTTTTGCCTAGCTGTTTATATCAGTTTAAGATGCACAGTTCAGACTTGCATTATATTTGTGAGCTTACCCCATATCTGAGTATGGGGAATTTTAATAAACACACTAAATTAATGATTTTATAGAAGTATTTGAGTCTTCATTGTTAATGGATTCTCAATTGGCATTTGAAGAGGAAGAATCTGTTGTGGTTGATTGTGCTGCATCTGAGTTTGAAGTCTTTGAAACATGTTCGGATAAAAAGTAAGTTAAGTGAAACTGAAAGTGCTATAGGTTGACTCAAATACTTCCACAAAATCATTGGAAAAGTTTTACTGTTTATATCACTTTGTATAGGGTGAGGCAAGTAAAAGTGACCCAGACAAGTGTCTGTGATTGGATGTGAATGTGGTGCGCACACCATGTGATTGAAAGCAGTTGAGATGTTAGTGTGAGTTAATCAATGCAGTTTTTTGATTGGCTATTCACTCTGATGAAGCCTGGTTTTACCTGGGTGTCAACTCACAGAATCACAGGTACTGGGCAGCAGAGAATCCACATAACTTCCACCATACATCACTGCATGATCAGAAGGTTGGTGTTTGGTGTGCAATGCACATAACATTGGTCCCATTTTCTTTCATCAGTTGGTGAACATTTCCAACATTTTCAATCCATTTGTGTCAGCATTAACTGAGGAACAAAAGGCCTTCAGTTACTTCCAACATGATGGTGCAACTGCCCATACACCCACCAAACCATGGATCACATTCACACAATCTTCACTTGTTAGCAGAGGTCAGTCTGATTCGGCCCTAGCTGGCCACCAAGGTCATGGATCTGTCAGTGTGCAATTACTTGCTATGGGGAGCCCTCAAGGCTAAATTGCATTGCAACAACCCTCATAGTATTCAAGAACTGCAGCAGAACATTTTTGATGAGATTGCAGCAATTCCAGCAATCCAGCTTCGATCTGCCTTGCGCAACTTGCTGACCAGGCTTTAAAGGTTTCAAGGGATGAATAGTAGTCATTTTCAACATCTGCCGTAAGCATGTTAGTGAACTATCTCCTTTCATTTTATATGTTTCTTTGTAACCTGAACTCTGTTCCTCGGGCCACTTTTATTTGCCCCACCTGTATATGTTAAGTGGAAACTGAATTAACTATGTACAAGGTCATGTCACTATTGCTTCACCTGATTTGAACTGTTTTGTAGTTATTTCAGCCTTCTGATAATGTTTTCCTAATTAATGTGAAGTATCATAATACAAATTACAGTTAAATAAACTTTAATTTAGGACTGCCATGTATATTTCTGTTTTGCAGGCAAACTATAAAGAAATTACAACCTATCTAAAGGTATTTGAACTTATGAACAAAAGTTATCAAAAGGAGAGCAAGGTTGATTAACTGAAATCAGTCAGAATATTAACGTATTACTAATTTACAGAGTTTTACAAGAACATCTTTTAAGATCCTTTACAGTCATTATCAGTTTCTTTGGCTTTTTTTACCAGGTGTTGCATAAATGAAACCCATTTTGTAGATATCTAAGGTGGCACAATGAAATTGCTGAATTTGTCCTAATGCTGAGTGTCAAAATTCACCCATTGGTTTCTTTTCTTAATCACATCAATTGTTCTCCGTTAGTGCTACTAGTTCATTCACATATTTCAAAAGTTTTGTTTGCTCGTTGATATTGTAGTTTTCTGTTCAAAATATGCAGCTATTACTGATTTGTCCACATGATATATGCATTATTCAGCTTCATTGCCACTTTGGTAATTACAGTAATTACATGGGCTTCATTAGCTACAATTAATAAATCAGGTACATTATAAGTATTGCACAATGTTTACATGTCACATTTGTTTTCTGTGTCAAATTCTCCTATGTTGTATAGAGGATGTTTTATTCGCTATTTATATAATCTCTCTTTAAAAAGTTGATCATCTGCACCTAGTACAAGATAATGAGGGTGAAGCAAAAGTGATCTACCTATATGTTTAAGTTACATTAATAAAAATTGAGTTATACTTAATGATTTAATCAGTATTACGCACAAAACTAGGTAGAACATATAAAACTAAACAAAACAGGGTATTTAATGAATCTACCTAGTCAATATAAGCCTAATTCAAATGAGAGTAAAAGACTTCTTTGGGATATGTGGAAGGGAATTATTTTTCTTTTCTGCTTAACATAGAGAACGAATGAGTTTATATCCAAATGAACACTATATCAATTGAATTGTTCATGGTTGAAAAGCACTAACCCCACTTTTCTCCAAATTGACCTTATCACAGTTTCATTCTCTACTGATCACTTACAAGTTATACAAAATAAAGTTCTCTGAATTATACCAATGCATCATGGTTCATCAGATATGCAAAACTTCACCGTGTAGTCTGTATTCTGTTACTGCATCAATATGTCAGACAAGTTTCCAGATCATTCTGTCATCACATACAGGTCTGTGGCGTACAACATTGGTAATCAAACTTGCTGGCCAACGCACATGAACAGGAAGCTTAAATGTATTACCAAGTACCTAATACCACTGTGATGAGTTTGAAGATTAAAAGATTTTGGTATAGGCATAGATTTATCTTGGAAGTTGTTGGTATTTGGGATTACAGGTGGTCTGGGAAAGAGCTAAGTATTTTCCTGCTACAGGTGTTTTAGTTGACATATGAATCAGAAATTAAAGAAAAATTAAGTCGTTATTAAAATTGCCTTGGCCAGGAGTATATAAGTGTTGTAGCAGAGTGATCACAGGTTTCACCAGCATGATGGTTCCATTGCTCTGCCTGACCTTTAGTTACATGGGTCTTATACAAAGTGTTTAGTACATTTTAGTACCTTACAAAATGTTAGGAACATTAGGATAGCATGCAAATAGCATGTGGAAAAACATGTGATACTAGCTAGTCACGTCCACTCATGTTTTCCTGTTAGTTTACATAAGATAACATGTTCATCGTCTCCAAAACTTGTCAGGTGCAAATGACCTCATTGTTGATGAGTCCTTAAAACTCACTCCCTCCCTCCCTCGCTCCCTTGCTCACTCACTCCCTCACTCACTCACTCACTCACTCACTCACTCACTCACTCACTCACTCACTCACTCACTCACTCACTCACTCACTCACTCACTCACTCACTCACTCACTCACTCACCCCAAAACTTGAATTTCTTTAACTTCTAATAGATATATCATAATGGAATATTTCTCCATACTTATCAGAGACTGTTCCCATGTTTTCTGGATAAAAATATAAATGACTGTCCAGAAAGTGTAACTTCAGTGACGTATTGCAGCCTTTACTGTGATAGGAGGAAACTAACTCCTCCAAATCTCTATAATTTTCAGATTTAGAGTTTCCTAAAAAGTTACTGTATATGTTCCCTTCTTTTATTTTGCCATCACAGATATATGCAGAAAGTTTTGCTGGATATAGGCCAAACCATCACTTTCTTTATTCATGATCTTCAAAAATTTTTTATGTAACCACTTATGTAGTAATCATACTACATAAGTATGAGTAAATAAGTGTGTTCAACAAATGGACCTTGATGCATTACAGGAAAGTTAAACATTGCTATTAATTGGGCAATTTCATTCATTATACATTCCGTGCAGCAGGATATATATTAATATGAATCTTGAGGTGATGGACAAACACACAGTGGACATTGTAGCTATAGACTAATCTAAGTCAGTCAAAGTATATGTAGGTATAGTAAAAAATTATATCAAAAGTATTTGACCAAAATTTATTACACTTACTATTAACATTTCTGTACACAATATATGATTACTCTAACTGCATTAAAGTATAATTGCTCTAACATGCTAGAGTTTACATATATATTGTGCTCTTTTTTTTTTCTTTTTGTAATTTTTCTGAAGTATCCAGAGGTGGCCTTAGTTCCTTTCAGCAATGAACAATTGAATTTTTAAAGAAACATGTTAACTCATTCTGTATTCACTACTGCATTAACAACTATTACTTTCTAACATTGCATCACACACTAGTAATTCTAGCTTTTTTTACAGTTATGAATTTAAGTCTTTTAATTTACCAATACCTTATACAGTATGCAGTGTGCAGCAGTCAAGTAATTTTAGTTCAACTAAGTTGTGATTCATTTGACGTTTTATGTAATTTTTGGTGACCAGTGATGGCAAAACTATTGTTTCAAACCATGATTCTAATAACTAAGGTTATGAATGCTATGGCAAAAGGAAATTTAACCTGTCATTGGTCTCAGAATGAGTGCAGCATTCACTTCCACTTTTAACCCTACAGTGGTTAAGTAGATCTACATGAGTAGTCTCTGCACTTCATGAACATGAAAACAGGGTTTTAAGTTTATTACCTTCCAGAATGTGTGGAAAATCATGTTGTGCAAAAAATATGTATTTAAACTACAAAATTATAATAATGATAGTCATTAATGTTTAGAATATTTATATTATACACTGCTTACATTTGTAGGAATTATATTATTTACCAAAATTGGAAGCATCTCATATACTGTATGTTATGAAAATTCTTAAAAAGGCAGTTGATATCAAATTAACCATATATGAATAGTCCTAAGTGTAAAAGAAACCCCACACCACAGAGGTGTGTACTCGTGCCATGAGCAACATTGTAAATTTTCAGGCAGCTAAGATGTCAATAAAGGCCTACATTGTTTACTGTGTCAAAGTTAAGCAGAAAGGTCTCTTGCAGCAGTTGAAAGATTTACATGAAAACAGGTATAATCTGTTTTGTAATATATATTGCTTGTGTGATTGAAAAATTCTTGCCATGATCAACATTTTAAATTTTCAGGTAGCGAAAACATCAAAATCCTGATTAGAACTATATTATATTATGTTGTCAACAGATTTGCTTGTTGAAAACATGAATAATCTGTTTTGCTAACTAAACTTTACATTTCAACCAGAATAATTATTGAAATCTCAAGGATTATCTCTGTGATTAAAAAACTAACACCATGACCAACCCTCTAATTTTTCAAGTAGCAATTGCTGCTGGGTTAACAAACAAAAAGTACATTGTAATTGGCTTGAATTTTTTTTAAAGAAGTGTGTACCAAACATTTTGTCAGGAACAGCCAAATTATAGTAAAAAGAAAGTAACTTGGTAAAAATGAATAATAAGCCATACAAAACCTTAATTAAAACTGCATAAAACTGAATTTCATGTCACAAAAGAAGGAGTGAATTCAGCAGATGCCCGCCACCAATGGTGTCAACAAATGTACCGCAAACAACTAAGGGTTAAAGTTGCCAAATACTGCTTTATGAGTAAAAAAAAAAAGACACCGCAGTCATAACTAATTACATTTCATACAGTCATACACATTATCATTATTCTTATTATTCAAAATAATATTTGTGGAGTATTAACACCTGAATATAGTGTATTTTAATGAATTAACTCTACAGAGGGCGGTGCCATGGCAAGCAGATAGTTTGCCTACCACCTAGGTGGCCCAAGTTTTCGATGCCACAGACCCACATGTGGTATTCGTGGTGGGCGAATAGGCGTCAGGGTGGGTTTTCTCCAGGTTCTCCAGATTCCCCCATCACTCATTCCCTCATTGTCAGCATTTCATATCATCCTCTTCCTCAGTCTCATACCTGGTGCTTGGCTGACCACCCGCTTCCAGGTCTTAACTCTGTCCGGTCCGTAGGTTTCTCTGCTCCCCAACAGGCGCCTGACCCTAGGCACTGGCTTGTAAGTCCTAGGGGGTGTAAGTCCTACTTAAGGGGAGCGTAATCAGGTAAAGAAAGAAAAAAGCTCTACAGAACTTCAGATTCCCCGAAAATGAATTCAATTTCATTGCATGTAAGGTGATATACAGCAAAATAAGTGTTATACTCTCCAGCATTTGATGTTTGATGTTGAGTTCTATAAGCTGTATACTTCACAATGTTTCATTAGTTACACATCACACATTATGACATATGTATGAACCAACTTGAAGACAGACTGCTTAGTAAAAATCATAAGAGAAGGAGTAAATCCAGCAGACACCCATTACCAATGGTGTTAACAAATGGACCACAACCAACTAAGGGTTAAAGTTGCCAAATGCTGCTTTATGGGTAAAGAAAGGTACATCAGTCATAACTAATTTCATTTCATACAATCATACACATTATCATTATTCTTATTATTCAAAATAATATTTGTGGAGTATTAACACCTGAATGTAGTGTACTTTAGTGAATTACCTCTACAGAACTAAAGAAAACTCTCAATCCAAGGGACACGGACTGAAATTTCAAAGTTCCATAATAAGTAAGCACTGACTTAAAATTTTGTATAGGTTATAAAGTCATTAGTAAGCTGTGTAGAAGGTTTCACATTTATATGATTATGAGTACAAAATCAGTTATTACTTTTGTTGTCATAGCACCATTTACTAAGATAAAAGTTAATTTCTATTTGCATACATATTTATATAAAAGTTACTCAAATATCTGAAAAGTTTACTTTAAAAAAAAAAAAACTGTCATAAGCTGAAAATAATAACCAGGTATGTTCAATTGTCTTTGCACAGCAGATGTGTACACTTTTACTACAATGGGATCAAAACTACTGCACCTGTCTCAATTTTGTAATTTTTGGTTGAAATTTCAGTCCTTGTGTCCCATTTCACCTCTTGTAAGGTGATATACTTTCCTAACAGCAAAATAAGTGTTACACTCTCCAGCATTTGATGTTTAATGTTGAGTTCTATAAGCTGTGTGCTTCACAATGTTTCATTAGTTACACATCACACATTAGATAAACTATAACATATGTATGAACCAACTTGAAGACAGACTGCTTAGTAAAAATCATAAGAGAAGGAGTGAATCCAGCAGACACCCATTACCAATGGTGTTAACAAATGGAACACAACCAACTAAGGGTTAAAGTTGCCAAATGCTGCTTTATGGGTAAAAAAAGGTACATCAGTCATAACTAATTTCATTTCATACAATCATACACATTATCATTATTCTTATTATTCAAAATAATATTTGTGGAGTATTAACACCTGAATGTAGTGTACTTTAGTGAATTATCTCTACAGAACTAAAGAAAACTCTCAATCCAAGGGACACGGACTGAAATTTCAAAGTTCCATAATAAGTAAGCACTGACTTAAAATTTTGTATAGGTTATAAAGTCATTAGTAAGCTGTGTAGAAGGTTTCACATTTATATGATTATGAGTACAAAATCAGTTATTACTTTTGTTGTCATAGCACCATTTACTAAGATAAAAGTTAATTTCTATTTGCATACATATTTATATAAAAGTTACTCAAATATCTGAAAAGTTTACTTTAAAAAAAAAAAACTGTCATAAGCTGAAAATAATAACCAGGTATGTTCAATTGTCTTTGCACAGCAGATGTGTACACTTTTACTACAATGGGATCAAAACTACTGCACCTGTCTCAATTTTGTAATTTTTGGTTGAAATTTCAGTCCTTGTGTCCCATTTCACCTCTTGTAAGGTGATATACTTTCCTAACAGCAAAATAAGTGTTACACTCTCCAGCATTTGATGTTTAATGTTGAGTTCTATAAGCTGTGTGCTTCACAATGTTTCATTAGTTACACATCACACATTAGATAAACTATAACATATGTATGAACCAACTTGAAGATAGACTGCTTAGTAAAAATCATAAGAGAAGGAGTGAATCCAGCAGAAACCCATTACCAACGGTGTTAACAAATGGACCATAACCAACTAAGGGTTAAAGTTGCCAATTGCTGCTTCATGAGTAAAAAAAAGGCACATCAGTCATAACTAATTTCATTTCATACAGTCATACGCATTATCATTATTCTTATTATTCAAAATAATATTTGTGGAGTATTAACACCTGAATGTAGTGTACTTTAGTGAATTACCTCTACAGAACTTCAGATTCTCCTCCCATTCTCACAATGCAACTTCATTGCATGTGAGATGATATATTTTCCTAACAGCAAAATACGTGTTGCACTGCTCAGCATTTGATGTTTAATGTTGATTTCTATAAACTGTATACTTTACAATGTTTCATTAGCGATATATCACACATTAGATAAACAATGTATGTGTGAACCAACTTGAAGGCAGGCTGCTTAGTAAAAATTTCACAACATAAACAATTCTTAAGAATGATGTATTTCAAGTTTTAAAAGCTCGGTTTCAAACTTAATTGTGAAATTTCTTTGGAATCTATTAAGCTTGTTAACAATGATGGAGTTAAAATTTTAAAAGGTTGGTTTCAAATTGAATTGTAAAAATTCTTTGGAATCTATCAAGATTGTTAAGAATGATGGAGTTAAAATTTTAAAAGGATGGTTTCAAATTGAATTGTAAAAATTCTTTGGAATATATCAAGCTTGTTAAGAATGATGGAGTTAAAATTTTAAAAGGTTGGTTTCAAATTGAATTGTAAAAATTCTTTGGAATCTATTAAGCTTGTTAAGAATGATGGAGTTAAAATTTTAAAAGGTCAGTTTCAAATTGAATTGTAAAAATTCTTTGGAACCTATTAAGCTTGTTAAGAATGATAGGTTTAAAATTTTAAAATATTAGTTTCAAATTGAGTTATAAAAGATTCTTTTGAATCTGTCAAGCTTATTAAGAATGATGTATTTCAAGTTTTAAAAGGTTGGTTTCGAATTGAATTGTAAAAGACTCTTTTGAATCTATCGAGTTTGTTAAGAATGATGTATTTCAAGTTTTAAAAGGTTGGTTTCAAATTGAATTGTAAAAGATACTTTCAAATCTATCAAGCTTGTTAAGAATTATGTATTTAAAATTTCAAAAGTTTGGTTTTAAGCTGAATTGCAAATGATGCTTTGGAATCTATCAAGCTTGTTAAGAATGATGGATTTAAAATTTTAAAAGGTCAGTTTCAAATTGAATTGTAAAAATTCTTTGGAATCTATCAAGCTTGTTAAGAATGATGAGTTTCAAATTTCAAAAAAAAATTGGTTTCAAATTGAATTATAAAAGATTCTTTCGAATCTGTCAAGCTTATTAGGAATTATGTATTTAAAATTTTAAAAGGTCAGTTTTAAACAGAATTGTAAAAGAGTCTTTGGAATCTATCAAGCTTGTTAAGAATTATGTATTTAAAATTTTAAAAGGTTGGTTTTAAACTGAATTGTAAAAGATTCTTTTGAATCTATCAAGCTTGTTAAGAATGTTGGATCTAAAATTCTAAAAGGTTGGTTTCAAATTGAATTGTCTATACTTTAATGTTTGCTACTTGCATGATGAACATGTGTTATTTTTTCACTGTTACTCTTCCTCAATTACATGTAATGTTTGTTTTCTAATAAATGTTGTATATTTTTGTGATGCATGGAGGGTAAATAAAACTGCAAAAGCTCAAAAAAAAACATTTTATTTATCATTTGTTGTTTCCTTTTATCTATGCCAACAACTTATAATATTCCCTTTTATACATATAAATGGCATAACACAGAATATGTGTTCTGTATATACTCTTTCTTATAGAAAAACTTACAAATTATGAAGGGTGTAGATTTTAAGAATCTGGTAGTAATAAATACAGAATGGAAACAACATAGATGTCCATAAGTAGAGTGATTTAAATTGGTATATTGAACAAAGTATTGTAGGCACATATTTTTCTTTCTGCTGTATATTTGCTCTAAAAAAACAATATGGGTCAGAAATTTGTCATATATTTTATCCTTTGATGCCTTTGAATATCAAAATGCTTTTAAGAGAATAGACAGTTTAAAAAACAGAATAAACCTTTCTTTTGCATATTTTTTGTTAAATTAATTGGTCACAAACATTTACAGTTGAAGTTTCTGCACATGTCATTTGGATATGTCTGCTAACACTGTATGGTGACCATTCCCCTCACCCCGCATGACATAATGCTGACCATAAGTCTGCCTGATAGGCATAAACGAGCTATAGTGAGGTCATAAACATGAGGAAGATCTCCATAAAGAAGTCAACTAGAAAAGCGATATCAAATTGGGGCTAGTTAAAATGACTTTAATTTACTATAAACTAATATGCAGTGTTACAAATGTGATTGAAACTTTATTACATTAAATCTGCTAGTAAAAGATCTCCATTGTTAGATGATGATTTTTCAACAAAGTAGTTAATAAACTCCCTTAAAACAAGAGGGTATTCTCAAAGGACATTTAAATTACTCATAGCAGGAGAATGTGCTCTTGCAGCCTATTGAATAATCTGGAAAGCAAGAGTGAAAAAATGCAAAATTGGAAATAATTGGAATTTTCAGTGAGTTCTTTTAGGGGCGTCAAGAAATTGATGAATTAAACAAAAATGAGATGGTAATAGTAACACTAATACTTTTAGTCATGTTAGTGATATGATAAAGACATCACTCTTTCTAGGCTTCTGTTAAACAATATTAAATCAATAAATACTCTTTATTCTTGATATATCACCAGGGAACAGAGGGGGTGCATTGCACCTTAACCCATCATGGATCTTTTGTGCCTAGTTCCGCCAAGAGGAATAGATGAGGTGAAGGAACTGCAGGAAGCTATGGGCCATAAGATAGGCCTGTCTTTAATAGTTTTCTTAAAAGGATATTTTATATTCAATTCAACCATGGAAAATTGCTAGGAAGAAGTGCTGGAATAGATGCAGTTCACTGAAGACGTACCTACTGACAGCAGAAGTGTACCATGTAAGCATTTACTACCCTTTCCTCCTTAAAAGAGTGTATGCTCTCCAAGTGTGTATGCTCTCAAAAGCATTCACAATCAAATAGAGAAATTCATTAAAGGACAGCATTTTATTCAATATAGTTGTCATAAAAGTTAAACAAACTACATACGTAGTATGTACAATTAGTACCTATGCAAAAATGTACTCGACTGGCCAATAAATTGCATTTTTTAGAATTTGATAATAAGGCATAGACATAAATCATTGTGTTGTTATTCTAACCAGTTGTTCAGTGTTATTGCTTCTGAGCGACATCTGAGGTACCACAAATGGAAATTTCTTGGATTAATACCTTTGTTACCCAGAATATTGACAGGTTATGATTTTTTTCCACCCATGTGCATTATGCGTTTAGCATATGTATATTGTTTATTTAGGAAAAAATGTTAGTTTAACAATTTACAAGGTTTATAACAGTTTCACAGATGATCAGCCATGTGAGGTAAATGCTGGGGTGCATTAACCTCTTCTACACAGATTCCTTTCCCTTCATTTTTCATTTCCCTCCCCTGTCTTATTTCAGGTTTGGTTGGTAGCACGGCTCGTTCCAGCTAATATGGACAGATGGTGTAGTTGCTTGCGTACTACAACCTCTTCCCTGACCCTCCCTGGAAGTTGCTGCCAGACCACAAAGGTGGCCCTGTCATCCTCTCCCTGGGTAGAGGACACACTTAGGTTGTGTGCCAGGTTTCAATAGATGTAACTGTTATGGACTTCTATGCATCTGTGGGTTTAGTTGGCTCTGCTCTCTGACAAGCCTCTGGTCTCCCTACGCCTCATCCCTTCCCCCTACGGGATGGTAGTCCATAACAAACCCATGTCAGGGTCGCAGTGGGATGTTCCCCCTCCATCACACACACATGCATGCACACACACACACATACACACACACACCCACACGTGCACACGTGCACACACACACACCATGTTTGTCTTCTCAGGATAAGGAAACTCCCAGAAAACCCTTATGGATATAACCCACTCTAACCTAGATTCAAACTCGGGACCTTTTGAGTACGTAATACGTAATACTTTGATAACTAGCTTATAAAATAAATGTGGAAGAAAGTTCTTTACTAAAGGAGTCAATGAGTGTCATTAGATCTTGATTCTAACAGTGTGCTAATGGATCACACATCCTGCCATAATATGAAGTTAGAGCACGTTTCCACCAAAGAATGGCTAAAAAGGATTATTATTGAATGGATGAATGCCAAAGGGTTCACATACAAAAGCATGGTGAAATGAACTGACATTTTAATTAAATGCAGCAAACGATAAGTTTGTTGTAGATACCAGAGCCAAATTTACTATTTGCCGACATAATTGTACCACCAAGTAATTTACATTTGTATGTAACTGAATAATCATCATCAACACTTCATGAATTAGGAGACTTCTCCTGTTCCGGCTTCAAGTTTCTCTCCACCTTCTCATCGGTCTTCCAACATCGCTCCTCCCATATGGATGGTAATTGTATGACATTTTGGGGTATCGGGTATTATCCATCCTTTGTAAATCATTTCTTCAGCTTCTTCTATATTGGTTTATTTTATCATTTATTGGGCAAATACCCAGCTCTTCTCTTATTTCATTTTTTATTATATCCATTATTGTACATCCTTTTATAGCTCTAAGGTATCTCATTTCTGCTGCATTTATTTTATCCCATTCTTTTTTCTTTATCATCCATGTTTCACAACCATGTTAACATTGGAATCGCAACTGTTATAATTGATAGATAACACAAATTGCTCTCTAGTTTCAGGAAACTCCTAGATTGCTTCAGTAGTAACAATGGAGGGACTTATATCATCTTTGAATAGGTATAATGAAATTATTTTCCCCTTTATACGCGAGGCACTTAAGGTTTTCTGCAGTTTGTCGGTAACTACAGCAACACCAGAATGTTCGTTCTCAACATTATGGTATCTGAAGACCTATTTGAGGAGTACCATGGGAGCAGACAGATTGAATGGACTAGCATTAATGTACATAAGTAAAAATTTGGAAATTAAAACTCAAGCAATACTGGATAAAATGTGTAAAAAGTCTTGTTGAGTTTTTCTTTAAATGTAACTGTATAACTCTGTAAGAGACTATCTGATATAGCTATATGCATAAGATGACATTTTCAGATTTTCTAACTGTAGTACCTCATCAGATCTCCCCTGAAGACAAATCCTTTGCTGCCCCTGATCACTGTTGGAACCTAAAAATGTTGAAAATGACTGGGACATAACAAGTAACGAACCTAACAAATGTAGCTTAACAAAAGAATGTGTCTTAAATATTTTCAAAGAAACATTTATAATTAGACAACTTTAATTGTAAGCAATGAAGGCTTGGATAAAATAGCAATTATGGCTGATAGAATTGTAGAAATGAACCCACATCCTAAGTTATGTGCAACTTCCAGCAATACCAACAAACAAACGACTGAAAGTGAAGTAACTATGAAAGAGGCTATGTCTAAAATACTGGAACTGGAACAACAAATTTCTGCAATTCCCACCAATTATAAGAAATCATGCTCTAGAAATCCCAGTTATCATTGCAACAGTAGCCGCAGTAAGTCCAGAAGAAAGTACAACCCAAGAGGAAAGTGGTACTGCTAATACCACTTTAGATTTTGTAATGATATTAAGAGTAATACCGTTTAAAAAGAAAAAAAAAAGTTTATTTTTTGAAAGTTTGTGTAGTTAGGACTAGCTTATAAAAAGGTGTTAATGTTTGAATTGAGTATATGATTTGTGGTTTTCCCATACTGATAATTTCACCAGATCTGATATAATGTTAGAAAAGTTTTACTTAGCATATATATATATTGTTTAAACCTTTTAAATTATTTTAATAAATTGTTTGTTATGCACGTGTTGTTTAAAGTGAACTTGCATCCTGAAGATCCGGCAGATAGGAATTAATCAAAGGGGAGAGATATTGAGAAGGGTAATTTAATAGCTAATACCAAAGTAGTGCAGTGGTAGCAGAGCAAAACAGGATAGTATATTGCATAACAATTTGTGCATAACAGTGAAAGATAAAATTTATATGAATTACTGCCACGGAACTTCCCTTTCAGCCTGAATTTCTTCATCACGTGGAACTGGAGAGGGAACTTAACTTATGTCAGATTAAATTTGAGCCTAAAAACACAGTTCTGGAATTAGCGAAAAGACTTCGAGAAGTTTTGAGCCAGCAGATTGAAATTAAACTTGGAGCAACCTTTGACCAGGTACAAGAGGTGCAATCATGTGAGTTAACTGTTAACTTATTATCTGAGATGTTACAAGAATTAGGTTCATCAGGAATCACACCAAGTCAACGCCGTAGATTGCTTGGGTGATTTAAATATTGGGGATTTAGATTAAAAGAAAATGGGAGATTAGCAGAGAGTAAATTTCAAGAACAGTTTAATAAATTATATGTGCGTTTGTCAACTTTGGTTTCACAATTAGAAACACCAGGAGCCATGAACCTTGTAAGTAAAGCTGCTGGAAAATCTCAGGAAATTACTGATCCATTAATTTGGTTTAATTTTGCAAAAATAGCATTGCCTAATCCTTGGTAAGCATTGCTAGACCAACTCCATGTGATTAATGTAAACCCTTTGTCTGAAATTTTTGAATTTTTGATATGGTTAGAGAGAGCTAAAATACAAGCAGAAGCCTTTCAGACACCACATACCATAGTCTTTCATATGATTCAACCGTTCATAGTTTAACCTTACAGACATTATTATTGCAAGCTATTTCTGATAAAGAATCTTTAGAAAGTTTTCACAGTAAGATTGTGCAATCCTTGTTATCAGCAGCTCAAGTGAATGAACATTTACACAAGCATTATTTTCGAATACAGGATATGAAGGAAGGTTTGCTAGATTATATTCACCAACAAAAGTTGGTAGCTTATGCTTTAAGAGTTTCATTTACTGAGAAGGAAATAGTAGCTTATATTCTTTAGTACTCTTGTCATATGGAATTTCGATCTATGTTTTTGATGTCTTCAAAATCTACGACATTTGATGAATTAGAGAAGGTAGCATTAAATTATTTACAGTTACTACTCGAGCAAAATAATTCTATGAGGAAATATTTGAAAATCGATACTATAGGGTCAACCCCAGATAAGGTTGAGAATAAACAAGGGCTAATGTGTTATTATTGTAATAAACCAGGACATATGATTGCAGATTGTTATGCAAGACAAAGAAAGGAAGGGCGTATTTTTGAAAATTCACACATGGGGTTACAAGACTGACAACTAAGGAAAAGGCCCGGTGAAGGGGTAAATGCCTTACAGGGATTCTCTAATGCAGAGTTGCCTATTGTAACTGTAGAAATTAATAAAATATTGTCAATTACCTTGATTGACACGGGAAGTGTAATCACACTTGTGAATTCACAGTATGTGAAACATAAACTTTCTCAGTTAGTTAATGAATCGATAGAAGTTATTATAGTGGATAATAGCCCTTTAAACATATTAGGTTCGCTTAGTCTTCCAGTACGAATAAGGAATTTTCAATGGAATTATGTTGTTAGCTAATGCTGGATTTGTGACAATGAAGTCATTAGTCCTCTTGCTCTCCAATATTTTTCACAAATGGATGGGGCACTAGAAATGGCCGGACCTATTTGAAGGTGGTCTCGATCCATTTCCTCTTGCAGATCACATAGAGCACAGAGTGGTGAAGAATATATCCCAATTCTGTTTAAATGTTTTGCCAGACAATCATGTCCTGTAATCACCCTGAAGGTTGCAACTGCCGTTTTTCGAGAATACTCAGGAATTACTGTTTGAATGTTTGGTAGTTCCCATCTTTTCTTCTTTGATCTTTCGTAGCAAAATTTTGCAATAACTTTTTGAATTCAGAGTTGACTAATCTTTTAGCTGCATAAAATGGTAGATTAACTATAGATTTCTCTACACTGCTGGTACCTTTTTTGCAAGAAAATCAGCTTTCTCATTACCACTCAGCCCACAGTGAGCTGGTATCCATTGGAAGATTAGGTGTTTTTGAAGTGCTGTTAGACGGGTAAGGATTTTCCAACATTCTATAATTGTTTGGTTTTTTGGTGACAACTTGGAAGTAATTGCTATAATTGCTGCCCTGGAACCTGAGAGAATAACTGCTTGCTGAAAATGTGAAATTCTGTACAAAAGATTTTGTAGGGCCATTCAAATTGCTTCAATTTCTCCATCAACGTTAGTAGTTCCATAACTTAAAGATTTGCAATAGGAAAAGAGGTGACACGTGACTCCAGCCTCTGCTCCATCTTGGTTTGATATCAATGATCCATCAGTATAAATATGGAGCCATTCATGTTCTGGAAATCTAGTATGGATTGTCTCTAATGCCAATAATTGTAGAACACTAGTTGGAGTATCACTTTTCTTAACCTCTTCTGTCAGGTGTAAATAATATGTGATGTCTAATGTTTGTGTCGGGTTGACTTTAGACATGAAGTTTTCCTTTGAATTAGGAAGGTATATATTCTTCTGGATGTCTTGAATTTTGGAAAGAAAGCCCTCCTGAGTCTTTAGCATATGTGTAAAATTTCTCTTGTTCCATGTATTGAATGGGAGTCTGATCAACTTTTTGTGCTGTGTAAGAACTGCTTTTTCTATTTCATATTCAATGGGGTATTGGTTGTTTAGTATTTTCATAGCTGGTATTGGTGTGGTTTTGATAGCACCTGTAATTAGTCTCAGACTTTGGTTTTGAAAGATTTGAATTTTTTTGTATTTGCTGTTATAAGAACTTCACTGCAGTAAGCAAATAATGGCTTTATATATACATTGTATGTTGTGTTAAGAGTTGCTCTGGAACATCCCCACTTCATTCCTGTTAGACGTTTTAACAGTGAAAGGTGCCTCTCTGCTCTTTGTATTACATTTTCTATTTGTTTGGTCCATGTAAGTTTGGTATCAAATGTAACTCCTAAATACTTTGCTTCCTTTGTTTCTGGTAGTTGTTGACCCTCAAAATTTAGTTTTATTTTTAGTGGTTTTTTTCTTAGTGAAAAGATTTGATAGTTTGAATTTGTTGTATTAACAGTGATTAAATTTTCTTTGGTCCACTTTTGTAGGTTGGTTAAGGATTGTTGCATGGTTTTTTCTAGTTCTGTACTTTTGTTTTTTGGTTTTGAAGTCCACATTAGTAAGTCATCAGCAAATAGTGCACACTTCACACCTGATTCTTGTATTTGTTGTGGCAGATCATTAATAAATATATTAAAAAGTGTAGTGCTGAGCACTGCGCCTTGTGGTAAGCCACGGTGTACTTGTTTGTATTTAGATATATTTCTTCCATATCTGGAGCAATAAAGCGTTGTGTTAGGAAATGACATAGCCATGAAAACATTGGACCTTGTATCCCTATTTTTTTACTTTCTTTAGTAGTTTTGTTCTGCATATAGAATCATATGCACTTTGGAAATCAATAAAAACCGATACATTATCTTCTTTTCTATTGAAGGAGTCTTTGATTTCTTGACTGAGAAGTAAGACTTGTTCATTTGTAGAGTGGAACTCTCTGAATCCAGCTTGATATGGTTATATTAAATTTTGTGATTCTAGAAACCAATTTAACCTGTTTGACACCATTCTTTCCATCACTTTTGCTATTATGCTAGTAAGAGCTATTGGTCTATAATTTTTTATTTCTGATGCTGGTTTATCTTTCTTCAAGAGTGGGACAATTATTGCTTTTCACCATTCAGCAGGTACAGTGGTTTTCCAGGATAGATTGTAGAGTTTTAGTAGTTGTTGTTTTGCTGTTTTTCCAAGGTTTTTTCTGAACTCTGGATGTATGTGATCTGGTCCAGGAGACTTTTTGTTTTTCAGATCATTTATTGCAATGTTCAGTTCTTGCATATTAAAATTTTGAAAAAAGATATTGCATTGAGTGTTAGGATCACATTCTCTTTCTTGTTTCAAATCTTTCTTAAATGCTTTATGTTCCTTTTTATTATTTCTTGTTACTTTATGTGAATTAGCATAATATTTATTGAATGTTTCGGCTATGACTGCATCATTTACTAATATTTTATTGTTGTGTATGATAGGTGTGCTGTTGTTTTCTTTCCTGTCCTTGATATTTTTTATGAACTTATGGGCTTTGTTACCATCTGTCCTATAATCCATTTTTTCTAAGAAATTATTAAAGTGATTTTTTTTAGCTGTATTAATTTCTTTTTTTAGTGAGGCACATTTCTTCCACCATATTTGTGTATCCGATATGCTTTTTGTTTCTTCAGCTGTATTTCTAGCTATATCCCTTTGCTTTTTCACTTCTTCTAACTGGGGGTTCCAAAAGGGTTTAAAATTTTTAATTCTTCCACGAGGAATATGTTTTTTTGCAGTTTCTAGGATGACTTTCTGTAAATTTTAGTTCACTTGATCTGGTTGGTCATGCAGCTGTGAGTTTGTTTGTTCTTTAAATTTATTTTCCAGTTCAGTTTTATATTTGTTCCAATCTGCTTTTTTGAAGTTGCAATACAGATTTGTGTGACGTTGACTGTTATTTGTATTATCTAGTTTTATATCAGCAATTACTGCTCTGTGACCAGAACTTGGGTCTTCTATAACTTGTTTTTTAATTTTTGAAACAATATCTGTTGTAGCTAACAAGAGGTCTGGGTTACTGCCTGCTCCAGAGTAATGTATGAAGGTTGTGGGATCTTCTTTACTATAAATCATTTCAAAAGTTGTGGTATTCAAAAATTCTTCCACTATCTTCCCTGTAGAATCCACTTTTTCATAACCCCATCTTTTGGAATGGGCATTGAAACCCCCAACTACGATTGTTTTATTGAATTGGTCAATAAGTGAGAGATCTGGTTCATTCCTGGGAGGATTGTAAATACTGTAGACATGTAGATGTGCTTTGTTATCCCAAAAATTTAGCTTTATTAATTCACTTTTATCTGTGTTATCCATTTCTTTAACAATTTCAAAGGAGGATTTAATATCCTTTTTGACTCCAACTAATATTCCATTACTCTGTCTATTTTTGGGTAGTAGGTGTAGTAGAAAACCAGTAAAATTGAACTATTTAAGTTGATCATTTGTTAGATTTGCTTCTTGTATGAAAAATATATCTATGTTATAGTCAAATACAATTTTATTGAGTTCTATTCTTTTTGTTTGGGTGAGACCACCTGCGTTCCATTGTAGAAGTCTGATGTTAGATCTTCTATTAATATAATGTTTTGGTTCTTGAGAAGTAGTCCCCACCCGGAGATCCGAATGGGGTACTATTTTAACTCCGGAAAATTTTACCCCTCGAGTCATATTTCATAATTTGATATTGAAGAGAGCAATAGCAGTAATAGTAACCGCTTTTTAGAGAGCACCATATTTTTATGTTTTGGCGGTCACATCGCTTTCTCACAATCCCCAGAATGTCTGGAGGACCACACCTGTCGTTGGATTACAGGTCTCACCGACTTGACTGGGAGAGTTATCAAAATAAATTCACCGACCATATCCTCTGATTACCAATCAGAGGACGTATTACATACCATGACAGGTCAACATGTTAGGGGTTAATATTTTATAGAGAAATTAGAGAAATGGAGAGGTTGGAAAAATAAAGACTCCCTAGCCCTCGGGAACCCTAATAGCATCAGGGTCAGAAGAGAACAAGAGATGACCAAGGAAAGGTCAGATAGAAAAGTTACAGTGAGGAGCAAAACACCAGTAAGTGGAAGTAATGTTCTGCTCAGCTTGGGTACCTTGTGGTCGCCATTCACATATCCCCTAGACGGAGACCCCTGCATAAACCTAAAGAACTGGTAAAAGATATCAAGCAATCATCACTAGGACCGGAAGTTGTTGACCTAAAAATTCTCTAAAAATGAGCTATAAAAACCCTTAAAATATAATAAAAATTCACATAAAATGTAAAAAAATGACAACAAAAATTAACAATTTCTTTCATAATAATAAATTGATAACTGTCATAGACAAATAATGAATATATGGTTCAAATAACCACATTTTAGAATTAATTTTCTTGGTAAATAATGCAATTATTGCTACTAAATAATAAGTAAATTCAAAATTCATCAGGTCACTTTCAATTTTATAAAATATGAAAAATAAGTTACTGTACCCATTACCCAAAACATACCTTAATTAGCGTTGCAGTACACAACCATGGTCATCTTCAAGTTATCAAAAGTAAAGGAACGGCAGTTGTCAACTAAAACTGTTTTATACTTTGACAAACTTCTCTCCACTTTCACAAATTTTATAGGTACATATTTGAAAAACACTATGTCACTACCTGTTATTCGATGGAATTATAAAATGTATGTTATTGAAAATTTGTTCGTGCCCCTAATATTAGGCGCTGATTTTGTCAAGCATACTAAAATGGTATTAGATCTAGCAGGGCGTAGAGCATATTTTCGCTTTCAACCAGACAATTATATTTACTTATAGACCTGGTCTAAACAAATGCCAACTGATACGGTTTGTGTGAGAGTTGACGCACAGCAAATTCAAGCGGAGAATCAAATAGGGTATTTACCTCCACAAGAGCAAGAGTTGAGGAGTATTTGTATGGAATTTAGTGATGTACTCACAAAGAAGTTAGGACAAACTGATCTTATTGAGTATCAGATACAATTAGAAGATACAACCCCAGTAAGATTACCTCCTTATGGTTTACCCGCAACTCATTTAATATTATTATGACAA
This sequence comes from Tenodera sinensis, assembly GCA_030765045.1. NCBI lineage: Eukaryota > Metazoa > Arthropoda > Insecta > Mantodea > Mantidae > Tenodera > Tenodera sinensis. The sequence goes on along the minus strand of CM060962.1, from coordinate 179,822,947 downwards.
AAGGTTAACAAAATGTTAGAAATGGGTGTGATTGTACCTTCCAGGTCAAATTATTCTAGTCCATATTCAAAGTACCTAAACCAAATAATGATGTACGTTTAGTAGCGGATTATTGTCACTTAAATCAACAGATTCGTATTGATTCTACACCATTGCCCCATCTGCATCATTCCTTTCATTGGTTTGCAGGAGCTAGATATTTTATGACATTAGATTTAAATAATGCATATTATCAAATCCCATTGCACCCTGATTCTAGAAGATACACAGTGTTTACTACGAATTATAATTTGTTTGAATTTACTTCATTACCTTTTGGTTTGGCAGTGGGTGCTCAATATTGACACAATTATTAGATAAAATTTTTTGGGATATTAAATTTACATATTTATATCATTCTTTAGATGATTTATGTATTTATTCAACTACTTTGGAGGAGCATGTAAGTCAAATAAGAGAAGTGTTGACTCGATTACATAAGGCAGGCTTAACAGTCAATCCAGAGAAGGTGAAATTTGCAACCCCTGAGCTGAAATTTCTAGGACATATTATTTCAGCTAATGGTATACAAGTAGATCCAGATCGCATTATTAATATTCGCCAATTTCCACGACCTAAGACAATTAAACACATAGCAAGATTCTTAGTTATGGTAAATTATTTTTCCAGATTATGTAGTACTTGCAGCTCTGTTAAATGCATTGCATAAGAAAGTGTTAAGTTTTCATGGGGACCGGAACAGGAAAAGGCATTTATAATTCTTAAGGAGTGTTTAATCTCTCCTCCTGTATTGGCAGTTCCGGATTTTTCTAAGCAATTTATTTTGCAAACGGATGCTTCTGCAGGAGCAATATCAGCGGTGTTACTTTTGGCATTTCCAGAGGGGAGGAAGGTCGTGGCTTATGCATCCAGACACCTATCCCTGACATATGTGAATATGTGAATTCACATCTATATGCAACATTGTTTTTACTCAGTTGAAGAGTTTGTAAATACTTTTCCGTGAACTCCTTCTGGGTGTGTAATTTATTATACTTGTATTTAATTAATTATTTTATTTGTATTCCTGTTTATTAATTTTGACGATACCATGAATTCTTGTAATTCCCAAGGTTGACAATAAATCTAATCTAATCTAATGATTTGTGGTTTTCCCGCACTGATAATTTCACCAGATCTGATGTAATGTTAGAAAGGTCTTACTTAGCATATATACTGGGTGTTCTGAAATTCATGTTACAAACTTCTAGGGCTAGTAGAGGGGACTGAGTAGACAATATTTTAAATAGGAACCCATGTCCGGAAACGAACCATTTCCATGCTACAACCATTACAAGGTATCACATTTGTCGATCTTGTTATGCAACCTGATAGACAGTACATGACGTAAGGCGATCACCTGATGTCACGTGACGTTTCCCCTGCTGTGGCATCATGCCTGGAGCCCCATTCACGTGCCTATGGAGCTCCGATACACATGGCTGAAGAATACACAGACATGGTGTTAGTGTACGGCACTGTGGAAGCGAATGAAAGAGCAGCTCATTGGTTGTTTCCACAATGCATGACTCCATCACATACCCTTTTTGCCAGAATGGTGCAACGGCTCCGAGAACAAGGCACCTTCGCCGTCAATAGGAAGGACTGTGGTGCTCAAAGAAGATGCCGCCTCCCTAAATTTGAAGAAACTGTACTACATTACGTTGAAGAGGACCCATGAACAAGTACGCGAACTATTGCACATGCGATGGATACTTCTAACAGCATCTTGTGGACGGTTCTTCACGAGCAACAACTACATCCTTACCACCCCCAAAGGGTACAGGCATTGCAACCAGGAGATTTTGTACCACATGTTAACTTCTGCATGTGGTTTCTGCAACAGTGCATTGATGAGCCCCAATTTCCACGAAGAGTTCTGTTCACCGATGAATGCCAATTCTCGAGGAAGTGTATTCTCAATTCTTGGAACAGCCATGTCTGGCAGACGAAAATCCACAGGCAATGCATGTTCAGGGGATTCCAACAGAGATTTTCTATCATTGTCTGGGCGGGTATTGTAGATGGTCATGTGATCGGGCCATACATTTTTCCTGCAAGGTTAACGGGTGTTTCTACTTCATCTTCCTATGGAATGTATTGCCCCTGTTGTTGGATGCCGTGCGATTGAATGTAAGGCAGGAACTGTGGTTTCAGCACGATGGTGCACTGCCGCACTTTACGCTTAACATTTGGGAACATTTTGGCCAAAGATTTGCGCAAGGATGGATAGGCCTAGGTGGTCCTAATGCATGGCCCCCATGATCACCAGATTTAATGCCATTGCACTATTTCCTATAGGGTCATATGAAGAGTTTGGTGTACGAGACTCATGTAGAGGCCCAGCAAGAACTGCTCACACACACTATGGCCGCTGCACAAGGGATTAGCGGTACACCAGGAGTGATGAAACAAGTGAATCAGAACCTGATTCATCGGTACAATGTGTGCAATAACGTTGGTGGTCGTCACATCGAGGCTCTGTTGTAGTGAGCAGTTTCAGTACAGTGTGGGGCACATCAGGAGCAGAAGACAAACAAATTTCTGTTTTCTACTGTTGACACAAGTGTTATTGTGATCAATATTATTGTTTTGTTTCTTTGGTATTACAGTATTCAATTTTCCTATGTAATGAGTTAAATATCATTTAATTCTGCACCTAACGTCACACCACATTTGACATGGAACTCTTCTGACATCAGTTTACTGCCTATCCGGTTGCAAAACAACACTGGCAAATCTGACACATTGTAAAGTTTGTAGCACGGAAACAGTACGTTTCCGGACATGGGTTCCCATTTAAAATATTGTCTACTCAGTCCCCTCTACTAGCCCTAACATGAATTTCAGAACACCCGGTATATTGTATAAACCTTTTAAATTATTTTAATAAATTGTTTGTTATGCACGTGTTGTTTAATGTGAACTTGCTCTATCCCGAAGATCCGGTGGATAGGAATTAATCAAAGGGAAGAGATATTTAGAAAGGTAATTTAATAGCTAATACCAAAGTGGCACAGGTCATAAAGGTGTACACAATCTTGTGGTTGGTCGGAGCAGAAAAATGATGTCTCAGCAGAATGAGTAGCAAATTCTGGTGTTCCTGAGAACTGCCACAAAACTCGCCTTTGTCATGGACGAGCAAAAGGGATAGCAGTTTCTTGTGGATAGAGGTGCTGATATCTCACTGACACCATGACAAAATAGAATCAGATTATAAATTGTATGCTACCAATAGAACTGAAGTTGCAACATACAGAATTGTGCAATTAGATCTAGGGATATGTCATCAGTTTCAGTGGCAATTTTTACTGGCAAAAATAAATAAAGCAATATTATGATCAGACTTCTTAAAAAAATTTCAATTGCTAATCGATATCCATAATATAAAACTCATAGGCGTAACTAAACTGTGTTAAAGGTAAAGCATGGGCATTGCAAGGGGGGCATGGCCCCACTTGGCAATTAATGAATTTCATGTGCAGTCAGTTATTGACTATTAGACTCATGTATTTTAAAGTCTTTGATATCAGAATAATGAATTAATATTGTTTGATTGCAAAGTTCCAACATGTACCCCCCCTGAAAATAGTCTGCCAAGGCCCATGTCATGATATACCTGTAGCATGCATTCTAAAATGTCATTCTGATAGTTTTAAATGTTCCTTGAAAGGCAAGGGAAGATGACAAGTGTAACTTTAATTCCCTATCCAGCTCAGCTCTGAACTAAATTAATTCTCGGAATAGGTATGCCTTTATTATTCAAGCCCTCTTATTCATTCTGCCTATGTAATGCTAACTGTAACAGAATCATATGCAACTGATTATTAAATTTTAGCACATAACTGTTTTTGTCTGCTTGCTGATTTTATTTTAGAATGGCTTGCTGATATGGGGAGTCAAGTTTAACTCGGATGTCTGTGCTGCCTAGTACAGTTAAGTTCATCACATTGTTATTATGCTGCTTGGATATTAATCTTGTGGATATTAATATTTTCCAAATGTGAACTAAATCAACCACACCTTTCTTTAACAATTGTTATCTCCACCCAATAGGATGCATGGTAAGCACAATAAAGTATTTTTAACTTCACAACCACGGATCCTTTGCTTTTTGTGTAAGTGTCTCAACTGAATTTTCTAATGTGGTTAACCTTTACGCTTTCTTGTTCTCTGTTTATGTGGAGATCTAGAGTAGGTCTTCCCATGGATTTTACTTTTAACTTGTCTTCTAACGATAATGCAGAAAATGGGCCACTTAGTAAAGAGTTCTTTATTCATCTTACTTAAACAAACCACACCACACACATAATTACTCATGCACCCAACAGCATTTACTGTTCCTATATACTAGCAAACCTCTCTTTCAAATGTGTGGGTTTACTGGCAGTGCAGGCAGCACTATACAAAACATGGATTCACATAATTTTAAATATAAGCATTCGAAAACTAATGACCAATATGATATAATAAAATATGGTTTCTGCTTTTACGCTACTGTAGTGATTGATGGCTTATTTCTCAATATAGCACAATTTGCTAAGAGTGTGATAAAGTTGGTAGAAATAATTTGCATGTGCTGCCAATGGTAGCCGTGACAGGTACTAGCTGGCATGAAAACAAGCTATTCCCTTCCCTCTCCAATCCACACTAGCATTCAGATTTAATGTCCAGAACACTGTAAATCTCATCCAGATATGAAGTGGCCTGGATCTATAGGATAGTAATATAATAAGGTTGCAAATTTGTAACTCAGTATCACTTCCTTCACTTCTACGGCTTTCTATAGTCAGACAAGTCATTTCATTGTGCCTTTAAAAGTAGTAAGAATAATGCTGGATGTAACTGTGGAGTATACAACCAATATATGTATTTTATTTTATTAAGGTAGAGCCGTGGCACGGAGGCACTACCCTCGGAGCCACCCCTGCATTCCTCAGTTTACGGTTCATTACATTGTCCGAAAGAGTTTATATTTACAGTTCTACAAGATTCAGTTACACCAGCAAATCTATCCCCAGGACAAAAACAAACAGAAACGTTTGCCACAGACATTATGGATAAAACTGAAGACTAAAGATTTTTCTCTGATGAAGAAATTTTTCATGCGAAGGCTGTGTATATCCTTTCCATATTATCCAAAACTACATTTCATTTGCTATGCTTTCCATGATTAGACAAAAGACTACCATTTTCTCATGGTTTTCTGTCCAATTTCACAATGCTTACATGGAAAGGGACATTGTTGTAATGGCTGATGTTAAATTCATGACAAAAATTCTGTTATACATGCTTTAAAGCTTTTACTTCAGACAGTCCAAGAACACAGAAAACCTTCTGTTCTGTATGTCCACACCACCATCCACACATTCTAATTTAACTAATAATGTAATCATTGTTGTCGTTATCATTGTTGCAGTCATAATAGCAAGAGACCTACTTATCATACCTATGTCAGATGCTTTGTTATCTGGATCTTATACAACTAAAGTTACAAAAGTTTCTAATGTTAGACATATTGGTTAGACACCTGTACATATGTAAAAGGGCTTGTTTGTGCACATTGTACTGTCACATCGTGAGCATCACAATTAAGTCAGTGCTGCTACTTTGGGAGATCCAGAACTATAGTTTTGATTTTCCATGTGGCTTAAGTTTTATGTGTTGCTGGTCTTTGTACTTCAGAGCTTTTTCAAGTATGGATATGAGGAATTTTATATGAGAAATCTGCATTAAAAGAAAATTACAAGGATCATGACAAGAACGAAGGAGTATTATGTGTGTGAGAAGTGTGTTATTCATGAACCTTGTACTGTTTATAAGATGTACGCTTCACACCATTTTCATCCCCACCCTCTCCCTGAACTAAGACTTAGTAGCAATAGTAAAACACATGGAAGTCTATACCAGCTGTCAAAACAAATGTGGAAACAGGATGGTAGAACTCATTTCCAGCATGACACATCGTATGCATAGGGAGATGATTAAAAATTATGTCGTCATATCAGGGGCAGATGCAGGATTTGTTTTTTTATTGGGGGGGGGGGGGGGGTGCTACAATTAGAAAATCTGAAAATGTCATTGTATGCATAAATATATAAGATAAGAAACATTCAATAAATATTATGCTAATTCACATACAGCAACAAGAAATAATAAAAAGGGAACGTAAAGAATTTAAAAAAGATTTGAAATAAGAAAGAGAATGTGATCCTAACACTCAGTGCAATATCTTTTTTCAAAATTTTAATATGCAAGTACTGAACATTGCAATAAATAATCTGAAAAACAAAAAGTCTTCTGGACCAAATCGCATACATCCAGAGTTCATAAAAAACCTTGGAAAAACAACAAAACAACAACTACTGAAACTCTACAATCTATCCTGGAAAGCCACTGTACCTGCTAAATGGCGAAAAGCAATAATTGTCCCACTCTTGAAGAAAGACAAAACAGCATCAGAAATAAAAAATTATAGACCAATAGCTCTTACTAGCATAATAGCAAAAGTGATGGAAAGAATGGTGTCAAACAGGTTAAATTGGTTTCCAGAATCACAAAATTTAATATCCCCATGTCAAGCTGGATTCAGAGAGTTCCACTCTACAAATGAACAAGTCTTACTTCTCAGTCAAGAAATCAAAGACTCTTTCAATAGACAAGAAGATAATTTATCAGTTTTTATTGATTTCCAAAGTGCATATGATTCTATATGCAGAACAAAACTACTAAAGAAAGTAAAACAAATAGGGATACAAGATCCAATGTTTTCATGGCTATGTCATTTCCTAACACAACGCTTTATTGCTACCAGATATGAAGAAATATATCTAAATACAAACAAGTACACCGTGGCTTACCACAAGGCGCAGTGCTCAGCACAACACTTTTTCACATATTTATTAATGATCTGCCACAACAAATACAAGAATCAGGTGTGAAGTGTGCACTATTTGCTGATGACTTAGTAATGCGGACTTCAAAACCAAAAAGTAAAGTACAGAACTAGAAAAAACCATGCAACAATCCTTAACCAACTTACAGAGGTGGACCAAAGAAGATGTTGTTGTTGTTGTTAGCTAATGCTGGATTTCTGACAATGAAGTCATTAATCCTCTTGCTCTCCAATATTTTTCACTGATGAATGGGGCACTAGAAATGGCCGGGCATATTTGAAGGTGGTCTTGGTCCATTTCCTCTTGCAGATTACATAGAGGACAAAGAAGATGTAATGACTGTTAATACAACAAAATCAAACTACCAAATCTTTTCACTAAGAAAAAAACCACTAAAAATAAAACTAAATTTTGAGTGTCAACAATTACCAGAAACAAAGGAAGGAGGAGTTACATTTGATACCAAACTTACATGGACCAAACAAATAGAAAATGTAGTACAAAGAGCAGAGAGGCGCCTTTCACTGTTAAAACGTCTAACAGGAATGAAGTGGGGATGTTCCAGAGCAACTCTTAACACAACATACAATATATATAGCACCTTTTAAATTAAATTAAGTTAAATTAAATTCCTTATTCGTACTGGAAGACTAAGCGAACCTAATATGTTTAAAGGGCTATTATCCACTATAATAACTTCTATTGATTCATTAACTAACCGAGAAAGTTTATGTTTCACATACTGTGAATTCACAAGTGTGATTACACTTCCCGTGTCAATCAAGGTAATTGACAATATTTTATTAATTTCTACAGTTACAATAGGCAACTCTGCATTAGAGAATCCCTGTAAGGCATTTACCCCTTCACCGGGCCTTTTCCTTTTATGCTTCCCATAATCTCATTTCAAATCATATGAACATCTACAGCATTACAATAACACAAATTGCTGTACAGTTTCAGAAAACTCCTAGATTGCTTTGGTAGGTGTAATGAAGGTTAACCTTTACGCTTTCTTGTTCTCTGTTTATGTGGAGATCTAGAGTAGGTCTTCCCATGAATTTTACTTTTAACTTGTCTTCTAACGATAATGCAGAAAATGGGCCACTTAGTAAAGAGTTCTTTATTCATCTTACTTAAACAAACCACACCACACACATAATTACTCATGCACCCAACAGCATTTACGTAAAAAGCCTTTACACATTAGAAAATTCAGCAATCTAGGAGTTTTCTGAAACTGTACAGCAATTTGTGTTATTGTAATGCTGTAGACGTTCATATGATTTGGAATGAGATTATGGGAAGCATATTTTATCATTAGCCACTCAAAATCTCTCTGCCCTGAATTACGATAGCATGACATCATTATAATATATTTAGATACTTCATTAGATGTAGGTTTGTTATTTTAACGAAAATAATTAACATAGAAAACGCTCAGCTTCTTTGAATACATATGTGAATTAATGTGAATACTTTTTTCTTTAGTTACATCCTTATAGTTTCCAAATTTTCAGGAGAATACAACCCCCTCCCCCCCTCCCTTGGATCTGCCCCTGTGTCATATTCTTTATCATGCAACACAAAATTGAAAGCATAAATGAGACTAAACTAGCTTAGGAGTTGTAAATATTTCCATTTTGAATTGCAAGAAGAGACGTTTACTCAATCAAAGATTGTCATGGTGAGCAATTATGAAACCCTATGGGTAGGATTGCAAAAATAGTAAGACCACTTTGTCATGTGCGTGAATTTGCTAGTAAAATTTGCAGGATGAATAAAAAAAATTCTTTTAGATTTGTATTATCTATGAAACATGATTGTCATGAGTGTTCCAAAAGGATTTGAAGAATCATATAATCTTCTTCCATATAGAATTCAGACACAATCTAGTTGCTTTTCAGAGTCCTCTAGTTATTTTACTTGCACATTCCTTTCTGAAATAAATCTATATTCAAGTGCAGGCAGGATGAAATTAAACTTTCCACCTTATGACCATAATGACTACAGCAGAATTCAAGAAATTAAATGCCAAAGGCTGAGCTTACAAGTAAATTCTTAGCAGTAATAGTAACCGCTTTTTAGAGAGCATCATATTTTTATGTTTTGGCAGTTACATCGCTCTCTCACAACCCCCAGAATGTCTGCAGGACCACACCTGTCGTTGGTTTACGGGTCTCACTGACCTGACCGGGAGAATTATCAAAATAAATTCACCGACCATATCCTCTGATTACTTCTCAGTGCTCAGCACTACGCTTTTTAATATATTTATTAAAGATCTGCCACAACAAATACAAGAATAAAGTGTGAAGTGTGCACTATTTGCTGATGACTTAGTAACGTGGATTTCAAAACCAAAAAAAAAAGTACAGAACTAGAAAAAAACCATGCAACAATTCTTAGGCAACCTACAAAAGTGGGCCAAAGAAAATTTAATGACTGTTAATACAACAAAATCAAACTACCAAATCTTTTCACTAAGGAAAAAAAACCACTAAAAATAAAACTAAATTTTGAGGGTCAACAATTACCAGAAACAAAGGAAGCAAAGTATTTAGGAGTTACATTTGACACCAAACTTACATGGACCAAACAAATAGAAAATGTAATACAAAGAGCAGAGAGGCACCTTTCACTGTTATAACGTCTAACAGGAATGAAGTGGGGATGTTCCAGAGCAACTCTTAACACAACATACAATGTATATATAAAGCCATTATTTGCTTACTGCAGTGAAGTTCTTATAACAGCAAATACAAAAAAATTCAGATCTTTCAAAACCAAAGTCTGACACTAATTGCAGGTGCTATCAAAACCACACCAATACCAGCTATGAAAATACTAAACAATCAATACCCCATTGAATATGAAATAGAAAAAGCAGTTCTTACACAGCACAAAAAGTTGATCAGACTCCCATTCAATACATGGAACAAGAGAAATTTTACACATATGCTAAACACTCAGGAGAGCTTTCTTTCCAAAATTCAAGACATCCAGAAGAATATATACCTTCCTAATTCAAAGGAAAACTTCATGTCTAAAGTCAACCCGACACAAACATTAGACATCACATATTATTTACACCTGACAGAAGAGGTTAAGAAAAGTGATACTCCAACTAGTGTTCTACAATTATTGGCATTAGAGACAATCCATACTAGATTTCCAAAACATGAATGGCTCCATATTTATACTGATGGGTCATTGATATCAAACCAAGATGGAGCAGAGGCTGGAGTCACGTGTCACCTCTTTTCCTATTACAAATCTTTAAGTTATGGAACTACAAACTTTGATGGAGAAATTGAAGCAATTCGAATGGCCCTACAAAATCTTTTGTATAGAATTTCACATTTTCATCATGCAGTTATTCTCTCAGATTCCAGTGCAGCAATTATAGCAGTTACTTCCAAGTTGTCACCAAAAAACCAAACAATTATAGAATGTTTGAAAATCCTTACCCATCTAACCACACTTCAAAAACACCTAGTCTTCCAATGGATACCAGCTCACTGTGGACTGAGTGGTAATGAGAAAGCTGATTTTCTTGCTAAAAAGGGTACCGGCAATGTGCAGAAATCTATAGTTAATCTACATTTTATGCAGCTAAAAGATTAGTCAACTCTGAATTCAAAAAAATTATTGTAAAATATTACTATGAAAAATCAAAGAATAAAAGATGGGAACTACCAAACATTCAAACAGTAATTCCTGAGTATCCTCGAAAAACGGCAGTTGCAACCTTCAGGTTGATTACAGGACATGATTGTCTGGCAAAACATTTAAACAGAATTGGGATATATTCTTCACCACTCTGTCCTCTATGTCATCTGCAAGAGGAAATGGACCGAGACCACCTTCAAATATGCCCAGCCACTTCTAGCACCCCATTCATCATTGAAAAATATTGGAGAGCAAGAGGATTAATGACTTCATTGTCAGAAATCCAGCATTAGCTAACAACACAAGTAAATTCTTCTTTCAAACCTGTAATAGCATCCAAGCATTTCAGGATTTGTAGTACTGAGAGGGATAATACAGGAAGTATGGATTAGGGTTAAGTGAAATTTGACTTTCTAGAATGCCATACATTTTTATGAAAACAGCTTGTATTTTATATAATTTAGATTCCTTATTTATTAATTTACACAAAGATTTAATTACAGTATAAAACAAAATGTATAAAATCCTACATGTTAAATTAAATTTAAGCCTATTAGCTTTCGCTATACTATCAATTACATTTCAACAATGGAAGAATTATGGTTATTTATAAACACTATATACAATTAAACAAATATACTGGTATATTTACAAAAGAATTTACACATCTTAGTAATATGACGCTTACCTTTTTTTTGTATGCACTTAAATATAAAGGCACATAAAATAGTTTATCATCAGAAGCCTGAATTGGTGCATGTCCAAAATTCAGATTTTAAGAAACTACTCATATCATAAAATAGAATACTTCATTATTTCCCATGGGTGAACATATTTAAGAGGGCTGAGACAATGATTTGCCAAAGATTGCAGAGATGTGATAATTCCTCTTTTTGTACAGTGTGAAAGCAATTCAAAGGAGTGTAAATCATTAAATCTGTTTTGGTTGTCGAGTATTAATGCAAAATTAAATTTTCAGTGATAACGTCCTTCTATGGTTTTCATTATCAAGTCTAGTAGTGTTACATTACCTCTATAAATTTCTTAGTACCACTCAACAGGACTTGTATGGTCTGTTCTTTATCTTTCTATTATATGATTACAAACATTTTGAGGGGAAAACTAGCAGTTTTTAATGAGGTGATTGCAAGCTTTACAATTAAGGCAATTCATTGGTGAAGTTTGGTTAAAAATGTTAATATTTCTTATATTTGTTTTTGCATTTTGATTATATTTGTACTTTCATATACTTACATGTGCTTTCAATTGAATTTGTAATATCGGATACTTAAAAGCACAAATGGATATTTAATTCTTCCAGTACCAGTTAGGTATAGCACCATGTTGAGCTCCATTTCTCTTTATTCCTTTTTTTTTGTTTAGCATTTTTTTTACTTTTCAAATACTTCTTGACCACAGTTTATACTCATTGGCTTTAAATTTTCAGGACAGCATCAGGAATTATGGATTTAAAACTTGTGCACAAGTTAAAAAATATTAAATAATTCAGCTAAAATTGGTTGCTTTCCATAATTCAAATAGAAAGTTTCGAAAAGTTCAATAACATGTGAACAAAAACTTTTTTTCTTAAACTAATCAAAATTAAGAAAGCCTGCACAAAAATGTCTTTATATTTTTATACTAAGCTCAAATTAAAAATTAGGGGCTGGTATTAGAAACTGTAGGGTCCAAGGAATATTAGATATTACCATAAAAAAGTGATTTATTATGAATTTAGAAAAATTAACATCTTGATAATGGTTTAAAAAAGCTTTTTAAGATATTGTGTGCATTATATGTTTTATGTTCAGAGTTAACTATAAAAAACCAAAGCAATCAGAAAAAATAGTTCATTTTATCTTTTTTTATTTTCACATATGCATTGCCTTAAATGAAAGGTTGCATGAAAGTCTAGGGTTGAGTTTGGAAACAAACATTAGATGTAGCATTAGAGGTATTTTAAGACATAAAACTAATAGTTTTACTGAGTAATACAGAGTGATACAGAAAAAAATAGTGAACATCCCATTTGGATGTGAATGTGTTATGTTGACTGCACAGATAAAAATAGCCATGTAAATGCTGAATACAATAAAATACACAAGGAAAGTGATGAAAAGAACTTGCCATTTTGAAAATGGCCTCCTGCAGCAAACACAACTGTGCACGCTTAATAATGTTCAATATACCTGAGATAAATTAACAGTATTGACAGCAGCACCTTCACTGCTGATGTTATCTTTCCATTCCTGTGTTGTGAATGGGTTTGCTTCATACCCCTTGCCTCTTCACAGAAAAAAATCACAGTACCTCCTGGTGCTTCAACTAAAGGAACTCTTCTCTTTTTGACATTTTGCATACATTGCATAGCACGCCACTTTTTAACAAAACTTTCTTTGCGAGCTGTCCTCTATCCAGAAACACTGTTTGGAAAAGTTATGGGTTGCTTTAATTTAACCTGTTTTCTCATACACTTTTACAATTTACACTCTGATATGTTAAATAAGCCAATTTGCAAAATCTAAACAGACACACAACATTCAACTGATCAAATAAATTGAAACACAGCCAGGATACCAACTAGGGATGGGTATTTCACCTAGCCATTATTGCACAAAATTCCCCATTGTAGTTCATTTTTATATAATAAAATACAATAAAGAAATTCCAAGCAATCAAAATATCATTTACATTCAAATGGAAGGCAGGCTTCTTTTATCTGTGCCACACTGTGCTTCCACATGTATTAAGTTAAAAGCTTAATGAATATAGTCAACATATTTGTCAATGAATAACAACAATTAAGATCATATAAAGTAAATGACAAACAATAGATGTGCTTTATAGCTTTGAAAGTATTTTCCAGATTTAAAAAAGTTACATAATTTATTTATACTGAGTTTTATCACTAAAAATATCAAAGACATTATTTGTGTTAAGTGTTAACCACAATGGTAATTATAAAGGTAACAAACCTTTCAGAAAATATGCTGTCCATCAACATAGCACTCTCTCTTATCAGTTACATTTAGGTATATAGACTGTTTCAGTGGAATGTCCCACTTTTTACTAAGGTTTCATTCTGAATCCATTAGTGGCTTTTAAACTGAAAATATACTGAAATTATGTACAATATCTTTAGTTTCAGTGGATATTAGCAGATGGTAGTCTTTGATTTCAGTACCTACATACTTTCATTGCCAAGATACTGGCTATTTGGATAACATGTCAAAGAGCAGTAGAGCATACGAAATGCAGTACATGAGCTGAATGTCCCAGGCATTTAGGATTCTTCTATTGATTTGTGGAAAGATTCCAAGAACTGTTGAAAATGGCATTGTAAAGACTGTATCCTAGTGTTTCATTCCTCCAGCTAAGTTCTCAAAACTCAAGGATATGACCATCTAAAACTCCTGTCCACATTAGCATCTGAGGCATGTTTGTATAAAATGCTTCAAGTTTGGTGTGATATAATTGGACCAACTTTTTAAAGAAATGGTAAGTCTGGATGTGTACCCTGGGCTGCAGAAGAAATGCTGACGTGATATATTATCATTTTCAGAGGACATAATAAACATGGTGAAGTGTAAAACTTTTTAAGAACAATTCTTAAACACCAGGTAAATTCAACTTTTAGGCCATTTTCACTTATCTGAATTGATTTTAAATTTTTCATATAATTTTATTGTACAATAATAAGAATACATGTTTATTCATAGAATATTATATAACAGGATGATGATGACGACAGTGACTATGACAATAATGACTGAGTTAATATGTAAGGTCTTCTGTTTGTTTTTTGAATGTAACACCACACAACTGGACAATTCTGATGATGGAAGTAATTTAAGCTCTTGAAACCGGTCAAGATAAATGTTTACATGTAAGTGATGCTAAGTGTTTCACCACCGATTCAATTTTTATAATAATTTAGATTCACATCACTGTTACTAGCTTACTCAAATATACACAAATAGATGTAGGCTTATTGAGGCAAATACTGCTTTACAAAGTATAACAAGCAACAATGGGTATCCAGGGAGAGAAGAACACACATCATACCACACAACTTAAGTTATCTTTTCCAGAATAAAACTTATTTACATTGATGACAGTGTTTTGTTACTTAGCTAACAGTAGATCTGCTGAAGATAATTGGAATATTCCACTGAAATACCCTGTTTTCTTACTTTAATTCTCTCTCTCTCTCTCTCTTTCTGTCTGTCTCTATGTGTGTCACTCTCAAACATTCACAAAAATGGAAACACTTTTTCATAAGATGCACCTAGCTTGCAGGAAATTGGTTCCAACTGGTACATATTTTGAGGTAGGGAAGTAATATACAAGTACTATGCTATCTCCACAAATAAGGAAGATTGTTTTCTTATTTATCACATAGATCCAACAAGTTACAATTTACTGTCTGCTTGCTTTGCAGTACTATACAAAGTGAAATTTAAACTTTCCTGCAAAGCAGTGTGAATGGATGTCATAACTAGCATTTGATGCACCTTGCAGAGGACTGTTTTGGTGGAAAGAATGTTTTCTTTAAGTTTCATCTTAAAAACTGCTTTCTATTTAAAATGGAATTCATGATAGCATTGCATATTTTTCAGTCAGTTTGTTCATTGTAAGAATGTACAGTCATGGAAAAAATGATTGAGCTCTGTAAATTTTTTAAGCATCGCTTCGGCCTCATGGAAGTACACGACGTAACCAGAGCATGGTTCACACATGGCGCATGCACTATACTCCAAAGCAGGCTTGTACACAGTGAGATAAGAGACAGTTATTACTTTATAACATAAGATAGCAACCAGGGTACAATCAAAGTAACCTAATGATACTAGAATCGAGCTTGTCACCAGTATCTAATACTCAATTCATAACTAATATTGCGTAAAATCTATATTAGTTTAAATTAAAAATACGAAGTAGAAAATGAAAATAGAGGAAACAAAATAAAGGGAAAAAAAAGTTATATTCTGTCACAGAGGTTTTAATGTAAGTTCACAGTTCTCAAAGCGCGTGCGTTACCTGTGAGCTGTATTTGCTTGGGGCTCTAGACCTCTATTGGCACATGCATATATACGCTCTAACACCGGACACCTTTTTTACAGTAACATGACTAATTTATCGCATTCAGGGTACTTCATGTCTTATGAAACATGTCATTGGTTGTTTGGTTAATTGGATATCGCTGCTCCTCCTATATGTATAACTACCAATTAATAGCATCAGGCAGAAACATGTTTGTTGACGAATTGGCTAGCGAAGAATGGGAAGTACAGCGCTAGTCCTATCTTTCTCTTTCTTTATCAGGAACCAACACAAATGCAGACACGATTCAAGAGACAGCCTATATATGTGCTCAACAGATGATAAAATATACCACTGAGACTGTTAGCTTGGTTTCACTGTATATTGCAAATACCAATCGCATAATTCCCTCCCCAGTGTTTTCAAGCAAATTTTTCGAGAAAAAAAAGGGAGGAATTACGCGATAAAGTACGGTATATGCTGCAGAAACTATGAATTCTGGGAACACATGAAATAAAGTGCTTGAGAAAAAATTTGGGGGAACAATTCTTCCTTGTGTTTCCAGACGAGGATGTGTGCAACGTGCAGAAGAATCAGCTTGTGAGGAAACTGCAACCATCCCTTTCTATAAGACATGGAATGTATATTTTCAAAAATGTTTCAGACAATTACAACATATTTTAAAACAAATCATGGGTAGGCCTAAAAAATGACCTAATTGATAAATAAGTGTATTTTAAAATAAACATTTTTGACCTAATTATATGATGAAGCTCTAAAGAAAAGAAAAGAAGTATTTAGTACTCAATTTCTTTAATTTTTTAATGCAATGTTTGTTCCAAAAATAGTACCGCATAAAACAATGCATTTCAAAGTGGTTGAAGTAAACATAGGCTAGTGTAACTGCTTTTCCACTATATTTTTTCATGGTTCAAGTAAGCCTGTTTTCTGATTAACTTTGGCCACATTTCAATAGTTTATATAATAAACAATAATACAGATCACAATTATTTTCTGTATGATAAAGGTACAACAGACATCAGGGAATTATCTCAAATTTAATTAGGAATTTTATTCAACATCTTTATACCAAAATTGGCAAGAACGTTTAAAAAACGGCCAAAGTAAGCCCATTCTACAGCACTGTTTTATTAATTAAAACAGTAAGGAATTCTTAAAATCTTCACAGTGTTATATTGACAATGAGGGGCATTTAAATGTACCAGTGAACATTAATTTGATCTGAAACTGTGTACTACAAAAACGAGGTAATATGCACAACATGATGACACAATAGCTTCTTGTGCAATAAAAACTACTGAGTGTAGCATATCTTTGTGAAAAACTAATATTATAAGCAAAGTTTTCTTGTCTTAATTGTCCTCCTCTTATTTTCTCTATGTACACATTTTCCCTATGTCCCCCCTAAAACCCAACAGATTAAAAGTTTTTATACCACCACTGATCTCTCCCCTCTTCTTAACTTCTCTCCAAGGTGCACCCTTATCAACTACACCATTTTCTCAGCATTGATTGATAGCCAATAACACCAAATGAAATTCATTTTTAATTAGCAACATTATTGATTCAAACTGCTCTGCATGAAGGTTCATATGAATTTGATTATTATATATATAATAAGTGGTCCAGTTCCTTACACTTTCTGAGGCAACGTTTCATTTCCTCAAAGCTTAATGTGCTCTACCTGCCCACTATATGTTAACCATATAAATGCAACTTTTATTTAAGTGAAAACAAACCTTAGCAACAGCAGCTATGTCCATTCCAAAAACAAGACTTTGGCTATGACTCTAATATAACATACGGGGATTGGAACTTAAATAGTGGCAACACTGCTGCAGAGTTGCTATGCAATGGAACGTAATATTCTTGCTGATAGCACATGTTAGTTACATGCCTACCTTACCTCTGAACAAATACTCTCCCTTACCACATCACGCGCATGCACAATGGCGAGAGAAACATAGTCTTGTATAAGATAGCGGTCTAATGTAATGTCATGATATTTTCAAAGCAGGAACAACAGAATTGGATAAATATTGAATGTGCCAGAGGTCGCACAGCATGACAGTGTCAACAAGGTCTTCAAGAGGCTTCCAGAGAATCTGTATTGCCTTACAGAACAGTGGCACGGTGGGTAAATGTCTTCAACAAAGGATGCCACGATGTGGCAGGTCGTCTTAGTGTCGGTGAAGATGTGCATGCTTTTGCAGTGTTACTGGATACTGATCGACAAGATGGCCCAAGATACCAGATTAGCACATACAACTGTGCTTCACATTCTGAAGGAACATCTGGGCATGAGAAAAACTGCATCACGATGGGCTCCGCATGAAATGCAGAAATGGTTATGATACGACGTTGCTTGGCCACGTACAGCGCAAGCTGATTTGTTCAGTCGATGGGGCTGGGAAGTGCTTTTGATTTCGACTTGACTCTGAAGATGAAGGAACCACTTCGTGGCATTTGCTTAAAAACTGTTCCAGAGATTCGTCAGGCAGTAGACCACTGCATTCAAACTGTCAACAGAACCAGCGCTGCTGAGGGTATCCTACATTTCCACGTCACTGGCAACAGGTTATACATAACACTGATGATTACTTTGAATGACAGTAAAGCTTGGTAACATGTATTTCTTTTGTATCAGTTGTAAATAAATAGTTGCCACTATTAAAGTTCCAACCCTCATATATAACAGAGCCAGTAACATGGTTGAATTTATGTGCTTTAACTATAATTAAGTGCAGAAGTAGGGACAATGTGTACATGTAGTCAGTGACATTTAAACTCAAGTGATTGTTGCTGAATAGATATATACTGTAGTCTTATAACCACAGAAAATGGTGAAAGGATGATTTGAGTATTAGGATGTACACACAGTCTTTTTTCCCACATTACTTTTGTACAAGGGCTGAGCATGCCAAGCTATAACAAGCTATGTGAGACAGCCTAACCTTACCAATGAACATCATGGTATAAAGTTTCATACTGAGTACCTAGTGTTTAGCTGCATGCAAAGCAATATGCTATTAGAGGTATAATATTTGTTGTTGTAATCAAACAGAGGAAGAACTGTATAAACAATGAGTGAAAAACTTACAAAATAGAAACAAAATTAAAAGAAATAAACAAATATTCAGTGTTCACACTTGTTCTTATGCTTACTCAATTGTAATAAGAATTTGTTAATTTAAAAAAAATCCAAAGGAACCTGTCAAGAAGTGTCTGTTCACAGGGCTCACATAATAACTTAATTGTTATTCATATTACTTATCTTTAAAGCTTATTAATGTGCAATGCTGAACTTAAAAACTGCTTATTGTTGTATTCCACTTTGGCATTCTGGGTTAATAAATTCAACTGGAACTTCACATCACCAGGTTTAAATCTATGGTGCAATTGCTAGTCAGCAAACCTCTTATAAGAAGTAAAAAGAAGAATGTCTTCAAGAGTATGGCACAACCAAATCTAGCAGAATCCTCAAAAACTAAATCTGAAATTAAATTATTTTGTTGTTTAATGACACTGTCAATTGCCAGGCTCATGTCCAAGTCACTGGTGTGCCGGAATTACATTCCGCAGGAGTTCTTTTACATACCAGTAAATCTACTGACATGGAGCCGTTGATTTTAAGCACACTTAAAAACCATCGGTCTGAGTAAGATTTAGTGGTTGCTTCAAGAATTACTACAATTCATTTCAAAGATACACTTGCTTATAACCAGATCATATGGTTGTATCTTTTATCAGTGATATGGATCTCATCACTAAGCAACATAATTTCAAAGGAGAAATTTATTTCTGAACTGAAAGAATAATCCAAAGTACTCTGTATTTCAATAGAATAGCACAGGGTGCAGTATCCAGTCCTATACTGTCTAATATATACACACAGATATGCCAAAGTTTATGAAAGAAAACAAAATAAACATTGCAATGTATGCAGATGACGCAGTTATATGGAGAGCTGAAAAGAACGACAAGAATGTATACACCAGATTAGAAGAAAAAAATGAAAAATGTGATAGTTAAATTAACTAATTGGGCAAAATTAAATAATATGTCCATTAATGTAGCAAAAACTAAATATCAAGTCTACACAATGAAACACTTTGATGACAGGGAAAAAAACTTAAAACCTGAAAACAAATGGAATATGCTGAAGAAATTAATATCTGGGAACTGCACTAGATATAAAATTAAAAATGAAATATCATGTGCAAAATGTCACACAGAAGGCTACAAAAAGAATTAACATATTGAAGAAATTAGCTGGATCTAAATGGGGCAGTTCAATAGAATTTTTGAATAAAACATATAACAACTACATAAAACCAGTATTAAAATATGGATGTTAAATACTTTTAACTGCAACTGAAGAGAAAATTAATAAAATTGAGAAATGTCAAAATTAGTGTTTAAGATTGGTAACAGGAGCTGTGAAAACAGTACACTTCTCGCTGAGACAAACAACTCAATTAAAACCAACATTGAAACACCAGCCGCACAACTATATGTAAAATTGAAAACATATCCAAGTAAACATCAATGGTTTCAACAACTACCTACAGAATATAAGCTAAAAACACACGTCACTAAGAAATCTTTTTTAGAGAACTATAATTACCTAAACTTATCAGAAAAAATGCACTCCTCATCCTCCTAGAACTAATCCAATAGATTTTATTAAGATAGTAACAAAGAGTTGACAGAACAACTAAATAAACTAGAATTGCTACAACTGAAAATCTACATAATCAATTTCCCGAAACAGTGTGGCTGAGGATTTACACAGATGGCTCTTCAGATAAATTGAGAAATAATGTGGGAGGTGGTATATATTCTAAATATTTTTCACATTAGTACATTGCCTAGACTACCCACAAACTTTAAAGGTGAAATGGTTGGAATACAAGCATTAGAACAGATATACTATAGAACTGATATAAAAGAAAATAAAGTAGTTGTTCTCACAGACTTAGTTTCTGCCATTCAAGCAATTGAACGATATGACAGTCCATTTGAATCTTATAATATTAAGGATGTAACATCTTATTATAGATTACTCCAAACAAAATTTCAACAGATAATACTACAGTGGACACCAGGACATGTGGGAGTGATTGATTGGTAACGAGACTGCAGACTTTCTAGCCAAAAAGGGTGCAGTGTTACATTCAAAACCTATAAAGTGTTGTGGATTAGATACAAAAGTAAAAAATGTCAAAATTAGTATAGAACAAAAATATGAACACAATATTCAAAAGGAAATTTCCAATAAAAATTATTCTAACATAAAAGATATAATACAAAAAATAAAAAGTTTCCCAAGGAAAGAAGCAGTTGCTCACTTCAGATTAGCCGTTGGACATGACTGTTTGGCGGAACATCTGCATAGGTTTGGTTTTATAAGTGACAACACATGTAAGATCTGCAATGCCTACAAGATTTTAAATGAAGAACACCTACTGGAATTGTGGAGAGCAGTATCAAATGGGAAGATACATAATTTATATTGGCTGGCTAGGGAAAAATCGATAGATCAAAATCCTGTGCATTAGATCAACAACACTCTGTATTTCAGTATTTTCTCCTAGCTTTCTTACATGTCAGTAAATTTACAGAAAGAACAAGACTTGCTGAGATTATGGGTCAGTTAAAATTGCATTAATTTCAATAGCAATAGCAAGTTATTTTTTTATTGACCTATCTTGCAATATATAGAATGTCCCAAAATTAGACTAACAAACTTTGGAAGCTGATAGATAACATTATTTTAAACACTTTTTCTTAAGGAAAGTTTTTTGCTGTGGTGCTTTGTTTAACTGCTAGATGAGTAAATGTCATTAGGTACTGCCTCCCATCCAGTTTAAGTATTTACGGCAAAATCAGCAATGCAAATCAGTTATCTTAGTAATGCACAAATCTTAATCCAAGAAACAAACACAGAACACATAAACAGAACACAAACATCTCATTGTTTACAGTTAATCACAGCTTTACTAGAATAAAGCAAATGTTAGTAATGCACGCCCATTGCGATTAACACGAGTGCATCGAGGTGCCCTATTCTGCCTTACTCTCACAAAGACGTCACCAATTTCTCTGGTTTAAAAGTTTGTTGGTCTAATTTTGTAATTTTCAAGTAAATTCCTCAGAACTAAGAGAGTTATGTATATTAAGTTACACTCTTTTAAACAACATCATAGATTTTTAATGGTTAGTGGAAAGTTCCAAATAAATTTGATCTCCCAGTATTTTTATTGAATTACCTCTGTGGACAGAAACTATGACCAATGTTACTGAAACAAACTACAACACTCACAGCAGCAGAAACAAAAATTACATTCAAAATATTCACATACCATCCATGTGCCTTTGATAAATTCAAAAAACTTTTCAAAGAACATAACATTCAGTTAGCAACAGTGAACCATTACTCCATATAAGAATCTACTGAATTCAAACATCAAAGATGCCATTCCACCTAACAAAAAAATCTGGCACATACCAAATTGAATGCAGTGACTGTAATGAAGTGTATATAGGAAAAACCAAAAGAAATTTAGAAATAAGATCCAAGGAGCACTTTAAAAACATAAAAAAACAAATAGTAGGAAAAATCAGCAGTTGCCACTCACTTTTGGGCAAAACATAACATAAAACCAGAACCGAAACTCCTCAAACACACAACGGAAAAACAAGAGCTGTCCACATGGGAACAAATCTTTATTTTGGAAAATAGAAACAGAGTATTCAATTTTGACATCCCCAGAAGGATATTTTCAGCAAGCTCCTTGAACCACCACCAGAGGAGACCTCAGAGAAAACATCACCATCCACACCATGAAGAACCAGTCGATGTCCAGTTGATAATGGAGGAAACTCAGCCTCCGAAACATGTTCCAGGAAATTCTGAAGTGTTGTGTAGTGTTATCAATTGGCTCACCTTTTGGTTTAAAATATTATTATAAATTGTGGGTTCATAAAATCAAATTATAAGGAACAGGTGAACCTAATAAAACTATATCTGTAATTGAACTAGAGCCTGTTTATCTTGTAACAAAAAGAGGAACACATTGCAACATAGTAATATCTTCTTTTATAATGTCTTTCTTCCACATTTTGCAAGAAGTAGCTTTTATGTTATGCAGTATACAAGTGATACTTTTCTTGCTATTAATTTGCAACAACACGGGATCAGTGGTTTTAACTCATTCCTCTCAAGAATAAACATGATATATAACAGAATGTAATTGTAATAATATAACATTAGGCAAAATTTCTTTGTTAACCTTAACTATGGCATCAGTGTTACAGCATAACTGTGTCAAAATAAGTGCTCAAAACTGTATAAAATTTGCAACAAAGAAATCTTTGTCATAGTACCAACACAGCCCACAAAAATCAGAGATTAAAAATGGCTGATAAGACAGAAAATAATTGAAAGAGAGTATTTTAATAAAATAATCTCACAGCCCTTCATTAAAAGCAAACAGAAATGGAATGAATTTAAGAGAATAGCCTCTAGCAATATATAGTTGCAAAGGAACTGGTTTAACATACTGATAAACTGTTAAAACATTAATTGTAGCTAAAACCTTTCAACACACATGTTCTATATGATGATCTCTTAGCCATTTAGTTAACAGTCAAGTATTTATTGTTAATGGCATTATATTCACATTTCAAAATCAGGTACTTTCTTTCTGAAAACATCATGCATATGATATATTTCAGTTTATCAAGCAAGAGTTTTCATTAAATATATTAAGTTCTACATATTTTTATGTAAGTGGCATTTCCAGGAAGATGCCTCTTCCGTACTCCACAGCCAAAGAGAGGTTTCACTTGTGGAAACCAAGCAATATGCAGTGATTGCCACATTATAAAGACTGCTGGATGTGCTTCACTCTTCACCTGTTTAGCTGATCTGTAACAAATACACCATACTCCATTAAATAGTTGACCATTAAATCATATCATACTTTCTCTACTGCTTACCTATAGTAAGTCCTCTTCATTTTGAACAACTCTTGTGTAATTGGTAAACCTTAGGAGACACACAATATATTACTATAAAAAATGTAAATCTTGTTAAATTACACAATTTGTGTTAAATAAAATTTGTTGTAGTGTTAACCATTTCTGAGATAATTCTTATCATTGGCCAGGAGAGCAAAAACCTCTGAACATGCTATGCAGTGTTTTGCCAGTCGGCATCCTTGGCACTCGTTGCCATCTGCTGCTATCATAGAAAGGTGCAGATGAAAGTGTACAACATTTTTAAAACTACTTTTGAAGGCTTTGCTAACCAACTTTATGAAAGAAGATGCTGAAAATGGTCACTGTTGTCTATACATACATTTTTGTAGAGGCAGCAAAAAGCCCCCAGAAATGATTCTATAAGAACAGAGGTAGCGTAGCCAGACTTATTTTGTTTTAAGATTCAATGACCAAGAGAAAGAATGGACACTGATCGATAGTTTAATTACAGAAGATGTTAAATGTCCATTGTGTTGTGTAAGGAATTGTGCGCTCATAAATGAAACTGTTTTGCAAGTGATGTTAATTTAATTCTACTATTTGCTGAGAATTAAAGCAAGTGAAACAGATGTTATATGATCGTTAGCTGTACTTAGCCATTCCTTATCTATAATGAAATCCACCATTGTTTAGCGAGAAATTTTGTAAAAGGAATCATATATAGACAGGCAATTTCTGAGTGTAAATAAAGTGTTTCAGACATTCTCAAAAGTTATCTTAATTCATCAGTAAATAAATTACATCCATACTGCCTCTGAAATTAAAATTTAAGAACTCTGAAGCTCTCCGACTGATGCTAAGCTGCGAGGGGCAAAAGTTATCTAAGGCTTTCCTATACAAATACCCCTTTACATCAGGCACAGTAAAGACGAATTCAACATATAGGAAAATTTCATTCCAAATGGCAAAACAATGGGCACGAATAGGCTCGACATAAGAGAAGGAAACTGGAACAAGAGAGAAGAAAGGAGGAATGAGAGGAGACAGAAGAGGAAAGCCAGAAGAGAGAAGAGAAAAGTGAGGTTTCATATCTGACAAATAAGGCTGTTCTAATTTAAAAAAATAGCTGAACTTTATATAGCAAAAATTTGATGTTACTGAGAAATAAGAAACTAGTAGGAAAAATGGAGAATATTAAAGAATCAGGTGATAGCAGAGAGGGAGAAAAGAGAGAGAAAATAGTGAAGAAAGTTAGAGAAACAGAAGGGGCAAAGAAAGTGAGTCAGGAATCAAAGAAGTCATACAGTTTCCCCCACCATCTCATTCCACCGGTGCTCCATCTTCATTCCATGTATCATCAGTGTCACCGCCTGCAATGCTGGAGTAGTAAAAGCAGGCGTTAAACCCTACAAAAAAATAAAAATGATACCTACAGCATGTTTAAAAACTTATTCATCAGTAGATTTTGGGGTCTTGGACGTCAAAAGAGGCTTAAAGTTGAATTAGCAACTGGACATTACAAAACAAAACGTGGAATTACAATGACCGAGTACTTTTTAAAACTTGCCAACAAGACAAAGTTACTGGAACCCCAGATGGGCAAGCAAGAGGTTATAAATGTACTAATGTGCCACAGATTATAAATAATCTAATTGTAGCAAAAGCCATAGATTTCTCTGATATTGAGCGGAATATTGGCAGAATTTGAGGCATATAATAGTTACCCAGAAATAAATTCAAATTCTCAGCATGATAATGGTCTGCATGTGGAAAGTGAACAAAACAACAATCAAAGACCACAACGAGAACATCACAAAAGTGACAATGCACAATATTTGCAATGAAACCACATGAGAGGCAAGGCACCCAGAGATACCAGCATAGGTGAAATAACAGACATTCTGAAACAAGATCTCATTTACAGCACCAGTAAAATTCACTATATGATCGGCAGAGAGATAGTTACCATGCTAACTTCACTACGATATGTGGTAGAAGCAGTCAATTAAACCATTTAAGTTTCCATGGAGATTATACTCTTAAAAGAGAACATGAATTCAGATAGAAGAAATTTCTGCACCCATTTTGGCGCTACACTGAACCCTGACACCTAGGCTTGGTGAATAAAACAATGAACATGAAATTGGTAATAATTTTACAAGCACAAAATCAAGGAACTAAAATTGGTACCAATCCTGTGACAAGTACCAACCCAAACAATGAAAATCCGGAAAACTAATCCCCAAATCATTTTACATTCTGGAAGGTGATTCAGTGACACAGGCACAAAGCAAAAATATGGGCAAACAAGTAAATTACTAGGAAATTACTCCGCTTCACTCTCAAAAGGAACTAATTAACCCACCACAGATTGTATTGAAGGTATGGGACCACAGTTATATAGTGTTACTAGACACACGGGGCTAGCACGTCTGTGATTTCTGAAGAACTTTTTCAAGAACTATTGACACTCCATCGAGTTGAGTATTTGAATGTTAGTAATGTATGTTGTAGCATGGCTATAGGGAAGAAAAAGGATAGAGTTAAATATCAGGCATTAATAAAAGCATGCATAGATGATTGGAAATTTGACTTTGTTGCATTGGTAATACAATGTCTAGCAAGAGAATTAATCATTGGGAATGACTATATAACTGGCAGGTAACAATAAATTTTGAATTACATGAGTTGAGGGTCAAAAAGGAGGAGACATAAGAAGAATAAAGTTATTAGAAGAAAATATAGTAGAAGCAGGGAGTGAGTGGTGGTGTTTAAGGGCCCTAAGTCATTAGGGCTAGAAGCAGGGAGAAACCACAACAAAATATGTAAAGAGAGATTTTTTATTGAAAATGTTATACTGTATGAAGATAGTAAGTATGAAAGATGAAAAAGAACATGAAAAAAGAGAAGTAGATAATAATACAAATGAAAATAAGCAATAGGAAGTCCCTCAAAGAAATGATTGCCAGTTAAATAAGTTAAAAGTCAACAATGAGGTAAAGGAACAAAGGGAAGAAGAAAAGTTTAAAACACTGCTAGACAAAAAGATAGATAGCGCTTATAAATTAAACCCAATGCAAAAGAGTTAGCTGGAAGTATGTTTGTTGCAGAACAGAGAAGCTTTTAGTACCAAACCCAGACTGTGCACTAAATATATACACATTTTTAAAGTCAATAATGCTACTCCATACACATACAAAAGCCAGCCCATACCAAGTGCTATTAAGCTTAAAGAAAATGAGGTTATAAGACAAATGCTAAAAGATGACATTATTGAAATCTCTGATACGCCTTACCTTCATCCATTGTGCTGGGTACACAAGCCCGATGGTTCCTTATGAATGACTATTGATGCAAAGAAGATCAGTTCAGTGACACAAGCTGACCACTTTAGATCACAGGGAATAGATGAAGTTTTGACAAATTTGAAACATGGGAGATATTTTTCAAGCATCGTCATATTGGCAAATCCCACAAGATAAATCTGTCAGAAGAAGATCTATCACAGGATTCAATTTCAATGGGAAAATTTACCAATTCAAAACTTGTGGATTTGGTCTTTCAACTAGCACAAGTGGGTTACTTCGAGCCATTCACAGCATCTTTGGTGACAATAGAAAATTTTGCAATGCAATATATTGACGACTTTCTGATTTACGCAGTCGTGGAACATGCAATAGAGGCCAATGGAGAACACATAATTCAGCATAAGGAGACTACTGTTCTTTTGTACTACCATGCCAGAATACAACGAGAAGCTATAGAAATTTACAAACACCCCCATCATTTTAACAGAAAGGAAGAAGCTCTAAAACTCAACAAAACCTGGCATCCGATACTTGAGCATAAAAAATAAGCACAAATGCACAGAAATCGCATAAACCGTTCAGCAATCAGAGCGGAGAAGCGGAGAACCCACCTAGTATACACCTCCCACTCAAGCCGAGCCAATCCCCCGTGAGCGGCCCAGATATAAATACGGCATGTCCAGCCAGCGATTCTGTTGTAACTGAACCTTTACCGAGAAGACCACGCCACTGATGATGTCCACTGTAGGTGTGGATGAAACGTCTGGACCTCTAAACTCCAGCCTGGAAGAAATCTCTAGCCGTAACATGATATCACAATTTTTAACTAAGGAAATATTCTAAAATAAGAACAAATTAGAAACTAAAAACTTCACTTATCATTACTAAGATAAGTGAAGTTTTTAGTTTCTAATTTGTTCTTATTTTAGAATCTTGTTGCTTCACTGTTAATAGCTTCAATTTTTACTTAATTTAAGGAAATTTTTCTTAGGGTATATTATAACAGAAGCAGGAATGACTCCAAATGCTGAGCATATTAAAGAAATTCAGGCATTCCCTCCATCTAAAAATTTCAAACAATTTAGACAATTATTAGGCATGCTCCAATATGAGAGCAGATTCTTAATGAATTACACCAAAGAGATGAGTCCTCTCAGAGAACTGCTTAAGATGTAAGATGGAAATGGGCCAATGAACATCAATGGGCCTTTAAAAATATAAAAGACTTATTCAAAAACACCATACCCTTAGAAAGACCTATACGCAATGCGCCTTACTACATCTACACTGACGCCAGTATACAAGCTTATGCAAGTGTGTTGACACATGAGTTTCAAAGGGAAATAGTCATGTGATTGCAACTGCATCTCGATCCCTAAGAAGAGTCTAATGCATGTATTACAGAGCAAGAAATTGGAGCTATGTATTTTGATTTGCATAAATTTAGGCAATATGTCTACAATGCCAAAATTATCATCTATACAGAGCATATCAGCTTGTCCTTTTTTAAGAAATGCAAACTCACAAGTTCAAAGATATCCTGATATATACATAAAATTACATCCTATAATATTGAAATTGAACACATACCTGGTAAAGAAAATATTTTCAGTGACTTGCAATCACAACAGTTAGTAGATAAACAAATCCCAGGGATGAGAGGTAGAACTGGAACTTAAAAATTCAATGCCACAACTGGGATTTGAACCACAGACCTTCCGCTTACCGGGCGGATGCTCTACCACTGAGCTATTGTGACAAACTGCCAGAATGGCATTAAATTCTCAAACCAGTTCGTATTTCTCCTGGTAAACCACAAAGGCAGTCTCACATCAGAGACAAATTACCCCAATGGTGACTTACTATTGTAAGTACTTTATATCCCAGGATTAAATAACCTTCAGATGGTAAGTTTGTTGGCATAAATAAATAATAAATCCCAGGGACTCTCTCTCACCCACATGATGAAGTATGACTAATGCAACTCACTCTTGAGAACAATAGGAGGTTGTATAACAAATTTAAAAACATTCCAACACTACAAAAAGAAGATCCCTCCTTAAAAATGTTATTCGAGACAGCTCCAGAATTAGAAAATATCACTGAGGGTACTATAGCCAAATATATGAACATCTTAAATAAATTACATGGACACTTTATAAAGAAATGGAAGATCATTGTACCACAGGAATTGGAAAAGGAGGTGATTGTAACTTTTCATAAATATTTAGCTCACCCAGGATGCAAGAGGGCTGCTACAGCAATTAAAGAACAGTTATACATCAAACGGATAGACAAAAAGTTTAGAAAATTTGTCACAACTTATGAACTTTGCCAAAAAGCAAAAACAATTACTATTAAATATGATTTTGAACCACAGACTATAATAAGGCATGAGAAGAATGCACTAGTTGCAATAGATGCACACAGAGAGATGCCTGTGAGTCATTATAATTGTAAATATGTATTTGTAATGTTTGACATTTCTCAAAATTCATAAAAATCTACCCATGAAGAACATAAAGAGTAAGACCTGTGTAAGAAAAATTTTAAATGACTGGATCCCAACTTATGGACTGGTAAAGGCCATATTGTCAGACATTACCACCGTGCATCAGAAGTATTTACCATGGCTATGAAGGAAAATGACATCAAAGTATACAACTTGTGTCATAGTGTCATAGACAGACGTGATGTGAATCATAAGTTCATACAGCAAGTGAACGACAATCTTAGGTGGGCTTGTGGAAAACTAAGTGCAATTTTTTTCGATGTAAATAAATACATAGATGAAACATGCCTTGGCAGGGATGGCCTTCACCTAAATAGGAAAGGCTCATACCTGTTAGGCAAAGCAATTGATAAGGCTATAGAAATCTGCATGCCACAGGGAAACTAGCATGATGATAATCAGGTATGTAAGAAGCAACTAGGTGAATTACAGAAAACCTCTGTAAACGGGGGTAATGTAAAAAATATCACCCATGAGAATAAACATACCATATTAAATCATTCCTTAATAATAGTGCATCAAAACATACAGTGTCTTAGGAACAAATTGGAAGAATTGAACATTTTGTTATCACATGAATTGAAAGGCACCAGTGTACTATGTTTAACAGAACACTGGCTTAATGAGCATGAAAAAAACCATTATAGCATTCCTTACTTTGAATTATCTAGTATATTTTGTTGATCAACTCATAAAAATGGAGGGGCTCTTATCTATGTAAAAAAAACTATAAAGCATAAAGAAAAAAATAATACATATTATCTAAATCATGAAATGCATTTTGAAAGTTACAGAATTAAATGGTATGAGTAGAGTGGCAGTGGTGTGTATATATAGATCCCCAACTGGCTGTTTAAAAATCTTCTTCAAACTTTTTGAGACTCTTCTTACAAACCTAAAAAGAAACTACAGATCAATAATTGTTTGTGGGGACTTTAATACAGACTTTTTATCAAATGATGAAATAGTGACAAAATTTAGGACATTAATAGGTTCCTATAATATGATTCACATTATTAACAGCCCCACACGAATAACAATAACATCTAAAACATGTTTAGATCAAATAATTATCGACAGAGATACTAACCCATATAAAACAATTTTAACTTTGGAATATCAGACCATACAGGTCTAGAAGACCGCATAACTGGCCGGGAGGGCTCGGGGCGCTGACCACGTCCCACCCTCCAGTACTGCACCTCACCAATGACGCCTGTAGTGGGCAGAGGTGGGGGACGCAGCGGCTGGGCGGTAGGCCTTGGCCCCTCGTGGGCTGTCCCACCGGGGTTTAGTTTAGTTTAGTTTAGTTTATATCAGACCATAATGCGGTATCAATACAGTTAAACTTTGAGGCTAATAATATGCACCCAAGCACAAAAGACACTGAACTAAAACGAACACTGAATATGGAGAATATCGAACATTTAACATATCTATTGAAGAAAGAAAGTCGGATAGATGTAGAAAACAGTAAGGATGTAGATGGCAAAATTGAGTCATTTGTAAATACCATAGCTCATTATTTGAATATTGCATGTCCAGAGAAAAGAACTAGATTATCACACGAACCAAATAATAAGAGATGGCTAACAAAAGGCATCTTGACATCCTGTAAAAATAAGAGAACTTTGCATAAGCGATGCCAAATCTCTAATAATTTGCAACTTAAAAGTTACTACAAATCTTACTGTAAAATATTAAAAGAAGTAATAAACAAGGCAAAAAATAATTTCAATAGGGACTATATTCTTAAATCTGAAAACAGGGGTAAGGCGATCTGGAATGTAGTCAAAAAAGAAACAGGAAAGACAAACTCGAAGAACAATAAAATAGAGGAGGTAATCATTAACCAGAAAAAGATAACAAACTCACGAGAAATAGCTGAAGCGTTCAGTGAATATTTTGTAACGCAAATGTCAAATTCAACAGTACCACGACTAACACAAATAAACTTAAGTAACCAAATGTATAATCCAAAAACAATCTTTCTTACCCCAGTAACAGAGAAAGAGGTTGAAAGTATAATAAAAGGCATGAAAAACAAACTATCCTGTGGCTTAGATGGAATCCCAGATGTCATTGTAAAAAGATGCTCACCCTCGATGATAACCCCCATTACAGATATATGTAACTTATCCCTATCAGAGGATAAATTTCCTAAACAGTTTAAAGTAGCAAAAATACACCCAATATATAAAAAAGGTGATAAGGAAAACATTGAAAATTATAGGCCAGTATCTTTGCTTTCTACGTTTTCAAAAATTATTGAAAGAGTAACGTTTAACAGAATAGTCCCGTTCCTAGAATCTTGTTGTTAGCTAATGCTGGATTTCTGACAATGAAGTCATTAATCCTCTTGCTCTCCAATATTTTTCACTGATGATAATTGAAGAGAGCAATAGCAGTAATAGTAACCGCTTTTTAGAGAGCTCCATATTTTTATGTTTTGGCGGTCACATCGCTCTCTCACAACCCCCAGAATGTCTGGAGAACCACACCTGTCGTTGGTTTACGGGTCTCACCGACCTGACCGGGAGAATTATCAAAATAAATTCACCGACCATATCCTCTGATTACCAATCAGAGGATGTATTACATGCCATGACAGGTCAGCATGTTAGGGGTTAAGATTTTATAGAGAAATTAGAGAATTGGAGATGTTGGAAAAATAAAGACTCCCTAGCCCTCGAGTACCCTAATAGCATCGGGGTCGGAAGAGAACAAGAGATGACCAAGGTAAGGTCAGATAGAAAAGTTACAGTGAGGAGCAAAACACCAGTAAGTGGAAGTAATGTTCTGCTCAGCTTGGGTACCTTGTGGTCGTCATCCACATATCCCCTAGACGGGGAGCCCTGAGTAAAATATGTAGAATTTATTCAACTACACGTTTTATGTGAAACTTCTTTCTGGCATTTATCATTTCCGAGATATTCTTTGCTGTTGATTTAATCATCAAATATTTTACACCTTTTCAAATACAAAATGCTATTAATTTTTCCGCCTCACGAATATGCAATGAGAACAGATTTTCAGAGGCATTACATAGCAACCCGTTCTTAAAGGTTTTGACTGTCGCCTGTCTTCCCTTATTCCTCTTGTGTAATGAAACAAATTCTGCAATAGCTTACCTCGATTAATATGGAGAAGATAAAATAATAAGTCTTTGTAAGAACAGTTTCTTGAAGAATGGGTACAGAAAGTCACGTGAATGTAACATATCAGATTTAGTTTCCGTTTTCTCTTCCTTCCTGATCCTCGAAATCTTGCCCTTGCCGTTGAAATTAACAGTAATTTTACTCCGTTTTGGTAGCCTTCCTAGAATCTAGCAAACTGCTTTATAATGCTCAGTTTGGATTTCGGAAAAATAAATGCATCAACGATGCACTATATTCGCTTATAGAAGCAATAATGAAGTTAAAAGATGAGCATAACCAAACTTATGGATTATTTTTAGATCTTAGCAAGGCGTTTGATATGGTTGACCACGACATTCTATTAAGAAAATTACACCACTATGGTATAAGGGGACTAGCTGAAAACTGGTTCAAATCATATCTGAGTGAAAGAGCGCAACTAGTTGAAATAGGAAGCGCAAAATCAACATTGAAAACAGTTGAAAAGGGAGTGCCTCAAGGCTCTATTTTGGGCCCAGTATTGTTTTTAATTTATATAAATGATCTTCCCCTGAATCTAAGGCATGCCAGTACAGTACTATTTGCAGATGACATCAACATGATAATTGGTAACAAAAATTCTATACAACTACAAGCCATGGTAAATGAAACAATGACAAAAATACAGTCATGGCTTCTAAATAACAAATTAATAGCTAATACAGAGAAAACTGTCTCCATGAATTTTAGTAAAAAAGCTCAGCATAACCCCATTCAATTTTCAATCAACAACTCTCTTGTAACGGAAGCTCTCAATACTAAATTTTTAGGAATATGGATCGATGCTAATGTCACATGGGAACAACATACAAAGAAGTTAGAAGAAAAGTTGAGCAAACTTTGTTGCGCATTCAGAATACTAACCAACGCATTACCCTTGGAGATGTTAAAAATTTTGGATATGTACATTCAATAATCAGTTATGGAATTATTCTCTGGGGCTCAACATCTAAGTCCTTAGCAATATATAAAATGCAAAAAAGAATATTAAAAATAATTAAAAAGGCTCCCTTAAGAACAAATAGCAGACCAATATTTCAGGAACTCAATATATTATCTATACCAAGTATCTACATTTACGAAATAGTATTCTTTATACATAGGAATAAGTCACTATTTGCAATTAATTCAGATTACCATACTTACAGTACCAGGAATAGCAAAAATATACACCTAAACCATCATCGACTTATTCAAAGTTTAAATTTTATATCACATAAGGGTGTTATCTTATATAATAAATTGCCAGATAAGGTAAAAGGATTATTCAAAAATAAATTTAAATCAACTATAAGGAATATACTATTAAAAACACTGCCAGTAACAACAGAAGAGTTTTTAGGCAGCAATGTTAATGAAATTGTGAAATATTTGTAAAGACATAATATCTGATAGATCACAGTAGACACTACTTGTAAACATATGGTAGATTACAGTAGACACTACTTGTAAACATAAATTTTTAATTGAATTGTTTATATTTGTACATAATTATGTAACAATTGTATCACTATGTTAGAAATAAGCTTGACGAAGCCATGAATATTCTGTATTCCTACGGTGAATAAAACTACTACTACTACTATTACTACCCACAGGGCAATTCATGCAAAAGAGTTATGCATGATCTTGGAATTTATTTCTGTGTCCTGAATCATGAAAATTACTGAGGTTGGTACAAACAGTGCAAAACAATACAGAAAGTCATAAATCACTCAGTAAATTCTACTAAAAAATTCTCATCTTATGAACTGATGATAGGAAAGCCACCTGAATTGTTAGTATTAAACATTTTGACCACAATCAAACAAAATTCAGGAAGATCAAGTGAAGAGGAAAAGTCTGCAGAAGCATTTAAAAGAATAAGACAAAAGGTTGAGAAAAGAATTGCAAGAATTCAGAAAAAGAAGAAAAAATGGAATCCTGAAGTAGAAGAGGTGCTTGTAAAACATTTTTGCCTATCAAATGCACAGAGAAAGATCTACTGGAGAATGAACCTGTTGTATCGAGGACCATTTAAAATTGTACATAAATTCGGTGACCACACTTTTGAACATAAAGGGGAACATATAAAAGACCAGACATACACACAGACCCAAATAAAATCTTCTGATGTTACTTTTCCATCTCAAGGGCAATAAGATCTATGAAGCACTAAGGGCACTTGCTGAATGGGTACTGTACATTTCCGTCTCCATTGTTGGTGTACAAAAGTCTTACTCAAAGGGATGTTGGCTGAAACTAATGCTTTGCAGATTTCTTTCAAAAAATTATCATTACCATCATTTCCACTTCTGCTTGCAGAAAGTGCTGATGGTAAGGTTGTTTGGATCTTGGAGACATTTTTATCAAGAGCATTTCTATGACCAGCTGTTTGTAAATGTTGTGTAATTTGGAATTTTTTGTCTCAGGACACTTATAACATTAATATAAAGGTAATCAGTTCCAGTTAAAAAAAAAAGCTACTTCTTCAAGAAGTCTGTGTGTTTTATGTTTAACACAGCTCACTCGCCTCTTTGTCGCAATTTCACTGAATCATCGTTGCAGTAGAAGGTCTGTTGAAGTTGTCTCTGACGGTTGTTCCAGGTGCTTGATGGTCTTTTCTATCATATCACACCTTCACTGTGGCTGATTTTCTCATTCTCCATTTCAATGTCTTCATTATCACTTTCTATTTCATTTTCTTCAGCCCTCTGCATTAACTGCCATCAACATATCATCTCTATCAGTGACTTCAAATTCGTCCGCTTTGATCCATTTGGCTACATCATTTTCAGTGATTGTTTGTTCTGCCAATCTTTGAGCTAGCTTGTCATGCTCTATGGGCAAATTTTCTTAATATGTGTGAAAATACGATTTGCAGAAAGATTTCCAGGTTAAAAAGTTCCAGGCGATACAACAATCCATGAACTTAACAATAAATTTCAAGCTACAGGAAGTACTCAGGCTAAAAAATCTGAAAGATGGCATGCGGTTCTTAGCACAGAAACTTAGACATCAGTCACCATTTGGAGAATTCACCCTCCCCCCCCCCCAAAAAAAAATTGTTTAGGCATCTTTCACAACAGATAGGCATCTCTTATGGCTCTTTGCAAAGAGCTACTACCTTTAGTATACATACTTGAAGCTAGTAACAGTAAAACAAATATAATCCACCAATATCACAAATAATGTAGAGACCACAGGCTTCACTTATCTTAGATATGTGGTGTGAGTGTTTGAAACACCTGTGTCTACATTATTTGTGATATTGGTAAGCCACTACATTGGTGAAGTTAAAACTATAAAATAACCGTGGCACATGCTCTTCAACCAGGTGATCCTGTAATTAGGCGAACATTATGTGAGTGGACGCTCTATAGTGTATGCAATGGCGAAATAAACCCACATTTAATATTTTTCACGGACAAGGCTTGGTTCCACCTTCATGGATATGTGTGTACACAAAATAATCATTATTGGAC
Source organism: Tenodera sinensis (assembly GCA_030765045.1). Classification (NCBI taxonomy): domain Eukaryota; kingdom Metazoa; phylum Arthropoda; class Insecta; order Mantodea; family Mantidae; genus Tenodera; species Tenodera sinensis. The sequence goes on along the minus strand of CM060962.1, from coordinate 179,786,830 downwards.
CTCTGAGAAACCTAATATTGTTCATGAAGTACCCCTTCATGACGAAAAAATTAATGTATGGTGCACCATTAGCACAGAAAGAGTTATAGGCCCAAATTTTTTGAGTCAACAATTGACCCCGTACATATGTGAATACAATTTGGCTCCTCTTCTTTGGAGAATTAAAAGTGTGATTTTGCCTTTTTTCAACAACACTCTGCAATAGCTCAAACAGCCAGTCTTTTTATGAGAACAATAGAAAGTGTGCTTTAGGACAAAATTATTAGTAGAGATTTGACCTGCTTGGTCCCCCGACCTAACCCCATTATATATGAATAACATACACAACATTAATAATTACAAATTCAGAAACCATGCAAACCACTTCAATCTATCCAAAATATAGATACTCAAAAACAACTATACTCCCACTATCGACTTTATTATTTGGAATATTAGCATGCACTCTAATCTTATGAATATATTCTACTCCTATCTCAAGGATAACTTAAAACAAAAAATGTACAGGACAAATTCACACACCCTGGAAGGATTAAAAAAAATATCGGCCAGGAAATTGCCAGCATTTGTCAACGAGAACTACAGTGAGTGATGGATAGTTTCCTAAAGAGGTGCCAAAAATGTATGGACAATGATGGCGGCCAGTTTCAGCATCTCCTTTCATAAAGTTAATCTTATGAATATATTCTACTCCTATCTCAAGGATAACTTAAAACATAAAGTATACAGGACAAACTCACACACCCTGGAAGGATTAAAACAAAATGTTGGCCAGGAAATTGCCAGCATTTGTCAACGAGAACTACAGTGAGTGATGGATAGTTTCCTAAAGAGGTGCCAAAAATGTATGGACAACGATGGTGGCCAGTTTCAGCATCTCCTTTCATAAAGTTGGTAAGTAAAGCCTTTAGAAGTTGTTTTAAAAATGTTCAATGGTTTTATCTGTGCTTTCCTATGATAGCATCAGACGACAGCACATGCCAAGGATACAGATAGGCAAAACACTGAGCAGTCGGTTTGTAAGATTTTTGGTCTCCCCATATCTACCTGTATATCATGAAAAATACCAAGGCTGTTTATCTGTGTTCACATAAAAGTAAACATTTATGCCACCAATGGAAACTTACCTCAGGTGCACCTGGTCCCTTTGTGACTATGCAGGAGCAGCATGAAGGAAGCCTGAATGAATCTGACAATGTCTGACCATTTTCTCCCAGTGCTAGAAGCTTGCGGTATATATATTTCTGCTTACAACTGGTGGAGTAACCAAGAGGAAAGCCATCAGTTAAAGTACACCTACCCTCCTTCCTGTGTAAAAGTGAAATCAGCAATTAATGAAACATATAATTAAATACAACAAAAAATCTGAAGCTATTGATAGTGAAGCAATATAAATCAACAAATGTTAATAAATATTTAGTGACTAAACTTCACTTATCATTGGTAATTATGGATTAAATCTGAATATTCTAGACCAGTTTCACAAGCCAATTAATTGCATTTTCAGTAGAAATGTTTTTATGGTCATCATCGTTATGGCTGCTAGATGGTGGATTTTTTCCTATGGTATTCCCAACTACTGAAAGCAAAACAAATGTGTTGACAAGACTCAATCGGCATTATTTCAAAATTCATTGTGCAATCCTTATTCTTCAAAATGAATCTTCTCAAACCATTTAATTGCTTTAATATGTTAACTCTGGGTTTATTTCATGATTAATTCACAAAACTGATCTGCCACAGCTAATTTATCAATCTATTTATACTTCATATTTCTAAAATGTTGTTTTACTCTGGTTTCCAAGTGATGCTTAGTTTTACCAATGTAAACCCTGTCACAATCCAAACAAGGAGTTTAATTTACAATAATCAGATAAGCGATAAGTGAAGTTTAGTCACCAAATATTTACTAGTATTTGTTAAAATAATTAAATTTTGCAGAGATTCATCACTATTTTAAGTAGAGATTGAGATGAAAATATGTCTGCCACGGAAAAGGAGATATAATGAAATTTGATATATAAGGTACATTTCATAACTAATGCACACTAATTTTGTTATACTTATACATTTTTTTTTTCTATCTCTTTAGAGTCCTCCAATATAGTCTCCCTGATTCTCTATGACTAAATTCCATCATCTTGGAAGCTCTGTTATTCCATCCAGGACACCACTTCTGTTCATCTGCCGAATGGCTCAGGTAACGGAGGTAGAAAGCTCTTCCAGAGAAAGATAATGGCATCCATGCATATGTTTTTTCAACTTCAGGAACAAGTTAAAGTATAATGGACTCATATCTGGGCTGTAGGTAGGATACAGCAACACTTCCCATCCATATTCTTGCAGTTTCTGGGCTGCAGCACTGCCAATATGCAGGCAAACATTGTTAAGGAGAATGAGTGGCCCAGCCTCAAGTAACTGAGATTAGGTTTTGTGCATTTTTCTGCACAGGGTTTGCATGAAGTTACAACAATACACTGCTGTGACACTTTTCCACAAGGGACTCTATTTGTCATGATGTTTCCTTTGTGATCATAAGCAAAAATCATTATTAGCTTTTGCTTTGATTGAGCACAGCAAAATTCTTTGGACATGGAGAATCTGAAGCTCTCCATTCATTGAACTGTGATTTCAACTCCAGTTCAAAGTCTGTAATCCATGTTTCATCAATAGTGACAATTCAACTCAAGAATTCTTAACCTTCATGTTCAAATCATTGTTTGAGCAAGGTTGCAATGTACAAGTATTTCTGCTTCTCTTCAGCAGTCCAACAGTGCGGGACCCATCTTGCAGAAATTTTTCATTTGTCAGTGTTACCGTCTTGGCATAAAAATGGACTGTATCAAAATGTTTTGTTTTTGCCAGCAAGAACCCAATTAGCACAGGTTGTATAATTTGATTTACTTTCACTAAATACACAACAGTCAAACAAAGCAATCAATTACCAAATAACAATACTAATGCAGCACGTAAATGAGTCAAATATCTATAAGAATTTACAGCCTGTTAGACTGTATCAAATTATTGATTTCCTTCTACATAGTAACATCGCTTTGGCAACCATCAGACAAGCTAGCCAACCTTTCGACTGCACAATTCATCTATCAGTCACTGAACATAGGCTAGCCAACCTTTCGACCGCACAATTCAATTATCAGTCACTGAACATACCGGCCGCCAAGAAATAAGTCTTATTTCTTCATAAACACAATTGAAAGAACAAAATACAATGAATTAATGATAAAACAATTATATCAGTGCATGCATTAAATTATGTCTGTCTCTTGAGGAAGAGGACACAGTTTAACAATAGATCTCTTAAATACCCCAGTTGCTGTGCGAACTGTTGCAACTCGCACTAACCCATCTGCTCTGGATGCAGTCCCTCAACCACTGCCAGCTGCCAGCAGAGTGGAGGAAGGTTGTCTTCTTTCACTATGACGACTGCACCCTGCTTGACATTTGCATGTGCACTGTTCCACTTAGATCGCTGCTGAAGATGATGCAAGTATTCATGTGACCATCTGGACCAGAATTCCTGAAGTTGTTGCTGTAATTTCTCCCACCTAGTTAGCAAGCTAGGTTTAGCACTACTGAGATCTGGCTGGGGTAAACTGGTTAAAGCTGTACCAATTAAGAAATGACCAGGAGTCAGAACTTCGAGATCATTAGGATCAGATGAGAGAGGAACTAAGGGTCTGGAATTCAGACAAGCTTCTATCTGACAGGCTAGGGTATGGAATTCTTCATAAGTAAGACATGATGCGCCCATAACACGTCTAAGGTGGTATTTAAAAGATTTTACACCTGCTTCCCACAGGCCGCCAAAATGTGGTGCCCTGGGTGGTATGAAGTGCCAAGTTATACCTTCATAATTTGCAAATCTCTGTATTTCTTCCTTAGTCTGCTGAGAGTTAAAGAGCTCTTGTAATTCCTTCAACTCCCTTCTTGCACCTTTAAAATTTGTGCCATTGTCACAATAAATATTCTGGCATATGCCACGTCAAGATACAAATCTCTTCAATGCTGCAATAAATGTTTCTATAGACAAGTTACTTACAACTTCTAAGTGAAATGCTCTGGTAGTAAAACAAACAAATAAAGATACATAACACTTTACCTTTGTCGTTGTTCTGTGAGTGCTAGACTTTATGTAAAATGGCCCTGCATAATCAATGCCACAATTCAAGAATGGTTTAGCTGCTTCCACTCGTGCACACGGTAGTTGTCCCATTAACTGTTTTGCTGTTTCTACCTTTAGCTTAACACAATTCTTACAAAATCTATATACATGTGCTACAGTGTATTGCAATCTGGATAGGCTGGAGAATCATGTGATTATTCCATTGTCACTAATAGTTGCAACATGATAAGTTGTTTTGAATCTTAACTCTGGAGCTTCCTGAGGGTTTGAAATGGTACCCAGTACAGGCCACACCTTTGGTTCTTCATGTAACCAAGTTGGTCCTTCCCACCATAATTTGTCATTTATAAGATTCTCGGGAAACACACCCCTTGATATCAAATCTGCTGGGTTGTGTTGTGAAGGAACATGTCTCCATACTGCATTTTCAGAAATATCTTGAATCTCAGAAACTCTATTAGCTACAAAAGTTTTCCATTGTGTTGAAGGTGCTGATAACCATGACAATACCACAGTAGAATCTGTCCATAAGTATATGTGCTTAAATGATAAGTTCAGTGCTTTTTTGACTTTTTCCAATAGACGAGCAAGAAGCAATGCACCACATAATTCTAAGCGTGGAAGTGATAATTTCTTTAGTGGTGCAACTCGAGACTTGGCACAAAGAAGTTTTACACATGTAACTCCTTTCTTATTTGATGAATGGACATATATGGATCTGCCATATGCCTTTTCTGAAGCATCGCAAAAACCATGTAACTCTATATTGCCTACAGAATCATAACCAACTACTTTGCAATCTATGTGAATGTTATCAATCAGATGAAGTTGGTTGTGGAGCTTCTTCCAATCTGTAGCCAAATCCTCTGATATGGGTTGGTCCCACATTAATCTCTCTTGCCATAACCTCTGTAGAAACATCTTGCATATAATAACAATAGGGCTTATGAGGCCTAAGGGATCAAATATACCAGAAACTATTGACAATACTACTCTTTTTGTAAATGCTTGTGCGTAGCAGTTAATTTTAAGACTTCTTGCAATCTGAAACTTGTCCTCAGTAGAATGCCATAGTAGTCCAAGTGTTTTCACTCCATTTTTGTCAAGCTGTAATGGTAAACTAGTTTCTCTTTGGTCTGGTGTAATGTTAGCTAAAAGCTCAGAATAATTACTGGACCACTTATGCAACAAAAATCCACCCTTTGATAACATGGCTACCAATTCCTTCTGAAGTTTTTGTGCCTCATGTAAGGTTGCACATCCTGAAATACAATCATCAACATAAAAATCATTCAATGCAATTGCAGCAGCCTTTGGAACCTTATGTGCTTCATCATGAGCCAATTGCTGCACGCAACGAATAGCTAGAAATGGAGAACAAGCCATACCATACGTCAGTCTTCACCTGATACTCTTGTATTGGAGCTGTAGGGTCGTTTCTCCACAGTATTCTTTGATATACTTGATCATCTGGATGTAACCAAATTTGTCTATACATTTTGGCAACATCAGTAATAAAATGCTACTTCATGTGTCCTAAATCTTAGGATGATAGAACAAATGTCCTGTTGAATAGTAGGGCCAACATACAATAAATCATTCAATGAAATTCCATTCTTGGAAGCTGCAGAACAGTCAAAAACTACTCTTGTCTTCATAGTTGAGCTGTCTGTCTTAAGTACTGCATGATGAGGCATATAATAACAAAGTGTTGTAGTGGGTCTTGCCACTTGCATGTGCACATAATCTTCCTTCAATGTTTGGTTCTTGATTAGTTTTCTTTCTAATGTAATCTTCTTGTGGCTATCATCTTAGACTCATCTAACTTCTTAGGATCCTCTTTAAATGGAAGTCGAACCACAAATCTTCCTGACGAATCTCTTGTATTCTGAGTGAAATGAGCCTCGCATGCTTTATCATCCATTGTTTTTGGAGTGTGATTCAACTCCTCAATCTCCCAGAATTTCTGCAATTGGTGCTGTATACTGACTTCAGTCTTAGTGAAACATGATACTACCGGCTGCCGTGGAATATTACAGGATCTTCCATAGTCTGAATATTTTCCTGCAAGTACCCAACCAAACTTTGTTTCCATTAAAACAGGATGATTATTATCACGATGTAATTTACCTTGGTGCTGAATGTATGAACAGACTTCTGCTCCCAACAAAATATCTATCTTTCCAGGCTCATGAAATTTAGGATCAGCAAATGAAATATTCCTAGGTAATTTCCAATTACTGCAGTCAATTTTCTCTGCAGGCAGATTTTCTGTCACCTTGGGTAAAATTAAGCAATCTACTGACATAACAAAGTCAGTTACAAATGATCCAATTTTGATACAAATTCCATGTTTGGTTTCTGAAACTGTATTGCCAATTCCTTGAACAGGTTTAGGATCATGATGTCGTCTAAGTCTTAACCTCTGAGTGCAGGCCTCTGATATGAAACATGATTGAGAACCAGTATCTAGCAAAGCTCTACACGTCTGCCAAATACCCTTGTCATTTTTAACCTTAATCAATGCTGTAGACAACAAAATGTGTTTACGAGGTTCAAATTTCAATGCACAGTAGCTATTTACAACAGATCATGACTTGAATAACCTTCATTGTTACTGGAACTGTATTGCTGTTTGGAAGCATCAAGATGTACTAAAGTGTGGTGCTTTTTACCACAGATGCGACAATTCGATGATTTACAATTTCTGACTATATGACCAGATCGTAAGCAGTTAAAACACAGCTTGGCATCCTTAGCAAAAGCTCTGCGTTCTAGTACAGGAGCCTGAACAAATGCCTTACATTTTGATAAGGCACATGAAGAATTACAATATGCACAGTTTAAGGCTGTAACAGCATAAGCCTGTTGAAAATTGGATCTGTGTTTGTGATTTACAACTTTCTGTGTGTTAACATTTGACATGCTTGAGAAAGTTGTATTCCATTTTGGACTGATTATTTCTAGCGATTTACATTTTCTTTCTAGAAATGTAATAAGATTCTTAAATGCAGGAAAGTTATTTGAATCTAATGTGTCTTCAAATTCTTTCTTTATAGTTACATCCAACTTATGTAACACTAGTTGAGATACTATCAATTCTTCCAATTGAATTTCTATGTTTAACGCCTTGATTGCATTTAAATTACTCATGGTTTGATTTATTAAGGCCCTAAGTTCCTTTGCAGATGATTTGTCAGCAGCGGGTAAACTCAACAAACGTGCAAGATGAGCAGAAGCAATAAGTCTTAAATTGTCATAACGATTGCTAATAGTTTCCAATGCAACCTTGAAATTACAACTTGTGACAGGAATATTAGCTATTAAATTATGTGCTTCTCCTGTTTGTGAAGAGAGAAGTTAGTGAAACCTCTGAATATCATCTAAGTTTTCATTATTAACAACTAGACTCTCAAAGGTATCAATAAAATGCCTAAAGTTGGTTATATCACCATTAAATGAAGGTATTTTAAGAGTTGGCAGTTTTATTGCTTTCATAGTACTCCTTGTATGTGACAAGGGAGAGCTAACAGAATTGATGCCAACATTTCCATCTGAACTTTGAGCTAATAATTTAGCCATTGTTGCTTCTAGGCTAAAGTGCAGTAATTCAAAACTTTCTCTGTCAGCAGAATGACTCTCGAGATCTTCAAACAATTCTAATTGAGATTGTCCATCTTCAAATTTATCCCTAATTTTAGGCAATTCCTTTACTCTTACATCTATCAAATAAATATCTGAGCCAGCTTGAAATTCATTAACAAATTTGGCAAGGCGAGTAAGACTTGCTTTCGCCACGGCTCGTTTTGTAATTAATAGCTTCTTATTTTGCTTTTCCATAATATTAGTTGCACAGCAATAGATATGATCAAGTTTGTACCACCAATGTGTTATAATAAAATATCTAGTGAGGAACAGCAATGAAAAGTGAGCAAAGGAATAGCATGAGACTAAACATAGAAGATATAAGGCAATGTGTCAGTGTTACTAATATAGGAAGCCAGTCAAGGTAGGCTAATAGCTAGTAACTAGATAATGGCTAACCTTCATAGAATCACTCTTGTCTGGTGCTGATGCTGCATTAGTAATTACTCCAGCCGCTTCGGTTTCCCTCTTGATGCCGGCATGAAGAAGATAAGATGGTTTCCATTGTGTACATTACAAGTGCGTATCAATATTTCAGTTACTATACGGTTTGTTGGCAATCTATAGCTATATCCGGCCCGGAGGACCAAATGTTACTGTCTTGGCATAAAAATGGACTGTATCAAAATGTTTTGTTTTTGCCAGCAAGAAACCAAATAGCACAGGTTGTATAATTTGATTTACTTTCACTAAATACACAACAGTCAAACAAAGCAATCAATTACCAAATAGCAATACTAATGCAGCACGTAAATGAGTCAAATATCTATAAGAATTTACAGCCTGTTAGACTGTAACAAATTATTGATTTCCTTCTACATAATAACATCGCCTTGGCAACCATCAGAGAGGCTAGCCAACCTTTCGACTGCACAATTCAACTATCAGTCACTGAACATAGGCTAGCCAACCTTTCGACCGCACAATTCAACTATCAGTCACTGAACAGTCAGAATACAGAATACCAATGTTGGGGGAATTCCTTTGGCTCCAGAGAGTTCCTCACAAGTTGCGCAGCGATCTTTTTCAAGAGCATCTGCCACAAGTCTCACACTTCGTTCACACTGGTCAACAGGAAAATTGTGACATGAGTGGTATACAAAATTTGAAATTAATTAAGCACCCCTTATGGTAAAAATGTTACTGAAAGTTGCCAGTTACTTCTTATTTTTATAGTATAGCATGTTACTGATGACAGGAAATTTTAACTAGATAAGAATGTAGACCTGACTTTGCACCTGGTGTTAAATCTGAACAGCACAAAATTAGCCAGAGTGAATTAAACGATTTAGTCAGAGACCTGGAACTTTTTAAAGCCAAGGCAGAGCTGTTAGCCTCCAGATTGCAACAATGGAACTATTTTGCTGAAAATGATCATTAGAAACACACAGAGAAATATTTTTTTGAGGAAGACGATTCAATGTTCTGCATTGATATAAGTGGTTCATTGAGTGCTCTGAACATTAATCACATCTCTACTCGGTGGTGGTTGTTTATAGATACTTCAAAGTTAAATCTCAAAGCTGTATTACTACACAATGGCAATCAATTGCCGTCAATTCCTATTGGTTATTCCGTGCATATGAAGGAATCGTATGGCAGCCTGGGACTCCTTGATTCAATTAATAATGACAAGTATAAATGGAAAATATGTGCAGACGTCAAAGTAGTTGCAATATTAACCGACTCCAAATAGGTTACACCAAACGCTGTTGTCTCATATGTGAATGGGACAGTAGAGATAGAGCTTCTCATTCTATAAAAATGGAATGGCCTTTATGTCAAGGTATGGAAACTGGAAAATGAATGTTAAACATGAACCTCTGGTGGAATCTCCGAACATTTTAATTCCTTCACTATACAAAATTTGGTCTCATCAAAAACTGCTAAAATGTTGGACCGAAATGGACTGGCATTCAAATACCTAGTTACAAAATGTCCTGGAATTAGTGAGGCCAAGTTAAAAGGAGCTTTTGTTGGCCCAAAGATTCACCAACTTCACCAAGATGAGATATTTGAACACCTTTTAAATGTTGTTGAGAAAGAGACATGGATTTCTTTTAGAGAAAATGTAAACAGTTTCTATGGGAAATAAACGAGTTGGAAACTATGAGGACCGTGTTCCAAATTTGCTATCATCTTATCAGAACAGAATGCAACATGTCCCTTAAATTACACTTTTTACACTCCCATCTGAATTGTTTTCCTGAAAGTTGTGGGGAAGCGATGAACATGGCGAACGTTTCCACCAACAGGTATTATTAATGGAAAAACGTTACCAGGGAGTGGAGTGCAAGAATGCTTTCTGACTACTGCTGGACAGTCATCAGCAATGCTCCTCAACTCAACTACAAGAGGGAAACAAAGAGAAACATATTTAGTAAAGGCAGGCAATCATGAATACCTTTTACAAGATATCAGACAGATTTTCATGGAAAAAATTAGTATTGTATTTTTCCTTAGTATTACTCTCAAACCAGAACCAATCTAGCATTCTTGTTGTCATATTCATATTCAGCATAATGTAATCCTTAAGAAAAGTGAGGAATCATTCATGCTGCAAACAGAAGGTCAAAATTTGCTGTCCAGTGTCATCTATTGACATTTTTGGCCTTCCTGGTCTTGAATTATCATCTATGCCCATATGACCACCATGAAAACAATTAACCCAACGTAAAACTGTACTACGGTCCACTGTAAACTCACCACAAACTTCACTTAACACACTGTGGATTTCTGTCGTGTTTTTGCCACATAAAATTTCAATCTTGAATTATGACCTCTGGTCTTCAGCAGTCACCGAACCCGAGATCTCTCCAGGGTCCATTTTTACCTCTTGCCAATTTTATGTTAGGGTGCACAGCGAAAAAACAAAACACATGCTTCTTCCTCAAGCTCCCAACATTTGACATAATTTTCCTTGTTCTTGCATCATCCAATCCACAGTAATACCAACCTGTGCATTATTTATGAAATGTCCCTCATATTTGTTTATAATATCAATATAAACACTTTCATCAATTTTGACTGAGTTCTATGCCAACTTTAGTTAATAAATTGAGCACCTACATATTTAATTTCTAGTAAAATATAACATCTGCTTACTCCTATAAATAACATAATTTTAACATAACATTTTAATTGTATATCTTCACATACTGATGTCAAATAACTATGGATTTAGTTTCATTTCATACTTATTTTTTAAAAAAGCATTTTCTTACCAAGAATTAAATATATTCAGAAAATGTATTACCTGGTGAATATAAACATACATATGATGAAAATACATAGGGATAGAAGCAAAATCTATTTAAGTTTTGTTCAACATACCTTTGTCTTTAGCAAATAACATTGAATGGAATATGTAAATCACTATTTGAATGAGATGATAGAGACTGAAGTTCATTAAATGCTTAAAAGATAAAAGGGAAGAAAAGCAGCTAAGCTTTAGATTCTTGGTATTAATAGGTTGTTATACATTACTTTTTTCTTAGGTTGGGGATTAAACCAGCTGATTAGAGAAAAGGAGGACCAGCAAACTTTACGAGAATGTTAATCATGCTTCATAGTATTAATTTCTTGCTAAAACCCAAAATCTGAAATTGCCATCATTTGGATGTTAGATAGGAAAATGTGAGTCAGCTGGAGACTTTAGTGTCATACTGCCATATTGCCATGGTAGCTCAGTAGTTGGAGTAACAGGACAGAGACTGGAAGATCCATTCAAGTCCTGGCAATGGCATTTAATTTTTAAGTCTGATTCCAATCCTATACATGACAAGTGTGAAAGAACAATTAATTGCCATTAACTTGAGCAGTGGCACCATGGCCAGCGTGCTCGCCTACCACCTAGGCAGCCCAGGTTCCATCCCAGGGATCTGCATGTGGTATTCGTGGTGGATGAAGCAGCATCAGGGTGGGTTTTCTCTGGGTGCTCCAGTTTCCCCTGCCACTCATTCCACCAATTGCTCTATTATCACCTTTCCAATTATCCATTTCACCTGCATTTCATATCATCCTCTTCCTCACTCTCATACCTGGTGCTTGGCTGACCACCCACTTCCAGGTCTTTACTCTGTCCGGTCCATAGGTTCCTGTGCTCCACGGCAGGCGTTTGACCCTAGGTACTGGCTTGTAAGTCCTAGGGGGTGTAAGTCCTTTATAAGGGGAGGGTAAGCAGAAGAAGAAGAACAACAAGAACAACAAGAACAAACAACAACAAGAAGAACAAACAACAACAACAAGAACAACAAGAGGAAGAAGAGGAAGAAGAAGAAGAAGAACAAGCTGAGGAAGAAGAGGAAGAAGAGGATAAAGAGGAAGAAGAGGAGGAAGAGGAAGAGGAGGAGGAGGCGGAGGAGTAAGAGGAAGAGTAAGAGGAAGAGGGAAAGGGAGAGGAAGAGGAAGAGGAAGAGGAAGAGGAAGAGGAAGAGGAAGAGGAAGAGGAAGAGGAAGAGGAAGAGGAAGAGGAAGAGGAAGAAGAGGAAGAAGAAGAAGAAGAAGAAGAAGAAGAAGAAGAAGAAGAAGAAGAAGAAGAAGAAGAAGAAGAAGAACAAGAACTTGAGTGAGCTTAATTTTGGTACTTGGAAGTGCAAACCAGCTGCTCATACGACAAACATCATAGGCAGTTACACTGGTGATACGTGAAATAAAAGGATAATTAAGAAAGGAAATTTGGGAGGTAAACATTCCAGGCCTAAGTTTAGGGTACCCCCTCAGCATTTGCAGTTACATGAACTGAGGAAGCCAGGAAATCTCACCCAGGGAGGATAATCTTGGTGGGATTTCAACTGTGGAGATCCCACACATGAGTATGTGCCTTAACAAGCTCAGCCAGCCATGCTGGTGAGTGAGTTTAAGATCAAGCAGGAGCTGCCAATGAAATAGGAAACATGGAGTTTGATACTGAATTTTGCAATTAAATAAAAGGACACATCACGCTTGGTTAAATCTGAATTTGATGCATGTTATCCTGGAGGATAAACAAATTTCAGCTGACCAGTGAAGCTTTAGCCATAAGTTCTGCTAAAAAATAAAAGGTTGGTCCAAGACATGATCTCTGAAATATACCTTAAACAAAATAATAGTTTTTCTTTACAAAAACTAACTGCCTATTATAAATGTTGATGCCCTTTTGTTTCATTAGCGTATCATTTTATTCCTAACGTAGACATACATTATGTCTACATTCTGTAGACACAGAACTACAGCTCCACTAACATCCAGTGATTTCTGTACTGTGTCCAAAAATCTCTTTTATTGAAATACATTCTTTATACACAGCTTAGCCTACCACTTACACGCATTTTTCTACACGAACTCCTTGAATATATTGGTCATGGTTAACAACAAACAGCCATTGACCATCTTTGTTCTGGGCTGTCTTTGGATAGACAACATCCTCCTGAAACAAAATAATGCAAAATTGACAAATACTTACAAAAACACTATAAAACTTAGTGAAAAATGTTAACATAAGGTATCTTATTTAACCATGGTTTTGTTTGTGTAAACGTAAAACACTGAAAAATTTATTTTCTTTGTTGACATTTCAAAATGTAACATCTACCCTATTTTATGTTAGCAAAGTTAACTGGCAATTATAAACTAGGTACTATGAAAAGTCCAAGATGGAAAACACAAGCACATATATACCAGTTGAATTTGGAAACTTTAAGACAGAGGAATCTATTAAGAAACTGGATGTGTGTGTGTGTGCGTGATATAGTACAGGTTTGTCCTATACAGGACAGTGTCCTATATTGCTTTTTCATATACAAGGTGACCCAAAAAAACACCAACAATGCTTAGTATGTCGTGCAGGATGGCAAACTGATTGGTTTTCAAACAGGAACCCCTGTACGGAAATGTATATTTTGGGCTCTGGAGAGCATCAAAGTTTGAGAACGAACAGTTGTGACAATTTGTTAAGATTCATTTTGGTATCTTAATATGCAAAGCATGCAACCCTTTAGCCATTTGTGTGCAGCAGATGAACAACCTGAACCTAATTACATTCCTGCTATGCACTACCTTTCTCCATAGAGTCCTTGGTGTGCATCCTGCTGCATTACTTGTGTAGTTTATGGTACAGTAATGTTTTAACAGTAGTGTGACACATACCAGTATATGGCTGTGGAAATGGCTGACATGAGCTGCAGTACATTTTGATGTAAATGTATAGAATCACCTCAATGTCACATATCGAAATCTATGGATTGGTAGAAGTGGACCCGTTCCATGACCAGCACGGTTGCCAGATCTGATACCTCTCAACTATTTTCTGTGGGGTTGTATGAAGAGTGTGCTATATGGCACACCTGTAACGTCAGCGGAGGACCTCGTTGCTCAAATCCATGGAACAACTGAAAATTTTCCAAGACTGTAATGTACTGTGTCATGTGCATGAGGCTCAGCACTGCCGATACAGGCTCTGCAATTGTACAAGAGGTACACAGTTCAAAGCCTGTTTGTGATGTACACAGCTCAATGTGCTACTTATGTTGGGTTTATTGACGAAATGTGAACACACACCCATCTTATACTTTGATACAATACAGCATCCAAACCGTGCATTTCTGGACAGAGGTTGCTTCTTCAAAACCAATCAGTTTGCTATCCCGCACACATGTGTGTGTGTGTCTTTGTCTGTGTGCGTGCGTGCACGAGCGCTTTTGTGTGTGTGTGTGTGTGTGTGTGTGTGTGTGTGTGTGTGTGTGTGTGTGTGTGTGTGTGTGTGTGTGTGTGTGTGTGTGTGTGTGTGTGTGTGTGTGTGTGTGTGTGTGTGTGTGTGTGTGTAGTGTTTAACGCCTGTTTTTACTACATATGGCACCGCAGGCAGTGACCGTGTTGATACATGGAATGAAGATGGAGCACAGGTGGAATGAAATGGTGGGGGGAAACTCGCCCCAGCGCCACTTCGTCCACCACAAATCCTACATGCGGTTGCCTGGGATCAAACCCAGGCTGCTTTGGTGAGAAGCAAGAGGTCTAACCACTCGGCTACCTTTTATCACAATGTGCTATACAGGACCTTCACATATGGATCTATATTGTGTATACGCCACACTCTTAACATCTACTATCATAGCTCAGTAGTAAAACACATACTGTTGTCAAGTGAACAGAGGATTAAGGATTTGAACCTCAGCATATTGTCATACTTTTTATTCCAACTTTTTGACTATGTAAGACAGAGTAATGAACCAATTTACAGTTCTCTTGCAGCTGAGCTATTGACTAAATGGCATGGGAGAGTAAACAACAAAACAGAAAACACATGAAATGTTGTTGTTGTTGTTGTTGTTGTTGTTGTTTTCTAGTGCCTTGCATCTGGCAATGAAGCCATTAGCATTCGTACACATGAAATGTTGATTTTAATAAAACCAACATCTATGTTGTATATAAGCCACACTCCAATATCTCCTGTCGCAACTCAGTGGTAGAACACATGCTGTGTCAAGTGAACCAAGGATTCATGGTTTGAACCCCAGCACACTTTTTATTCCAACTTTTTTACTTTATAAGACACAGTAACAAACCAATTTACAGTTGTCTTGCAGGTAAGCTATTACTACATGATTTCAAAAGAGAATGTCGGGAGGTTGAAGGATAATGTTAATGGAGCCAACCTCTAAATGCTATCTATAAATAATCCATAAGATAATAACAATAAACTAATATATAAAATAACAAGAAACTGAAAAATTCTCATTTTGAGAAAAACAAACCCACAGATGCAAATATTGTAAATAATCCAATGGAGAATAACATCAAAACCGAAAAGGTATATTCTGTCAAACTGCTAGTTACAATAGTTACTGCATTTATTAGAAATAACAAAATGAATAGGCATGGATAATAGTGCTTAAAAAACAAACTAAAAAACACCTACTTCATATTGAAACCACATCATATATTAAGAAATAAATTGTTTTCTGAAACATTTTGGATTCATAGAAATGTATTTCTTCTGGAGCAAGTAATTTGTTGAAACAAAGAATGGAAAAGAAGTATGAAATCTTGTGTTTTAGAACTTGGTATAATCGCCCTCAGCTACTATTACATTGTTTATTCTTTTGTACATGTTTGCAACAAGTGCACATCAGTTTGTGTTCTGCTGACAGTGTTGCCATAGCTCCATCACGTAACCAGATTCTCTTGCAACCTGTCTGGTTGACATTCTTCCCATTCCTTTACCATGAGGGTTCATACAAGTTCAATTGGATTCAGATCAAGAGATCTTGGAGGCCAGTTTCTGGATGCTTTGTTATCCAACCCTGGGTGATATTTCAGGTAGATATGCACACCACTAATGTCATGCACAAACACACATTCTTCTTCTTCTGGGAACCCAGGATGTACCCCAACTGCTTTGTCCAGAAACAGAGACATGTGCCTTAAAGGTTAGTTCCTCACATCTTCTACCACAGCTTCACCGTGAGCAAGTGTTGCTGTGTGAGACCGATCTGAATCCCTGCATGATTTGCCCATTCAACTTCTGCTATAGGATGCCAGACTAGCCATTCTTTTACTGTTCCTCAGTCACAGTCCAATTCTCTGGCTATTTGCAAGGCTTTTCACCATGAGTAGCCTGACCTACAATATCATCCCTGTGAGCTGTAGTTAGCTCCCCACAACCTTGTGGACATGGCATGCTGCTTTACTGTGATGAAACCGAAGTGAAAATGTTATTTTTATGAAGTTTTATCATTATACTAAATCTTTGTTTAATTGAATGATATTTTAGGGAGCAGAAACTTTCCAACCGCCATCTGGCTGCAAAAAAGGTATGTTTCAGAGCTAAAAGAATGGGATCAAGAAATTTGTGTAGAGTTGAAGGATCAACCAGTTTTAATACACTGCAACAAGAGCACTGACCAGATGAGCAGGGCTGTTTTCATTGTGTTGTTTAAGACTCAACCTAAACTCTGCTTAAATAAGGTACTGATGTACCAAAGGTGGTGGTTGGTGGAGTGCATATGCTAGAAAATGTGAACACACAGGAGTGTTGCCAGTCCATTGTAGATGATATCCCTTGAAAAAGATCACAATGCGACTTGTGAGGAACTCTCTGAAACCACAGGAATTCCCCCAACATCAGTGTTCCGTATTCTGACAAACGATTTGAAGAGAAAAATTTCTGCAAGATGGGTCCCACACCGTTTGACTGCTGAAGAGAAGCAGAAATGCCTGGACATTGCAACCTTGCTCAAACAACGATTTGATCATGAAGGTCAAATCTAGGTCTTTGTTGTTGAGTAATTTTGGGCCTGCTTGATGACTGCTGTGCCCATTGAGTCTAGGGCACATATTAAGTATTTGATTCTATCAAAGTTTTCACACAAGAATATTGTGCATCTTATCCAAGTACCCTGCCTTGTGATGGCAGGAAACTATGGAAGGTGGAACCAGTCCCTTCTTGGTATAAAGCCTGACTCAGGGGAGTAGCGTCAATGGATGTGAGAGATATATTACTTACATACCCTATAATTTTCCTCTACCTGATTGCCAAATTGTTAATCATTATAATTTTGTAGTACATAATCATTTTAATGTCATTAAAAGGTCAAGCTTTCGTAAACATTATGATTTGAATTTGCACCACTCTGCAGCATTATGTTCCGAAACAAAGCTTGGGTCAAAGGCATCTATCATCACCTGCAAGAAACTAGTGTTGTGCGCTCGATCCATGGATGTAATTTGTTATTGCACTTCTCATGTTAAGAATTGCACTAGCACTATTGCATTTATAGTTGTGAATATAGATAGAGTAATTCACAATTTGTTTTGATTTTTGTATGTGTGCTCTTCAATGTGGACATTTGAGTACGATTTGGACACTTGGTTACTTACTATTAAAGTAAAATGTAGGTTAAGATTTATGCAAATTCTGGGATAAAGGTTGGAAATGAGCCAGAGCTAGAGCAGTAAACAAAACTTCGTTTCCAAGCTGTTGTTGCAACGAAAATCAAAATAAGTTGTTGTATGATCGACAAACTCAACATAAGCTTCCAAAGCTTTTTTTTTTTAAAGCAATAAAGTCGATCCTCCAAAGCCCGCACTCAGTATTATGACGAACATTACAAAATGTATAAGGCATTTTAACATCAAAGTTTATGAAAGTGAGTCCTGGCTGTGTCATAATACATTAAACAAATGTTTTGTTGATCTTGTTTCAAAAGAAAAGTGAGTTTGGAATTTCAGCAGTTCTGAAGATTTAAATAACATTTATAAGGCAGCCACAAAACAACTATTCTTTAATTACATAATCTGTCAAAAACAACTAAGAATGTTTCGTATAGATCCAAAAATAGAATATGCGTTGAATAATCAGTATAAGCTCTCAGTTGAACATCATAACAATGAAGTGGAAAAGAAAGAGCTTTACTTTCCCATTTTGGACAGGCTGTAGTTTTCTAGGAAAATATGCACTTGCTTTTCATGGTCACAATGAGAATGAACGATCTTCAAACAAAGGCAATTATTTTAGTTTAAAAGGTGAGTTAATTAATAACACTGAACAACACGTACAACAAGTGTTGTTCAGTGTTATTAATTAACTCACCTTTTAAATTAAATTAATTACAACAACACTGTTTTCAAACTTCTATCAAAGCAAGATAAAGGCAATTATATTGAATATTTAAATGAATTAGCAATATATGACGTCTCTCTGAAACAGCATGTTTTTCATGCAACTTCACCTCACATTCAGAATGACTTAATTTCAAATGTGAGTGCCATCATGACATGGAATTAAGAAAGAAACCTCTGATGCCTTCTTTGTTTAATTATAATTAGATGAAACTCTTGACATCAATAGTGTAGAACAACTCTCTATCGTTCGTTACAAAACTTAATGTTGAAGGAAATGCTGAAGAAACTTTTATTCGGTTTACAGATGCAGGTAAGTTCTGACAGGAAAGCAGTTACCCTTTTGAATCATGCTCACAGTATTATTAAACATTTCTTTCAACAATGATAAAAGATGAAAACTCGAAAGGTCAATTCTGTTAGGTTGGGGCATATTTTAACGAATTTTACAATATTCTTGGGTTGCATATCCAACTGACATCTGACAGTCAGGCTGCGCCACTGATCTTACTGGAAGCCTTTACCAGAATGTTCTTCAGAGCAGCAATGAAGTAATCTGTCCTGCTGTAATTTTCCCTGATGCTTCCATAAACACAATGTAGACCATGTGCAATAGCTGTCACACGGTTCAGGTTGAGGTGCATGCCCTTCAGTGTTGGAAAGTTCATACATGAGTCATCGAATGACTGCATTATTATGCAGGCATTTGTCTTCTTGAGTTGGTGTATTTCTCAAGGAATGATTTGAATGATTCTTTACCTTGTGGGTTGGAATTAATGACTGGGTTATTGTCCTGGCAAGATCTGCCACTGAACTGAGTCAATGATTGCTGCTTTTCAAATCCTGAAGGGTGTGTACTGGAGTAGTTTGCTTAGGTTTCAACTTGAAAAGTTTAACGTTCTTTACATATTTGCTCTGCTGGATGAGCTGGGTTATTCTGTTTCTTTGTTGCTCGGCATCAATTACAACATTTACTTCACAGATGGCACGTCAAAGAATATGGAGGTTTCCATAAATTGGATCTTGAATTCTTCTGAAAGGGCATAAAACTTTCTCCTTCTTACCCTTTGGCACAATTTTGTTGTGAAAAATCCATTCTGGTAAAACTATAACATCTGAAATCAGTTTCAATTAGTTTGTAGCATCATTATTTAAATTTCATGATTTCACAGCTGCAGGTTGGCCAACGCTGCTGAGCTATTGTTGCTTGGATATGAATTGATGGTTTCCACAAATTATATTTTAATATTTATTAACTTCTGATGAAACAAAATTTAAAAATCCTGTTCAAGAAGAGAAAAAATGCTCTGTCTAATGTATTACAAATGCAGATAAAAATGGGAGAAAAGGTGCTGAAGCATGGATAGAAGGGTAAAGTGGCAAATGTAGTAGTCCCACAAACAGGTCTAGAAAAGTGCAACAAGTTTGCTTCATTTCCCATCATTTTATGACCTCCAATACATACCAGGGGAAGGAACTTATTACATTATATTCCTTCTAATATGCATTTCATAGAAGCATAAAAAACAAAAATGTTGAAATGGCATTTTGATCTTTGATCTGCTGATTTAAAAAAAAAATGGTTTTTGTTCCAAATTGGATCTGACATTACGGTAGTAACTATGCGGCATCACAAAGGGTTTTAAAATAATTAATCATTTAAAAGAATTGAAGAAATACTCCAAGCAGCTTTTTCAGACACAAAGTAACTCAACAGCGTTGCACTGAGGTTGGTCAGGGAATTGAACTGGTTCCTGGATGTAAACAAGTTGGTCGCTTGCAGAGTGGTGTAATGTTCTTCTTCTTCTTCTCCACTTCATGGCGTAGGCAGTCAAGTGCCTGTTCCGCCTTCAAAGCAATCCAGCCATCGTTTCCTGGGTCTGCCCACCGATCTCCTACCTTTAGGATGATAATGTATTATTTGCTTAGGAAATCTGGTATCTGGCATTCTTTCGACATGTTCCTTCCACTTTTGTTTATAATCTTTTAGCCTGTCATTTATATTATAAATTCCTAACTCTTCTCTTACACTTTCATTCGTTATTAGGTCTCTTCTGGTACATCCCTTTACACTTCTTAAGAATTTCATTTCTGAGGCCTGTATTTTACTCTGTTGCTTTTTAGTTAATGTCCAACTCTCACTTCCATATGCTAGTATAGGTGCAGCCATAACTTTGTAAAACTTTAATTTTGTTCTAAAATAAGAACAAATTAGAAACTAAAAACTTCACTTATCTTAGTATGTTGATATCCTTTTTCTATTTTACTGACCCAGGGGTTTCAAGCTATATCCAGCTCATTCTCAAAGTCATATAAACAAAATCGTTGCCAAGCTACAATCTTTTATTTTTGTGAAAAACAATTATTCATATTCAATTTTTTATTTACCAATCTCTGAAAACAAAAATTTAAAAATACAATCCATAGAGGGCCCTCTATGGATTGTATTTTTAAATTTTTAAATTTTTGTTTTCAGAGATTGGTAAATAAAAAATTGAATATGAATAATTGTTTTTCACAAAAATAAAAGATTGTAGCTTGGCAACGATTTTGTTTATATGACTTTGAGAATGAGCTGGATATAGCTTGAAACCCCTGGGTCAGTAAAATAGAAAAAGGATATCAACATACTAAGATAAGTGAAGTTTTTAGTTTCTAATTTGTTCTTATTTTAGAATCTTGTTGCTTCACTGTTAATAGCTTCAATTTTTACTTAATTTAATTTTGTTTCTTTGCCTACTTTGTTTCTGAATGTCCTATTTATTATTCCACACACTCTTTGAAATTTGGATACTTTATTATCCACGTCATACTCCTTGTCATAACTAACGTCACTTCCCAAATAGTTAAAATGGCTCACCTGTTCTACGCAACGGTTACTTATAACTATCTTTGTTCTAATGGGCTCTTTTCCAATGAATGCCATTACCTTTGTTTTTATAGAAGTAATTTTCATATTGTATTGTTCACATAGTTCGTTAAGTTTAAAAATAGATTTTTGCAGGGCAGACTCGCTATTTTGTATGACAACCAAATCGTCAGTAAACAATAAAATATTTAAAAAGCAGTTGTTTGAAATTTTAAAACCTACGTTCACCAGATGCTTCCATTTGCTCACTAGATTGTCAATATAAATACTAAAAAGAGTAGGTGCTAAAGTACACCCTTGTCTGACACCTTGATTAGTAGAAATTTTGGCAGAGATTTTACCATTGGTCCTCACATTTATTTTTGTTTGACAGTAGAAGCATTGTATCATTCTTATAAGTTGTTGTGGGTATCCTCTTTCTTCCAATATTTGCCACATTTTGCATCGATTTACTCTATCGAAAGCTTTTTCGAAATCAATAAATGCCATATGAGTTTCTTTATTAAATTCCCTATGTTTTTCAATCAGCTGTTTAATGCTAAAGATATTATCGGCACCGGATCTGCCTCTTCTAAATCCATTTTGTTCTTCTGAAATAAGACATTCAGCTGTATTTTGCAATCTGTTGTTTATTATTTTTGCAAATATTTTATAGGCAGTATCCAGTAAACATATTCCTCTGTATATGCTACACTCGTTACGTTTCCCTCTCTTGAAGATAGAGATGGTTTGGGCCGTAAGCCAATTTTCTGGTATACGTTGCTTCTTCCAGCACATATTATAAAAATGTAGCAGTCGGAGCTTTAGCAATATCCCTCCATATTTAAATAATTCTGCATTCAATCCATCCTGGCCAGTTGCTTTCCTATTTTTAGTTTTTAGGAGTGCTTCTTCTAATTCAATTAAAATTAAATCTCCTTCATATGCGACATTGCCTTCTGTATTTTCATGATTTATTTCCGCATTTTTATCATACCATAAGGCTTTATAATATTCTAACCATTTAGACTCAGGTATTATACTTAAATGTGCTGTATCTTTCTCATTTTGGTTTAAATGCTTCAGCACTTTATATGCAATAAGCTGTCTTCCATGTAAGTCGTGTTCCACATCTCCTATGAATTTACTCCAAGATGCATTGTTCAACTTCCTCACCAAACTTTTAGCTTTATTTCGTTTTGTCTTATATGCTTCTTTAGCTTCCTCAGTATTTACTTGTAAGTATCTATGATAAGCACTCTTTTTTTCTTCAACTGCCTTTGCAATTTCCTCATTCCAGATTCTTAGCCCTTTCCTTCTTATTTTTTTCTTTTTACCTATTGCTTCTTTGGCAGCTTCTTCTATACAACTCTTTATATTCCTCCATTCCTCTTCAATGTCATCACTTGTTATTACTTCTTGTAGCCGTCGAGCTAAGCGATTCTGATATAAGTATTTGATACTATCATCCTGTGATAAATATACTTTAAATACTTCATTTACTTTTGTAAAGTTCTTCTTTTTCTTCCATCTAGCTAATTAAGCAATTTTAGCCACTACTAAATAATGGTCTGAGTAAATTTCAGCACCTCTATATACATGCACATCTTGTACTCGCTTGCTAATCTTTTTGTTTGCTAAAACATAATCTATTATGCTTCTAGAACCTCTAGCACTCCATGTATATTTGTTGATATCTTTTTTTCTAAAAAATGAATTTGTAATTTTTAAATAATTACTATTAGCAAACAATATAAGTGAGTCTCCATTATTATTTTTATGTTGTTCTCCATACATCCCTAATACTTCTGGGATCATATTATTCCCAACTCGGGCATTCAAATCCCCACTAATAATTACATAATCAGTTTTATTCCATTTGTTTAATTCCTTCTGTAGGTTGGTGTAATGTTTTGGAAGCTAATGCTTCTGATTGGCCTACACTCCCACAGTAAACATGGAAGGACACGGTATGTTATTTGTTTACGTTCACGAGACACCATGCTGCAGTAATTGTTTATGTACTGACCTAGTAAAAGTGACACCCAAACAATTTGCTGTGTTGCCAACTTTTTTCAACAAAACCAAAATATGTGTGTAGGAAATGGTCTTAGACAAAACCGTAAGATACAAAATGCATTCTAAATAGCGAAATCTATCACTGGTTTAAATTAATGTAATGACTTCCCTTCCATCCTGTATACATATTGACTTCCCTGTATGAAAATAGCTATATTTCTTTTAAGGTGCTGCACCTTAAAGTCCTTTGTTTACAGGATAATAATCAATACATTAGAAATATTATCTCAATGAAATAAATGATGCACACTGCACGGAAGGTAAAAGACATAAATATTGACAATGAACATATCCGGAATTAAGACACGAAGAAAGAAGAAATGAAAGGTTATGTTCCTGGGAGAGCAAAAAACCTCCAAATAGGCTGCATGGTGTTTTGATTGTCAGCATCCTCGGCACTTGTTGCCATCTGTCGCTAACATAGAATGTTGCGGATGAAACCATACTAGATTTTTAAAACTACTTTTAAAGGCTTTATTCACCAGCTTTATGAAAGAAGATGCTAAAACTGGTCACTGACATCCATACATACATTTTTGGTACCTCTTTAGGAAACTATCGATCACTCACCATAGTTCACGTTGAGAAATGCCGGCAATTTCCTGGCAGATATTTTGTTTCAATTCTTCCATGGTGTGTGTGTTTGTCTTGTACACTTTATTTTTTAAGTTACCCGGAGATAGAAATTGCTAATTGGAGCTCTGAGAAACATTTCTTTGCCAATGCCGCACCATACACCAAATTTTTCCTCATGAAGGGTCCCTATATTAGGTTCTGAGTTAGAGGGCCTATTTTTTTGAAGTCAACAGTTGAAGCCCACACATATGAGAATACAATTTTGCTCCCCCAGGCCCCTTTAGAGAATTAACAGACAGAAAGCATAATTTTGTCTTTTTTCAATAAGATTCTGCAACAGCTCATACGGCCAATCTTTCAATGAGAACACTTGAAAATGTGCTTCAGGACAGAATTCTTAGTACAGAGTTGTGGCCCAAAACCTAACCCCCTGCACTTTCTATCTCTAGGGCAACTTAAAACAAAGTGTACAAGACATACCTGGAAGAATTAAAAAGAATATCCGCCAGAAAATTGCCAGCATTTCTGAATGTGAACTACAATGATTGATGGATAGTTTCCTAAGGAGTGCCAAAAATGTATGAGCAATGATAATGACCAATTTCAGCATCTCCTTTCATAAAGTTGGTAAGTAAAGCCTTTAAAAGTATTTTTAAAAATGTTGTATGGTTTCATCTGCACCTTCCTATGATAGCCACTGACTGCAATGAGTGCCGAGGAAGCAGCAGGCAAAACACTGCACAGCCCATTCGAAGGTCTTTTGCTCTCCCGGTAGTACTTCGGATGAAGATAAAATGATAATTAACAACCAAGATAGTTACCACAAGACCGCCTCCATAGCACAGTTGGTAGCGCACTTGCCTCTGGCACAGAGGACCCGGGTTCAATCCCCAGTACCAGCATAGGGATTTTATTCCCTCTGGGAGGTCTGGCACGGGGTACACTCAGCCTCATTAGGTCCCGGGGGACCAATTGAGGAGCTACTTGATGGAGAAGTAGCAGCCCCAGGTCAAGAAGGCCGCATAACTGGCCAGGAGGGCTCGGGGCACTGACCACGTCCCACCCTCCAGTACTGCACCTCACCAATGAGGCCTGTAGTGGGCAGAGGCGGGCGGTAGGCCTTAGCCCTTCGTGGGCAGTTGCGCCGGGGTTTAGTTTTATAGTTACCACAAAGTACAAAAAATAGAAGGAGGGATGTCATCACTGTGCCTAAGCCTTCAATAAAATTACACAAAGATGTTTCAAAACACATACATACTACAACTATATTTACAAAAATTAACAATATGCTAACAGTCATTACAGACTCATAGTGGTATAGAAATGTGAAATTAGAAAAATGTAATATAACCTATAAATTGAAAAACGAGAGAAATTGTTATTCTTACATTTGGTTTTAATCAGTTGAAAATATGTAAATGCTAACCCAAATGTAATGAAAATAAGGAGGTATTTGTGACAGTATAATGAGGTTACCTGATGCCATTGTGATAATGGTTAAATAACTGTTCAAGTATGTTCCATATCTAATTGTGTTGTATTTTATGTAAAATGTTAAGTTTATTTATTTATCAATATATTTACATACTTTCAGATATGTCTGGAAAGAAATTTAAACCTAAACAGAATATTAAAAGTATAAAACTTACATGACTATCACTAAACTATCAACCAATACCACTGCCACAGGTTATAACGGTAAGGTATGTGTGGGATATCTGCTTATTTACTTTACATTATTCAAATACTGCTGATATATGTTCAGAGAACTTTTTTTTTCTAATTTTACAGATTTGCAGATATATGGTCTCTATATAACTTTCTCAATAATACTTGTGCAAGAAATGTTTATTGCATTCGCTCTGCATGTTTTAATCAAATTCACTACCAGCATATGCTAAATAAAATGTTCTCAGAATGACAGGTTATTCACAGAAAATTCAATATGTTATACAATTTATTATTCATGCAAATATATTAAATATACAGTAATTTATTCAAAATTGTTAAGAACTATTTCTAGGGAAAACAATGAAAAACTTTCCATATGAAGTGTAGTTTGAGTTGGGGACAAACTTTGTGTCGCAATTTTTGGAAGATACAACATCTTTCTCCCTCTTGCTCACTATCCTTCTCTTGATTTTTCTCCCCTCCCTCTCTCTCTCATGCATAGACCTTCTTCTATTTTCTTTTTTCTTTAAGGGAGGTTTATCAGGAATGTAAAAACATATTACTGAAGAAATCTATAGCTATATAAAATTGAACACAACACTTGCTCTACCTGCCATAGGCAAATGGTAGAGGAAGTAAACAGATCAGTAAATTTATGATTGAAAGAAAATGCAACCTTTAATTGTAGTACCATAGGAATGATTTTAAAATATTTTAAAAATATATTTCTAATTTCTGTATCTTATATAAATAAATATCAGAAATTATTTTTATTTATGCCCACAAACTTACTGCTGGTGTGGTCTACCGGGAAAGTACGAATCGGTTGGGGAATTTAATGTCATACTGGCAAGTTGGCCATGGTAGCTTAGTGGTTAAAGCAGCCGCTCGATAAGCAGTAAATCCGTAGTTCAAATCCCAGCTAGGGCATTGAATTTCAGTCCTGATTCTACCTCTTAAATATCAGAAATTTTCTAAAAATTTGTGCTTTAATTTTTGAAAAATGGTTCACTTCTTTACCATTGCTGCTGTCAGGGCCTTTGTTTTACTCATTTTAAAGAACTCCTTCTGCCTCACCTCTTATCTCAGCTCTTACAAATTATCCCTGGTACCCAGTTTGAATTTTGCTCTCTTCACTCCTGCTCTCAGCAGCTACATCGCATCGTTGACACTATTCTTGATACATATGAACATCTATCTGTGTGCTTATGATTGTTTTTGGATATGGAGAAAGCTTTTGATAAGGTTTGGCACAATGGTCTGTTACTCAAACTCAAACCACATCTCTCAGACACCTATTTCCGCCTCCTACAGTCCTATTTGCACAATCGCACCTTTTCCGTTAATTATGAGCGCGCCTTCTCCAAGGCCCTTTCTATTTTCTCTGGTGTACCGCAAGGAAGCGTACTAGGCCCCTTATTATATCTGGTATATACCTCGGATTTTCCTGGTCATCCTCAACTCACCATCGCTCACTATGCCAATGACGTGGCAGCTCTGAGTGTGGGTACTCGTGCTGTGACTGCTAGCCACCTTCAGAACTTCTGCAATCAAATTCAGTCTTGGTGCCGACGTTGGAGAGTGACTATGAACACTCATAAGTCCCGAGTTGTGAAGTTCGCTTACAAAAAGAATGTGACCCATCATCCCCTCTACCTGAATGGGACGGAGATACCCACAGTGACTTCCATAAGATACCTCGGCCTTATCTTGGACAGCTGGCTAACATGGGGTCCTCATCTCTGTAGTCTAGTGCAGAGGATTCGTCACCGTATCCACAATGTCTATCACCTTGTGTCCGGTTCCTTGCCCTTACCTTTGCGGTACAAGCGCCTGGTTTGTACTTCCTTAATTCAACCCATGTGGCAGTATAGCTGTGCCATTTGGGGTTCTGCAGCTCTATCGCAGATCCTGAGGATCCAGCATACACATAATTGTTTTCTACGCCTCATGACCAGCGCTCCCTGGTACATGCGCAACTCTACTCTGCATGCTGATATAGGTCTACCGGAGGTGAAGTGTATCCTCTGCATCTGCTACAGGAAGCTGCAGCAGTCATGTTTGTGCCATTGCAATCCTCTTCTCCACCATATTTATCTTCCTCCTGAACCTCTACGACAAAGACTGAAGCGTTGCTGGCATTCTGAGTTGCTGCTGTAATTGTTTTCCTCTATTTTTATGCACCATTATTGGGACTATCGCTGGATGGTACCCCAATTACAAGTTTCATTATTGTTCTGTGTCTAGTCTAGCTAAACTATATTGTACTTAATTGTACAAAGGAGTTTACTTAAGAATAAAACAAAAACAAAAAAAACAAAAAAAGAATTCCAATGTTGTTGCATACTTGTTGCTGCTAATCAACGTTAATGACTAAAAGTATGGCCATTTTTTGTTTCTAAGGCTACCACACAAATAATGCTTAGTCCGCAACTGTGGAATTCATTGGCCGCAAACACCAGTGTCAAATTTGTTTACCTATGTTTCTTGGAATATTTTTATATCTTTCACACATACTCCTGCACACAAATCTTGTCAGAAACGTTTGTGTTGCAAATTTCACTAACTTGAGTTCTTTGGTGCTCAGAAGATTCTTGTTAAATCTTGTTATAGTAATTGTTGACGAAAGTGCTTTCAAAAACTTCTGCATCATGTTATACAATTTCCTTTTAAGGATGGCAATTAGAAATAGGTACATGCTTACATGAAGCACATTCGTCCTGTTTTAAATGGGGTATATTAAAAATAAAAGAACTCTACACTTACCATTTGGCAAAGGTATAAACAATTGCATATATATTTTGTTTAAACATCTTGCAGTGGAGTGTAAATTCATATTATAAATTATGCTTTGCTAAAGGTTTAGCAGTTACTAGTATCACATTGTTAAATTCAATATGGAATAATAGTATTAACAAGCATGAGGTGTTTCACGCAAGAGTGACATAACCTTCGGAATGCTCAATGCACATTTGTCATTCAGCAAATAAACTGACTACGACAACTAGCTTCTGCTCAGCATGCATCGCTGTAAGTAAATTTGGACTTAGCTTGCAATCATTTCATTTCAAGTGAATTTATGTATTCCTGACCAATTAAAAACTAAACTAAACCCCGGCGCGACAGCCCACAAGGGGCCAAGGCCTACCACCCAGCCGCTGCGTCCCCCACCTCTGCCCACTACAGGCGTCATTGGTGAGGTGCAGTATTGGAGGGTGGGACGTGGTCAGCGCCCCGAGCCCTCCCGGCCGGTTATGCGG
This sequence comes from Tenodera sinensis, assembly GCA_030765045.1. Lineage (NCBI taxonomy): Eukaryota > Metazoa > Arthropoda > Insecta > Mantodea > Mantidae > Tenodera > Tenodera sinensis. The sequence continues at coordinate 179,758,008 of CM060962.1, read as the reverse complement.
TCTTCTAGACCTGGGGCCACTACTTCTCTATCAAGTAGCTCCTCAATTGGTCCCCCCGGGACCTAACGAGGCTGAGTGCACCCCGTGCCAGACCTCCCAGAGGGGATAAAATCCCATGCTGGTACCGGGGATCGAACCCGGGTCCTCCGCGCCAGAGGCAAGCGCGCTACCAACTGCGCTACGGAGGAGGTCCTCCTGACCAATTAGAGCACATTTAAAGTGTGTTTGCTTTTGTGTTTATCACATTTGTGACTTCCTAATGGATGTAATACTGCAACCAGCGTTGGAAGTTAGAAAACAATTCCAGGTGAGTTCATTACCTTACCATGGCATAAACCTCTCAAACAGAATAGGCCAGATATTTAGACTTTTAAACATACCAAATGAAATTTTTGTAATTACATGGAAATGTACAATTCAAGATACTGTTTTCATATGGGGCAGTCAACAGTAACCTCACTTTTTCACATAATTTTCTGGTGTCTGGCACACCAGCAACAACACATCTGAATCCGACACCTGGCCAAGTTACTTAAATGGTTTAGAGCATTAGAACAGTTCATTGATCCACTGGCAGAAGCAGATTACTGAATCAACATGTGTCATGCTGCCCCACACTCTCACATTTAAACCTAATTATCTAATCAACGGTGCATTTAATTAAAAAAAGTTATTGGAATTTTTTGTTAATTTACATCCACTCTCTCACCTCCTTCAGTCTGACAGAATATTTCACTTCCACCCTGTACTGTTAGATATATGATTTTGTAAGTGTTCAGGAAATATATAAGCACTACAAATAAAAAGCTGTTAAAGCAAATGCTAGCTTAACTTACCACTGATACACAGAGTGATACTTCTTCGGGACCCATTCTTGTTGAAACTTCATTCCTAATCTGAAGAAAACACATCTATTAATACTGAATTGTATGTACATACATGTATTGCTGCTTTTCAGAGATATTTAGATATAAGTACTTATGAAGTACCTACAAAGTGCTTGAAGTGGGAAACAAATAAAAACAAACTTTCACCCCTTTGATCCCTTCCACTAATTCTTTCATTATCTAATACTGTATCATAACCACCAGTTAATTGTGCAAAGGAAAGCAATGTGAAAGTGTTAGTAAGCACCGAGATCCAAATGCTTTACGTACCTTCTTAAATCTCCGTGGTATTTTCACTTTTGTAATATTGCTGTGACTTCCTTGCAGTGGCTTAAAGTGGATTGCATTATCAAGTATCTAAAAAGAAGGAGGAAGAGTTCAAAGTGTTTAGAAAGGATCATGAAGTGATGTTATAATTTACAAGCTCAAGTACTTTCTCAAGATAGTGGTTATATACTACCCCACTTCAAGCATTTTGTAAACAAATTAGCATTGTAATTGTTTTTAATTTTTATTCTTGCTAGAGCCTAGTACTTATACTTATATTTTTATCTGCAAACTCTTTTTTCTTCCTTTAACCTGTATATTTAAATTACAATTGCTTAGGATGTACCATTATATTTAGGATAATGCATCTATGAAATGTTGTTAAAAATCATTAGAAATCAACAACTGACACACATAAGGAGCTTTCTGTTATCAGACAAATCTTTGAGTGATAAGTGAGATGCTCAATGCCTACTAAAGTGCTAGAGAGGAAGCAGATGCCTGTTGGGTGAGAAAATATCTGGCAGTTTTTGCAAGGGACCCACTCTTTACTTTCTCTACCAGTACAAGTAAGCAGGGAAGGTATTGCATTCTACCCAAAAAATCTGATACCGAGATTTCACCAGAAACATATGTCTTGAAACTTCCAGAACCCAAAAAAGCCATTTGTAGAAAAAAGGTATGTGTGCATATCCATGTGTCTGTGTACACCATAACTCAAAAACAAAGAGTAGGTTAAGTACCAAACTTGGTAGGATTTAAGCTCAGCATCTTTCAAGGATGTCACACAAAGGATTTTCAGCATAATCCCCCCACCCCAACCTACCCTTTATATGGGAAATGTTTTAAAAGTTTTATTTCTCAAAAACAGATATAAAAGTTTTGATTAAAATAATAAATGGTTAAGACATTTTCATCACAATTGTAATGCATATATATCATGAATTAAATAAGTACTAAACCATATGAGATAGACAAAATCATACTGTACAAAAAATATAAATCTCATTAAAGCACACACTTTGTGTCCAATAAATTGTTTTGTTGAGTTAATCATTTTCGAGGTATTACTTGTTATTAATTTCAATTTGAAGCACATACTTTTCTCAAGTGGGATGTTATAATTGTATTCTTCTTTTCTTTCTTCCTTTCTCCTGGTCATGAAAAGAAAACAGAGTTTCAAAGTCTTCACATAGCACTCACCTCTTTAAAGATTTGGCTATTGCTTAAGGCAACTATATTCGCCTATTCCCATTGTACAAACAGGAATATATACAAAAAACCCATTTCTACAATTTATCTCGATTAACATGAGACTGAAGAGCAAACTTTAGTAAGAATACCTAGTTTGTCATGTGAATATAACATATCAGATTTTTTTTTCTTTGTTTCTTTCACCTGTATGGTCCCCTTTAACTTCTATGGTCATACTGGGGTCTTTGACTTGAGAAACAACTGTTAGTGTTGGTATTTTTCACCCACTGATCTATATGTTTCTTAATGTTGGATACTGTTATGTTATAACAACCTGACATTCACTTCCATGCTCATATTTCTACTTTGCATAGGATAGGAAATGATTTTGGTTGAAGAAAAATTATCTGCCCCAGCCACAAATCAAACACTGAAAGGCACACTTTTCTTAGCACATGAATTTTTTCTTACATTTAAACAAATATAGGAACCTTTGCTTCCCTTACGAAGGAAGGCATGCTAAGAATTTTTAAATCTGAAAGCTAATCCATCACCTTCTACTGGGTATTAACCTGTGACCATAGGACTAGCATGGCTACCATTTGGATGATGATTCTCATTAATGCATACTAAAAATAAAAAACCATTATTGAATTCTGGAATCCAGATTGGTCTAATTCCAAGGAGCAACAACTTTATTTTCTTTCCAAAGGAAGCTATGCTAAGAACTTTTACAACAAAAAACAAATTTATCACCCTTCAGGGGGTTTAACAGCAACAACTGGAACGAGAGACTAGCAGGATAATCATTTTGTCACGCAGGAGGGCTGCATCAAGAACTAAGATTGAATCCTAGGATCCACATGGCAACCTACACTTTTTTTAATTGATAACATATCACAACATAATGAAGCTAATCTTGTTGCTGATTATTTATGTAATAAAAAGCATGCCCTTGCTACAGCAATGCATACCACTTATACAGGATACAGATATTATCCTCTCAGTAGGTGATTCGAAAATTAATAAAAAATTAATGCACCTTTTTATTTTGCAAATGCATATTCCATCAGGGAAAACAGTAAGAACTGTGCAATTGTTGGTACATTATCACTAACATATGGAATGATAATGTAGCAAGTCTTACTGAAATGTATGATAGAGTAGCAAGTAATCTATATTCTATCTTTACTTTCTTCCTTAAGCCTTAAAATTTTAATTTAAACTGAAGTTATAATGTTGCAATAGACTGAATAACTGACTGCACACATGACTCACAGAGTTATGGTATCTCTCATTTGCTAGGTATCATAGATTCACATCTTCAGTATAAAGGGCTAGGATTTTTATGATAGGGCACATTTTTTTGGTAGGACTGATATGCTCCTAAATCATACAAATACTTGTTCTGAAACAGCAAAATGAATTAACGCAATTTGTTAAGTCATATTTATGCATATATGGCCATTTCTCCCTGATAGAGCATATTTTAATAAGTAAATGGTCATATTCATCATATGTTCATTCTTTCAAGAAGTAAAGAACTTTCTCATGCAGTTTCTTTCTTTCATGTTACATTTCTCAGAATTGCGCATCTCAATTTTGTTTCCTGGAAAATGGCAAGTATCTATCGTGCGGCTAGTGGATCTCCGGCTCTGACATTTCACAGCTGTGATGAGTTGGAGGGGGAAGGTTAACATTGCCAACGTATAGTAATGAGTTTCGGAAAATGGATTCTCAAAATTATCTTAACAATGAAAGTATACAATGTTTATCAAGTTTAAAACATTGAAATACAGGTTTTGGTTTTATTTTCATGCAATATCTTCGTTGCACCACTATTCTGTTCGAATATTACCTTTACATCTGTTATGGACAGTAGCTGTTAGTATTGGCAATACTGGAAGCGAGTAACGCACCAGTTGTTACAACTTTCCGCTAGCACCAATCAGCGGTCTCACTGCTAGGCGTGGTTTCCAAATGTAGCACCATGTTGCCAACTCCGTTTTACAAGAACCACGTGGTTTCAATTGCTTTGGTGTTTGTGCAGGTTTTTCCAGTAGGTAAACAGTATAACAATTGTCACCATATTCTACTGTTCTGTGATCATTTATATCCATACTGTCAACATAAATTTATGGAGTAGCAATGCGATCTGCAGATGTATGAAATGTTTCAAATACCCAGTTTGAAATTCCCGCTAAAGAACTGGCAATACTGCGTCACGAGGCCTTGAGAAATGTCAGAGCTGGAGATCCACTGGCCATACAATACCTTGTTCCTCTATTTCATTTGAATTCACAATATAGCATCCTTATGCATCCTTACGCACCCTTACGCATCACGAGTTTGTGTAGCCTATTGTAACTCTTTGAACAGGTAGCTGATTAAGTCATTCTGGACCTTGGACTGCAGACAAGTGTCTCATTGACTCATTGTGTTATTCAGTCTTTGAAGACATATGTGCACTAAAGTTCAGAAAAAATGCTTAAGTGGAGCAAAATGTTCGAGTAAAACTAAAAAAGTTTGTGTCTCGATATGATGAGAAAATATTGTTGAATGATGGTAAAATATTGTGTTGTAAACTGTGTGATATGAGTAATTGCAGAGAAGTCATTTAACACTCATCAGCATGTGGCACAAATAAACACAATTGTGGAGTACAACAGATTGAAAATGAAAAAAAAAACACTACAGCAAATGCTTCAAGGGGAATCCCTCCAATCTTATTCACCATTTTGTGAAGAACTTAGCACAGCTTTCCTTTGTGCTGGCATTCCTTTAAGTAAACTAAACCATCCAAAATTTTGTGAATTCTTAGAAAACTACACAGGCAAATCGTTTCCTGATTCTTCCACTTTAAAAAAAAAATTATTTTGTTGTTTAACGACGCTGTCAAACGCTAGAACCACATCAGTGTCACCGGTGTGCTGGAATTTCACTCCGCAGGCGTTCTTTTACATGCCAGAAAATCTACTGACAGGGAACTGTCATTTTTAAGCACACTTAAAAACCATCGGTCTCGGTCAGATTTGAACCCACGACCTTGAGATCAGTAGGCCAGCATCTAACCAACTGAGCCACCCAGACCGGCCCTTCCACTTTAAGAAAGAACTATGTCAGCCAAAGCTATGAGAAAACAATACAACAAATTGTAAATAAAAAAATTTGAGTATCAATTGATGAAACCACAGGCTCTATGGGAAAGTATATTGCAAATTGTGGGAACTTCGGAAGAAGATAGTCCAGGCGAAAAGTGAACATTTAGAAAAAGCAAATTTTTCCACCATTAGTAAGTTTTTCAACAGATCTATGGGTGCCATATGGCCCAAAGGCATTAAACATGACAATGTACTACTCTTCGTAATGGATGCTGTGCCTTATATGGTGAAAGCTGCCGATTCTCTAAAAGCACTGTACAGTAAGATGGTGCATGTGACTTGTTTAGCTCATGCCTTACACCCAGCTTAGAAGAGATTCATAGTAAATTCAGCAACATTGACAAATTTATTTGGTGTGTTAAGAACTTATTCTTTAAAGCCCCTTCACATGTTGCAACATTTAAGTTGTTAGCTCCAGACATTGCCATTTTGACAAGATGGGAGTCCTGGACTGATGCCTGCAACTATTTGCTGCCAGAACTTCAATGTTGTGAAAAGTATCATTGATTCATTCGATAGCAGTGAAGGTACTTCAATTGATCTAGCCCAAGAATTAATGTCTAATGGTGAAATTTCAGGCAAACTTTAATACATAAAATCAAATTTTAAATTTATTCCTACTGCCATAACTGCTTTGGAGCAATAAGAAATGCCACTAGTGAAGCAGATAGAACAAGTGAAAAAAATTGTGAATAAATTAGAAGGTGTTTATGGTGAAATGGGAAAAGATGTGTCAAAATGCATAAAGTATTAGGAAAAAATGAAGGGTATCATACACATTTCATTTCAGTAAAATTTTTGGGCGAAAAGTTCTCTCTTAGTCATTTAGATTTAGATTCAAATGATATTATTCATTTTAAATATGTTCCTCTTGTGTCAGCAGAAGTAGAAAGAAGTTTTTCAAAGTTTTGTTAGCTGACAATAGGAAATCTTTTTATTTGAAAATTTGCACAAGGTATTCATTGTGTATTGCAACTCAGAGCTCATAAATTAAGAATGAGGATGTAAAGAGCACATAGGTTAGCTCTGTTCCAATAATATTAATAAAAAGCATACTGCAATGTCAAATTTTCATAGTTTAGTTTGCTTCCCATGCGCATTTTAAAAACTATGAAACCAAAACTAAACCCCAGTCCAACAGCCCATAAAGAGCCAAGGCTTGCCATCCAGCTGCTGTGTCCCCCACCTCTGCCCACTACAGGCATCATTGGTAGGGTGCAGTAATGGCGGGGGGGGATGTAGTGAGCACCCTGAGCACTCCTGGCCAGTTATGCGGCCTTCTTGACCTGGGGCCGCTACTTCTCCATCAAGCAGCTCCTCAATTGGTCCCCCCAGGACCTAACAATGCTGAGTGCACCCCGTCCCCATGCTGGTACCGGGGATCAAATCCAGGTCCTCTGCACCAGCCCATGTGTATTTTATTCTCAAATAAATAGTTCATTATCAAAACTGACTTACTAATTTATTTTACAACAAAAATGTTACCCCATTTTAATATTGTTAGGCCATATTTATTATGTTACTGTGCATAGTTTTGTAAACGCTTGGTCATGACAGCGTATTTTTTTGTGCATATTATGGTGATTTTTAGGTCATAAAAATCCCAGTCCTAGTCATTACCGATATTGCAATTTCCTGTTATGCCTCTTATTTAATGTTTAAATGAAAATAAGACAGCTTATTTGTCATCTGGTTGAGTAAATGTTTAATTAAAATAACTTACTATGTTATATTGCATTACCTTAATTTGTTAGCTAAATATACTGATTTTTCTGTTATTTGTTTTCTGGGAATGTTTCAATAATCATCAAACTGTTTTGTATCTGAGTTACAAAGTACTATACCTACTTGATTTTTGCATTACCCACATGCATAGTAAGAAAATGTTTAAGTTAAACCTTTTACTATATTTTACTGTTTCAGTTAAAATTTGTTTTGGTTTTAGCTGCTTTCATTGAATGTTAAGCACTAAAACAAAAGATATGCAAGGTGTGATCAAAAATAAAAGATTCTTAAAGAATCTTTATGTATTCATTAACATCAACTTTGTCCCCTTCAAAGTAATCCTCCTCAGGCACAATAGCCTTGTGCCAGCGCTTTTTCCAATCTTGGAAGCATTTCGACAACTCACTTTCTGTTATGGCGTTCAGCTAGTTCAGCAATTCTGTTTTTATCTCCTCAATGGTGGCAAATAGCGTCCTTTCATGGTTCTCTTCAGCCTCAGGAATAGAAAGAAGTTGCAGGGGGCCATGTCTGACAAATATGATGGCTAAGGCAACATAACAGGTCTTCAAGCTGTGTCCAGCTCATTCTCAAAGCCATATAAACAGCTTGAAACCCAGGGTCAGCAAATCATACTAAGATAAGTGAAGTTTTTAGTTTCTAATTTGTTCTTACTTTGGAATCTTGTTGCTTCACTGTTAATAGCTTCAATTTTTCCTTATATAACAGGTCTTGCTTATTGCCAGAAAATCATAAACAAGCATTTAGGTGTCAGCGGGAGCATTATCATGATGCAATTTCCACAAGTGGTTTTGCCACAACTCTGGCTGTTTTTTTCAGATTGCTTCATGCAAATGGCACGTAACTTCCAGGAAGTATTCCTTACTGACCATACAACCATAATGCAGGAACTCACCTTCACATGTGATCAAACTTGTCAAACTTTCTTCAGTCTTGGCTCTTGGGCAGTTTCTATTTGGACAATCAGGCCTTGGTTTCGACAACATACCCATATACCCATGTTTTGTCACCTGTTATAACCTTCTGGGTCGTTAACTTCATTCAGCAATTCCTGAGCAGTGTCCTTGTAACATCATTTTTGTTTGAAATTCAACAATTTCAGAACAAAGTTTGCTGCCACACGTTTCATGCCCAAAACATCTGAAAAATTTGTTTGGCATGAGCCAAAGGATAAGCCGACATTATCAGCAACCTCTCTGATGGTGATTTGGCAATTTTCCAGAACCATTTTCTTTATTCTTCCACATTCTCGTCAGTAATTGATGTGCTAGGGCATCGAAGGGTGGTCATCATCTTCAACATCTTCTCGATGCTCTTTGAAGTGTCTATATCACTTCTAAACTCTTGTCTTACTCATAGTAGATTCCCCAAAAGCCACAGTCAACATCTCAAATGAGGTGCTGCACTTTATTCCATTTTTAGCCCTTCTGTTCTCCTTAAAAATAGTACACGCTCTTGGTCCTTCGGGTCATAATGACCCAACGAAGGAAATTCTAAGAATTAGTGTTAAAGAAATATTTTATATGTTATTAAGTTGCATCTACTTCTTGTTTAAAGCAGATAAAATACTATTATGTGATGTAACTTTGGTACTGATTGACACACAGGTAGAGAAACCATATATATCAGGTGGAAGGGAAGTCATTACATTAATTTAAACCAGTGATAGATCTCACTATTTGGAACACATTTTGTATCTTACGCTTTTTGTCTCTGGCCATTTCCTACAGAGATATTTTAGTTTTGTCGAAAACAAGCTGGCAACACTGCAGATTGTTTGTGTGTGTCACTTCCGTAGCTCAGTACATAAACAAACACAGTAACAGTGCTTCTTGAAAACACAAACACCCTGCCCTTTCCTTCTGTGTTTACTGTGCAAGTGTAGATCAATCACAAGTGTTAGTTCCCAAAACGTTAAGCAAAAGGAAAAGTGCCAGGCCTATTTACATCCACAAACCATGTCAATTCCCTGACCAACCTCAATGCAATATTGTTGACTTACTGCACGGGTGAAAAAGCTGCTTGGAGTATTCCTTCAAGTCTTTTAAGTGATTAATTATTTCGAAACCCTGTGTGATGTCCCATAATTACCACCTAGCTATGTTAGAAATAAGTTACTCTACACATCTTACAAGTAACAAACTGTTATCTTCGTACATTCCTGTGGAATTACGCATCCAATTTGGATAAAAAACCATTTAGCTTTTTGAAATCGGCTGATCAAAGAACAAAATGCCATTAGACTTTTTTGTTCATAACCCCTCTAAGAAGCACATATTAGAAAGAACGCAATAACTTCCCTCCCACCCTGTTCATATACACTGTATGTCCCAAAAAAACGCTGACAACGCTAAGTATGTTGTGTGGGATGGCACACTGATCAATTTTTAAATAGGAACCCCTGTCCAGAAATGCACAGTATCGACCGCGGAGAGCAATGAAGTTTGAGACTGAACGGTCGTGACAATTTGTTAACGTTGGTTTTGGTATCTTAATACAGAAGGTATGCAACCATTTAGCCATCTGTGTACTGTGAATGAATGACCTGAGCCTAATAATATTCCTGTGCATGCGCTACATTGCTCCACAATGTCCATGGTGCACATCCCACTGCGTCGCTTGTGTACTTTCCAGTATAGTAATGTTTCTTAACAATGATGCGACATATACCAGTACACAGTTTCTGAAATGGCCAACTTGAGTACACTGATGTAAATGTGCAGAATCACCTCAACGTCGCATATGCATATCGATAGATTGGTAGAGGTAGACCAGTTCCATGGTCAGCATGGTCGCCACGTCTGCCACCTCTTTACCATTTTCTGTGGAGTTGTATAAAGAATATTGTATATGGCACTCCAGTAACGTCAGAAAAGGACCTTATGGCTCGAGTCCACAGAGGTATTGAAAATCTTCAAAGACAATCACACATATTCGGTCATGTGCATGAGGCTCACCACCGTCAATGTAGGCTCTGCAATGATGTAGATAGTACACAGTTCGAAGCCCATTTCTAATGTAGACAGCTCGACGTTGGGTTTATTGATGAAATGTAAATGTACACCCATCTCATACTTTGATATGCTACAGCGTCCAAACCATGCATTTCCAGACAGGGGTTCCTATTTGAAAATCAATCAGTTTACCATCCCGTACAACATACTAAGTGTTGTCTGTGTTTTTTTGGGACACCTCTATATATATGTATATATTTTTATTCTTCCTTGAAATTTAAGATAAAAATGTGGTATTTTTTGTTAAATAGAATTTTAAGCTGTGGACCTCTTCTTTGCTCAATAAATTAGGAAGCTCTTCCTTATTTTTCCTCATTGCCCCCAAAAGCATAATTTTTCTTTTGAGAAGTGCTTGACCCAAAATATAGGATGTAAAAAACTGTCAATGTAACATTCTTAGCCCATAAGTCAGATCCATAACAACACACATATCTTGGTATTTCTCACGTACTATGCCTTGTGGTTTCGCTGTGCAAATTTTTGCTTTAAGATCATAAGAAAATGCACTGTCGCACAGTGCCCATATCTTTATTCCATATTTGGCAGGTTTACTTGAAATGTATTGTTTGAAGAACTGCAAGTATTTCCATCCATAGTTCCCATAAATCCCTTAAAGGTGCTAGTTTGATTTGCTGTTTGTGCCCATCGATCAGAGTTGTCATCAAAACATAACACTCAAAATATGCAAAAAACATTTTTAGTGACATTGTAGCAGGAAAAATGACTACCTGATTTTGGATCTCACGTGATTTTGTTGATTCACCATATGATTTATTAACACTAGCCAGCAATTGTAGACCACTATATGCTAATGTAATTTCATCTAAATCTTCCCATTGGTCACCATACACTCTTCGGCCCTCAATATTAGTCATTTTCAACACAATATTACAAAGTGTTTTGTTCACAATTACTTGAAAAGTAGATTTTATATAATTCAATCTGGATGTAGCATATCTGGTTGGACCACATATGCTACAGGTTGGACCAGGTGTGTGTTTGCTTATGTCTGCACTGGATGCTCTTCCATGGTATGGAAAGGGTACTAAATTCCAATGCATGTTTTTATATTTCAATTGACCAACTTGCACAATTGACAACTGAAGCGTTGCATGCAAAAACAGGTTCAGCATCAATTTTGTACAAATCAAGTTACATGCTGCCACCTATTGGTGAGAATAGAAACTATGCTCTACGAGGTGGGTTAACATCAAACAGTTAACATGCATTGAAACACGAGGATTTGAATTTCTTGCAATTTTCAGAAATCCTCCAGAATATTGCAAAATCGGGCTGACTTTTGTCAAGATGGTGCCATGCGCTTACCAGAGTAGCAAGTAGCATAACATTAACACGTTAGATATGTATTTTGTTTTTGCCACATTTTAATGAAAGTGTATTCCAAAATTATGACAAACATCTGACATGTTTGTCAGCACTGAACCATTATTGATGAAGATACCCAAGAGAATGGTATCAGAAAATAAACAAAAGGTTTTGCTAAGTAAAATGTCATGTATAATGCTGAAAAAAGATGAACCATTTAAATATTTTTTAAATATTCATGTGGTAGTATTGAGGAGTTTGATTCTGTTGACAAGGAAAAAAAATACTGGTAGGCCATCACTTAATGGTGTAGAGTTGCCAAGATAATATGATGAAAAGAGGCAAGTGAAACCTGCCAAGGCAAGAGGTTTACTACAACTGTTAGATTATATTCCTGCAATTCACCATCAGTTTTACAGAAGTTCACAAAGTGACAAGCAGCTACTGAAGAACCATTTTTCGATGAACTTGATTATTAGTAGATTCCCCAAAACCCTAACCCTGCAGTGCAACAGCCCTATCCAGGCCAAGACCTACCGTCCAGACACTGCATCCCCCACCTCTGCCCACCAGGGACGTCATGAGTGGGGTGCAGTACTGGAGGGTGATATGTGGTCAGCACTCTGATCCCTCCCGGCCAGTTATGCGGCCTTCATGACCTGGTGCCGCTACTTCTTTATTCAAGTATCTCCTCAATTGGCTCCTCAGGGACCTAATGAGGCTGAGTGCACCCCGGACCACAATCCCCTGCAGGGAAAAATCCCATGCCGGTACCAGGGATCGAACCTGGGTCCCCCATGCCAGAGGCAGGTGCGCTACCACTGCGCTAAGGGGGCGGTCTATGGGTAGATAGAGATACATAATGTATTAGGACCTCTGATAGGAACAGATTTTTTAAATAGTTACCTAATACATAATGATAAACTTGTAATAATGCTTCCACTTCCAGATAAAAATAATGAACAAACTTATTTTCTTCTATAACAATTTATTCTTTCTTCCTATATAAAAGTCACTGTTTCTCCTTTTTAACAAAATGTTGGTTAACCCTTTTTGCATGCTGCCCTTCAAATTCTCTTCACTAGTATGGTTTTCTTCTTCTGAAATATTCTCTGAAATATCAGATACATTTTAAACCAAAAAGGTGAGTCGATTAATAACACTACACAACACTTACTTATAATTACTTACAATATACTTGTGTAGTGTTATTAATCAACTCACCTTTTTGGCTTAAATTGATTTATACACACTGTATTCAAACTTCCAAGAAAGAAGATATCAGATACATTGCCTAATGCTTTCAATTCACTTTCAGTGGAGCAATGTTTTGTCATCATAATATATGACCATTCACTACGATAACTAAAATTGCATCCTCTGTCTAAATATTCAAAACAGCTGAAAATGCAAACATACATAAGGAACATGTGTACCAACAAGATAAAAAACCTTTCGAAAATCGGATGTACAAAAGCCGCAAAATTTAAAAATTCCACTTACTTTTTGATCACATCTCATATCTTCATAACTAACCACCACTAGTAAAGTTGCAGTAACCAATTTGCAGCACATACACATAACACCCTTTTGTTCTATGGCGGACCTGATCTTACCCATCAAGAATGATTTTCTCACCCACTTGCAAGAGAAATTGCACTATTGTCAAATATCTATACAATTCAAAGCAGTTTTTAGAAATCTATGAAAGATAAAACAAAATTGTGCATCAAGTTTTTCAACATACCCGAAATTCATCTGGTTTAAAGGATGACAGCTAATGTACCTTCCACCCAGCATGTCATTTAAGCATGATCTTCCTATTGTTAATTATTTTACATTTTAAATAAAGTTTTTCTACATACCCGAAATTCATCTGGTTTAAAGGATGACAGCTAATGTACCTTCCACCCAGCATATGTCATATTTAAGCATGATCTTCCTATTGTTATTTATTTTACATTTTAAATAAAGTTTTTCAACATACCCAAAATCCATCTGGTTTAAGGGATGTCGGCTAGACCCCTACCATTACAACATGCTGGTATAACATTAAATTCTCCAACTGATTCAGATTTTTCACAGTAAAGGTGTTCTCAAATTCATTTTCAGATAACGTACCCCAATGGTAGCTTGACTTTGTAGTTAACCAATATTAGGTCGATCAATGTTAACTGTTCCTCCATACATGTCATGTGTCAGTTAAGGTTGGAAAGATAGAATCAGTCTGAAAAATGCTATGCCATTACCAGGATTTGAATTGTGGATCTTTGGCTTACTATGTAACTGTTGTACACAACTCAGCTACCATGGCAACATGATGGCACATTATAGCCCACTCTCGGTAAAATAGTGACATAACTTGAAATATTTCAATTTTGAGTTAAGCACACATTATTATAAAAAAGGTCTATAAGGACATTTGAATATGATTAAAGCTAAACATTAATTTCCTGTTTTATCATTAGAACATTATACCTCAATCCAGTAAAACAATGTCGTAAGTTACTTGCAACAGTAATCTACTAAGAGTGAATTATTAAGAAAGAAAAAGAAGGGTTAGCTTGGATGAGGACGGAAACAAAACTTTTAACCAGCCTAAGAGGTAATGATAAAGGAATATGTGAACTTTGTGAGCGTGAAGCAAGTATAGAACATTATTTAACTTAATTTGAAGATTTAAAACTGAAGAGACAAAATCTGGGACAAGAAGTGAAATAATATAGGATTAAATTTAGTGGAACTGAAAGTGTTAACAAATAAACAAAAAGAAAGAAATAAGAAGATAGAGGATTTCCTAACACAAGCAAAAGTAAAACGAATTAGGAAAGTGAAGAAGAAGGGGAGGGGAGCTAAAATGAGTTGTACAAATGGTATAGTAAAGGTAAAGTAAATGCTGCATAGCAGTGCTATAGGCAAGGAAGCCATACTGATTGTGCAACACACTATACCGAAGTTCAGGCTATGAGCGGAAGCAGCAGGTAGGGTAAGGTGATAGTGCAGGTGAGATGTGAACAGCTTGCCTCATTGCCAGGTTTAGCCAAGAAAGTTGATGTTTCAGTTATTTTTTTAAATTTTCAACAAATCTATTATCAAATGAAATGACTAAGTGTAGAAGCAGTTCTATAATGTAACACTGGAAGCCAATACTTCGCTTATTTTTACCATTTTCACTAAACTTTCAACTGGTTTTCATCTGCGAAAGCATAATGTGGCAACTGCACATGGAGCACGTGGTTGCCACCTCTCTGTTATGCTCTGTCTTGTGTTTGTCTTGTTCAAATAGTTGGAGGTTAAAATGTCACAAAGTGTGTTAACTGATTATTCGTACACATTGGTGTGCTGCATTATTATCGAAAATGGAAGCAAGTCTCCAGAGTGTTATAATGTGCAAAGAATTTGTAAAGCATGCTATAATGCTGCAACACTGCATGCCAAAACATGTGATCTGAGGTATATCTGGTTTGTATCGATCACAGCCTGAATTTCTGTATAGACATGTACAATAATAGCAAGTAGGAAAAAATTTAAATAAATGTTACGAGATTATGTAATTTGGAACATGTGCAATAAATTAAAATTCAAGCGTTGGTTACATACCATGCAAGTCAACCTAGTGAAACAATGATTAACAGTAACTACAGTGAATATGAAATACTTTGGTTCTTTTTACCCACTTTTCAAATGCTGTATTAGAAATATTGTTATTTTTCTTGACACATTTAGAGGCAACCTTTTTTCTGCATTAGTTTTTTTCTAGCTTTGCAAAATGAATTTTAATTTTCATATTTGTTGCACTATATGACTTGCATTACTCATTTAATTTTGCTATACTTATATTTTGTTAGTTGTGATTTTTTACTAACATTGTTAAATATAAATTTAAAAATCTTAAATGTAAGAATGAAAGATGAATACGCACTATAAAATCATCATAACTACAAAACAGTAGTGCTATTTTCTTTTTAATCTTATTTCTTATTGATACCATCATACCCTGATACATTGAACATTGGCATTATAGACTCGCTGTATACCTCTTTACTTTGCAAAAGACAACATAGCACATGTTATAATGCTTACAATATCTCTTTGTTTCATTGGTTGCTTCAGATAATTAACAATTATAACTAAGAAATATGTACAGCTATGACAAAAATGATTGAGTGCATTAGGAGAGCAGAATATTTTAAGTCCCACATTGTGTTGCAGTGTGGTTTACTCAAGAGATATTTCCAACAAACATGCAGCTGAGTTTATTGATAGTCTGTGTTCCATATGTTATCATCTGTCAGACACGTACTATTTGTGTGTCCGACAGGCAATAACATATGGAACAGAGACTATCAATAAACTCAGCTGCATGTTAGAAACATTGACTTGTGTAAATCACGCTGCCACATGACGTGGGGCTTAGAAATATTCTGCTCTCCTAATGTGCTCAGTTATTTTTTCCATGACTGTACCATTCTGGATCAACTGATAAACATGGAACCCAAATACATTTTAATCCAGAATTTACAAAATTTAAACGCATTAATTTCAGTGCCTGCAATGGCTACATATCAACTTATAGATTAGGATTCTCATTAATATGCTTTACAATTAAATCTTTCAAATCTAAATTCCTTCAATAATATTGCATTCTTGAAGCAGTTGGAAGTGAGGAAGTAATTAACAGTAACTTGTAACTAACACTTGAAATATATGAAGCACTTATTTGCACAATATTACTTGGATGAAATAAATCATTTAGCACTAAAAATACTTTATAAGCATCATTTGGGGAAGTGTGTTTTGCAATTTTCTGTACAACCATGCCATCTACATTTCTCAGCAGCTGCCTGAAATTCCTTTTGTTGTGACGTATAAACTCGATTTTTGAAATCTGTATATGTGAGCATGGATATTTCTCGTTTCTAACTGCAACACTAACAATCTTCAAAAACGAACACTGCCTGGGATTTTACTAAGTTAGGAAATCTTAAAATTTTTCAACTTCCTATGGAAGCACACTTTTCAGTAAGTTATCAAAAAACTTCTAGAGAATGTCTAAATTTGTATATGCATGTTTAGCTGCTTTGAACCAACCTCCCCATCTAAACAGCAAAGATTCAGGATACAAAGGAATTGCCTTCTCTGAATAATTTTCACCTAAATATGAACAATACTAATGTCTGATTTTCCTGGACATCTGGAAATTTTTTTGTCTTTGAGACAATAGCATAAGTTCTCTCAAATTCTTTTGTAACATTTCACCCAACAACTAAATTTATGGGCCGAGCATGTGATATGAATCAAATTTTCTTCCATTATTCACTGCAATACTCACAACAGTTTATCATATATGTGACGGAATCAGTGTTTCACATTTTTATAAGCAATTTCAAATGCATGCAAAGTACTTAGGATTGCTTGAGAACACATCTTGCTGTTCCTTGTCTAAAACCACACATTCTAACAAAAAGATTTTCCATCCAAATACTGCATCGTCAGTTTTAAGGGGAGTTGGTAGTGTGAGCATTATATGGGCATACAGCTAACCCAAAAAATGTGGTTTTCTCTGGCTATATTTTACAGACTGAGGTAAAAAAATATTATAGTATAATCTGTATACACATATACAGTAGAAGGGAAGTTACTGGATTTCTTCTAATGTGTGCTTCATAGAAGCATTACAAACAAAAAGTCAAATGGCATTTTGTTCTTTGATCCACCGATTTCAAAAAAACAAATTGTTTTGTTCCAAATTGGATGCGTAATTCCACAAGAATGTATGAAGATAATAAGATAATAATAAAAGAGATAAAGATAAAAAGATAATAATTGTTACTTGTAAGATGCGTAGAGTAAGTTATATGCGTAGCTTCAGTAGTAATTATGGGACATCACACAGGGTTTCAAAATAATTAATCACTTAAAAGAATTGAAGGAATACTCTGAGCAGCTCTTTCAAACGTGAAGTAACTCGACAACATTGCATTGAGGTTGGTCAGGGAATTGAACTGGTTTCTGGATGTAAAGAGGTCGGTCGCTTGCAGAGTCATGTAATGTTTTGAGAGCTAACGCATATGATTGGCCTACACTTGCACAGTAAACATGGAACAACACTGCATGTTATTTGTTTACGTTCACAAGACACCACGCTGCAGTGTTGCCAGCTTGTTTTCATCAAAACTAAAATATCTCCGTAGGAAATGGTCAGAGACAAAAACGTAAGATACAAAATGTGTTCCTAATAGCAAAATCTACCACTGGTTTAAATTAATGTAATGACTTCCCTTCCACCCGGTATATCTCTTTAAAATATTATAATAATTTTTTTTTTAGTTTGTCTAAAATAAATTGTTAATTCCAAAAAGAAAAAAAGGTTTGCTAAATAAATGGCAAAAATCTGACATTTTTAGGTACCCTGTTCTAAGAAACCGGAAGCAGCAGAGGGCTGAAATGTTTACTACATATGAAGTCATTCTGCCTCATACCAATGGACTAGGAATTAAGCTGCCAATAATATTTTGGGTTCTATGTAATAGATTATCTCACACAAGTGTGCAAAATTTGAGCCTTGAAGCTTTTATGCTTTTTGAGAAAAAGAAATATACGGTTAAAAAAATTTATTTTTGAGGTAAATGCAGCTAAAATTTAATTTGGCTCACGTTAGTGCACTCCAGGAGAGTTGCCATCATTAGCTGCATCCCATGTTGCTTCCTGATTTGCACTCCTACAGCTTTTGAATTGGGACTCCTTAGATGAAGTTTGTGATGCCCTTTTAGCAGATAATTATCTTACAATATACTCAAGATATTAAAAGTTCCAGCAAAAATGGGCTTGTCACTCTAATATTTAAAGAGAGTTGGAGTCAACTGAAATGTATTTTTAAAGGGTTAAGTGCTTTAAATGATGAATAAACCACATATATTCTGAATCAGAAAGAATTACAGCATTTTTTCCATTAAAACCCAAATGTCAATTTTTGTCATTTTGCACTACCCACTCCCCTTAACCAATATTGTGAACACACAGTGGTCTACTGATTCAGTTTCAACACAGAATACCAAATCTCCTTTTCCTTCCAAAGATTGTTTAATACTTGCTCAATTTTATTTGTGCAACCAGGACTCTTTTGTTAGTTGGCTCTAGGAAGGCCACTGAATCCTAGTAATAAATCAAAAAGAAAAAAAATCTTAAAATGGAGTCTTAACAATCCAAGGCAATTAGAATGTTACCATGGTAAATTATATTGGTATCCTTTCTTCCTATCTAAATAGGGGTATAATAATATTTTAGTTTTACTTGGGTCCACCTCGATAGCGTGATGGTTAGCGTGTCTGCCTCACGTTCAAGAGGTCGCGAGTTCGAATCTCGCTTAAGATAAGTTATCTGGGTAAGGTTTTTTCCAAGGTTTTCCCTTATCCTGAGAGTGAATGTCGGGTAACTTAAAGCTCCATGGACCTTGGGCTCATCTAAGCATCTTTTCACCCGTTTCATTCATTCACCATCCGATATGACACAATGTTGGAGGACGTTAATAAAAAAAATTTTAAAAAACTTTTCCTTGGGACGTGCTTTTGAAGCTACTCAAATACTGCAGGATTATCTATCTTTTCTACTGGGATGTTGGCTTAGAGTAACATCATGGTTGTGTCCTTTACACATTCAGTTTTTTTCATCCTTAGCTTTTTTCTGTCTTTCTATTGAAGCATCTATGGATGTCTGGCATTTTTTAGCTGATATGTTTAGCTAACATTTCATGTTTCTTATTTTTAAAATGATGCCTGATATGGTGTCATTTTTCTCCCACTTTATTCAAACGTCACAAAACTTGCACATCAAAATATTGCTTTCCGACACACATAAACCCTCATTAACAAACCTTTTTTGCTCTGCTGTGCACCGTAAAATTTGCTGCTCAACTCTTCTTTGCAACTAAATATGGACACTTAAGAATTCATATTTAAAAGAAAATAATGGAAGGCCTGAGAGACAGAAATAGGTATAAACTGTTTGGTATGTTGTATTTTGTTGTAACGTCCCAACCCATCCCATCTCTACACTCTCCGTGTGGACAGGTAAAAACATAGTTGATTGCTAAGAATGTTAATCTGTCCTTGACCATCCATCACTTCATCAATGAAGAAGGATCAATTTCCAAGAATAATAAACTGCTCTTTACCACTACTTGACTATTTTTATAATTCATAATTTTATTTTACTATTTGTAATTATTTAATAATTCCAGGGATAAATTTAAAAGAAAGTAGAAACTAATTTTTCTATTCAATACTACTGGAATTTCACAGTTTTGGCAAAATAAGACAATTTCACTTGAACTTGTTATCGTTACAGTTAGTTAAAATAATAATAGTGATTAATTGACAATTAGGGCTAGGAAGTTCATGCATTTGCATGTTTTTTTTTACAGGGGTTAAAAACGTATGATTTTACATTATGTGCACGAATTATGGAATTTTCAGTTATTTGGACATTATTTTATGGTGCATATAACTGCATATTTTCTTGATTTTGATAAATGCATAATATTTCAATATCATAGCCCCTATATTGCATATTTTTATGATTTTTATGGGTTTTTATTATTTTTTTCCCCTCTGGATAATATTTTTCATATTGGTAGTATTGCACATGATGATGCAACTCACGAATATTTCAATATTATAGCCCCTATATTGCACATTTTAATGATTTTTATGGTTTTTATTATTTTTTCCATGTGTATAATACTTTTCATATTGGTAGTATTGCACATGTTGATGCAACTCGCGAGGTGAGTCATGTTGTCATGCAGTGAACCCCCTGTTTCCATCCCTTCATTATATGTATGTGCGTAGAGAATAATCAGTGCGTTATCTGAGAGGTTTATATTAACAAAGATAAAGTGCAGGTCAACGTTTTGAGCAGCACGATTATCGCAACATTTGCCTGACCTCCAATAGTTGTGGCATAGTCTTGAAACGTAACAGTGTTGTGAACTGGTTCCCACCAAATTAAATTAGGTGTATAAAATGTTAAAGAGCTCTTCAAATGCCGAAAATAAAACCAACTTCGAGTGCTAGATTAATTAGTTTACAGAAAGAGTTTTCGAGTGATTTAATATCTACAGATAATAGAGCACTGTATTGTAGAGTGCGTGAGAAAAATGTAGGGAGTGAGAACAGATTTCAAATAGTTCAGCACATAAACACAGCAAAACATAAGGAGAATTTAATCAGAAAACTCG
The DNA here is from genome assembly GCA_030765045.1 of Tenodera sinensis. NCBI lineage: Eukaryota > Metazoa > Arthropoda > Insecta > Mantodea > Mantidae > Tenodera > Tenodera sinensis. Next base: position 179,737,178 of record CM060962.1, on the reverse strand, counting down.
CAAACAGAGAACCTGTTCAAAAACAGCTAGTAGAGTGTTCAGGAAGTAGGGTTACTGAATTTTCCTATGACTTGTGCCAAGCAATCTTACCTGCGATATTCCTTTGTTCAAAATTAATAATCCGACATTTAAAAACTTTCTTGCCGAGTACACTCGACAACATATGCCTGATGAAAGTGCACTGCGCAAGACTTAGGTCGGACATTGTTACAATAATGTACTGTCAAATATACAAAATGAATTAGCGGATCAGTTTGTGTGGTTGTCTGTTGATGAAACCCCTGATTCTGAGAGCCGTTCTATTGCTAATATAATCGTGGGTGTTTTAAATAATGAAGAAAAGACTACACCTTATCTTCTTAATGTGTGCAAATTGTCGGCCACTGACAATGTACCTGTAATGCAGTTTGTGATGGACTCTTTGAAATTACTATGTCCATGTGGAATCAAATACCACCGGTTACTTTTATTTGCAGGTCCTTATATGGTAAAACCAGGACAAACTCTGAAAGGTATTTTTCCTAACATAATTCATATAACCTGTTTGACACACGCTCTTCATCGCATTTCTGAGACAATATGCAATTCTTTCCCACTGATAGATTTGTATCCTGTACAAAGAGAATTTTTGTTAAATCTCCTAAAAGAGTTAAATTGTTTAGATCAACAGCACCTAATATCCGACTTCCTCCTGCACCAGTGTTAACTCGATGGGGAACATGGTCGATGCAGTTTTATATTATGCTGAGGACATAGAAATAGTCGAAGAGGTTGTTAATTCATTGGACTCAAAAGATGCTTCATCAATAGAAACTGTGCAAAATATTCTGTCAGGCACTGGGTTAAAAGAGGACCTTAGTTTCATATCTGCCCACTTTTCTTTCTTACCAACAGCCATAACGCCATTGGAAGCTGTAGGATCTCCTTCGCATGAATCACTTACTGTCTTTGAAAAAACAATGTGATCTAATTATTATTTATTTATGCCAACAAACTTACTGTTGGTGTTTTTAAACACACAAGGCGTGTGTGGGCAAAATTACCATTGGGGTAATTTGTCTCTGATGTGAGACTGCCTTTGTGGTTTACCAGGAGAAATACGAACTGGTTTGAGAATTTAATGCCATTCTGGCAGTTTGTCACAATAGCTCAGTGGTAGAGCATCTGCCCGGTAAGTGGAAGGTCTGTGGTTCAAATCCCAGTTGTGGCATTGAATTTTTAAGTTCCAGTTCTACCTCTCAATGTGATCTAAGTTTGGTTCCTGGTGGTATAGGACAAAAAGTAAAAGAGAAAGTGAAATATGTAATTTCAAAAAATTCTGGTTATAAACAGATGTGCGATATTCGAGACATCCTCGAAAGAAAACCATCTGTCACACCAAGAGACTTGACTCTTTGTGAAGCAGTTAACATCATTTAAATATGCCCCGATAACATCTTGTGACGTGGAGAGAAGTTTTTCACGTTACAAAAGTGTTTTGCGAGACAACAGACGATGTTTTACAGTTGAAAATGTGTGCAAAGTGTTGGTTGTGAACTGCAATTTAGCAGTTAATACTAGCAGCGGGACCACTTCTGCTTCAACCTCTAAGGAATAAGGTAACTTTATTATTTATACTAACTCGCCTTGTCTACTGCAAAGGGGCATTGTTTTAATTCAATAGTGCATATTTCTTGGCATATTTTCAAGTTTTTAAGAGCATATTTGCATGCATATTTCAGTGTTTTTTAGGGCATGAACTTCTGAGCCCTATTGATAATCATCATATAATTCAGAAAGATGTTGCAAAATCACTTTAATATGAAAGAAGGCCGAACTTTGGATGGCCTCCATATTCTGAATAGTTTCATTTCTGGTCCAGCAGCTGCTGCACTATTAGAGAATGTATAAACAGCATTGTTCTGTAAGTATTTAAGTGTTCATATTAGTATAATTTTTTAAAGCATAAATTTAAAACTTGCAAGTATAATATAATTTTGTCTTGTGTGTAAAATATTTTGGATTTTGCCAGCCATTATTCTCGATACAGCATGGGACCCATTTATGGGTTCCATATTTCGAATATCCAAAATTAGGCTTCAGTAATCTCATACATTTTGTTTTTACAGATGCCATTGTCAAATAATAACAGAAAGCGAAAGGAATGGGATCCAGAATCAATGAGAGATGCAGTCAATGCTGCTAAGGAAAAACATAGGGGGTATTTGAAGGCATAAAAAATTTACAATGTACCAAAGTCAATTCTAGAAGATTACCTAAAAAACAAAAAGGGCACACCCATTGATACATTAATAAAGACAAGACCAGGTAGAAATGCACTTTAGGGATGCAATGGAACAGGATTTGGAGGAGTATTGCAAAATAATAGAAAAGAGGTTTTTTGGATTATGGTAATCCGATATAAGACAACTTGCTTTCCAACTGGCCATAATAATATACATCTATTTGCACTCTCAAAAGGGGCTATAGGAAAGAAATAGCTAAGAAATTATTTGAAACGACATCCCTTTCTTAGCTGAAGAATGTTTGAATCAGTGACTCTTGCTAGAGCTAAAGGTTTTTCAAAAGGAAAGGTGACTTTTTTTTCAATTTATTGGAACCTGAACTGAGTAAAGTTAATTTCAATGTGGCAAAAGTATTTAGTGTGGACCAGATGGGAATAACCATCATTCAAAGTAGACAGTCAAAAGTCATTAGCATCAAGGGAAAGAAGCAAATTGGTGCATTATCAATACAAGAAAAGAGGTCCCCTAATGGCCATTGTAACCTGCATGGGTGCAGCGGGAATGTTCGCTCCATCTTTAATTATATCCCCAAGGAACGAATATGAAGGCTGAACTGCTAAATGACTGCCCTCCAGGTACTATTGCTAGCTGCCATCCTTCTGGATAGATTCAACTCCACATATTTACCATATGGTTCCAGCATTTCTTAGATTTTACGAAGCCAACTTCTGAGTCCTATCATATTGATCTTGAATGGTCACTATTCCCATACACAGAATATTGACATTATTGACCTGGCTAGAAAACATGTTCATTGTGTCTCTTCCACCACTTACAACACATAAACTAGGTATATCCACTGGATGTAGCCTTCATGGTACCATTCAAAACTTTCTACAATCAAGAGATAGTCTTACATGTTGAATCACCCATTTAGGACTATTACTGCCTATCAAGTAGGAGAATTGATGGGAAAGGCATATACTAAATGCACTAATCTGCAAATTGTAATGAGTAGATTCAAGAAATGTGGCATCATTCCATTCAACACAAATGTCTTCAAAGAACACAAACTTATCCCATTAAAAGACCAGCATGGAGACTTAGATAATGAGAGCCAGCATCAAGGAGGAACTCAGACAAAGCAGTCAGTGTCACCTTTCAAAGTGCATCCACCTCCAACATACCAACAAACTTCTAGCACAACAGGACAACCTACAGGGAAAGCTGCCACCATAACCAGCTTGCCTTTCAGAAAAGATTTAGAAGAACGGCTTCAACAAAATAATTCAACATATCCAAATAAATTGCCAGACAAAAATTAGCTCTGGCATTGTCAGTACTACCATCAAAGCCATCATCCTTGTCGTCATTGTCGTTATTCTCATCATTATCGTCGTCGTCCTGCTACATTTTACAGCTAGTATTAGCTACATTGGACGTTTCCCTCCAATACATGTTTATTCTACCATCATCATTGAATAATCCCCTCCAATATATTTGTAGTGATATTTTCAAGAAAGAAGTTGGACATTATTGTGTGCTAAAACAATTAGAGGCAAACTGTTATGCTTGCATTTAAAAGCTTAAACAGGAGGAATCACCAGAAGTAAATGAACCATGCAAGTGGTTCACATTTTCTCCAACCTATTAATCAATTTTCAGCTGATTCAGTTACTGTGAAGAGGAAATAACTAATAAATGTAAGAGAAGCTACAAATATTAGTAATCAATATTAGCCTTTAAACAACAGGTACAAATCATATGCCCACTTCTTGAGGAAAGTACTCCAAATGGAATTTCTGTTGTGAGAGACTCAATGGTGAAATTGAACTGCAAAGGAGAGTGTGCAAATTAAGAGCTTTGGTCTTATTTTATGACTTAAATTCTTATGATTTCGTTGATGATTCAGATATGGCAACCTAGTATGGAAGAAATCTATTTATCATTTCTTGTTTGTCTTCTTTTTTTTTGAGATAAATACATTTCATAATTTAATCCCTGTCAAGGAATTTCCCATTAATGTGGATACTGAGAAAAATACTGAATTAACTTGAAGACTATGGAGTGCTCAACCGCTGAAGTTGTGGAGGTTGAAGCCATTGTTTATAGTAAAGTTCATTCAAATGTAAAATCTCTTGGAATTAATTTGCCATCAACACCTGTTTCTGTTGACTCTGAACAAGAAGTGTCTTCAGTAGTATTTGATTTAGCTAAACCAAAAATGAATCTAAGTACATTCTTAGATTGACCAGACCACGGGTGAGAACTGGAGCGCCCTCCACCAGAGTTACACATAAACGACCGGCAAGTTCATGGGTACAGAATACCAACTACTGTACTAACATACATTAGGCTTATCTGCATCACAACAGATGCTGAAATTGATGATCTTCAATGCAAAAACACTCCCTATGCCTCTGAAAATAATTCTGGTTTACTCCCAAAAGTTCATGTTGACCAAACTGTATTTCTCTTGTGATCTTGTCCTTCAATTCTTGTAATATGTGCAGATTTGATGTGTACACCTTATCTTTTAACGTTCCACATAAATAAAAGTTGCATGGAGATAGGTCAGGGGAACGAAGTGGTCACAATGATTGACTAATTAGTCAGCCACCATACACACTTTGCAATCCATGCACTGCAGCTGAATCCTGCTGAACCATCCACACAATCTTTTATTTGTTGTTAGTTGTGGAAAAAAGTTATTTAAAATAAAATTTACACAAACATGTAGCAGTATGGTGATTTTCAGTAAATAAGAGTTGTTTACAGAGATATAGGGAAAGTTTCAACTTGAAGGTCACCAATTTCAACACCTGTCGTACCACAGATATGCCTAATGCAAGTTAGTACAGTAGTTAATGTACTATACCCATGACTTGCCGGTCGTTTACATGTACTTTGGCGGAGGGTGTGCCAGTCCTCGCCAATTCCAATGCTGCCACAGGGTGGTCTGGCCAATCTACAAACACACTGTACCTATTTGCTTTTTCAAGCATACCACATTTAAATAATATTTGACAATAGGCTATGTGCAGAATGAAGGAAGGCGATGGAATGCATTAACTTATAATAAACAAAGATCCTGGACTTGGTAAAGCACAACACTTTAAATTCCTTGCCAGAGGGTGACAATGGTGAAACTGAACAAAAAAACTGGGGAACTCTATGGCATAATAGAGATGCAGACTGATGATTTTTGTGACTTGGTATTCCTTTCATCCCAGATAAATGAGAAGTAAAATAATGATGAAAATGATGCAAAGATAACTTGTGGAATGATATAAAAGAAAGTTACAAAAGATAACTCCCATACATTGGAATAAAAACAAGCTTCAAAGCACCTTATAGAAAAGTTGATATCCGGAGAAGACAGAGACCTTATGATTTCTTTTTGTTTTCAAAAATTAAAGATAAAATGTGTGGAATCACTTTTTCATCAGATGAAGCAATGGAACATATAAAAACCTGGTTTCTGAAATGCTTCAGGAAGGGTGGCATAATTCATTTAACCACCGGTTTTATTGAATGCAAAAATGTATTGATTTTAAAAGGGAATATTTTGAAAAACAACAAAATCATTTATATTTTTAAAAACTAATCCTTGTATGATACCCTCTTATCATATATCATATTATATATAACATTTTGCTGCTATTTCCTGTGTGTGTAAATAAGACAGCAGGTCCAGACAAGAGCACTTACAAATTGGACCAAAAGTACAATTTAGTCCCAGAAACAGAAGTAATAATAGCAAAGCCCTTGTTAACTGAACCACAAAAGGCTTGTTACTCATTGTGTATCACTCTAGGACTAATGAAACAGTCTATTCAAATTACTGAATATAGAATCTGAATATAAAACTGTCGGCTTCAGTCACATAATTCATTGAACAATATTGACACATTTCATGTTGAAGTTGTGCAAATTGTCTGCACAGATTGCAAACACCACACTTAAGAGATTGCAGACATGTTAATGTAAAATGTGCTTGAACTCTCATCTTAGCTATTTCCCCAAAACTTAGGGCTACAAAGTGAAGAACTGGCAAGATATTTCAGTAGAATATAAGGATAGTGGAAAGAATGTAGTATGATGAATGTTGTTGTTGTTAGCTAATGCTTGATTTCTGACAATGAAACCATTAATCCTCTTGCTCTCCAATATTTTTCACTGATGGATGGGGCGCTAGAAGTGGCTGGGCATATTTGAAGGTGGTCTCGGTCCATTTCCTCTTGCAGATCACATAGAGGACAGAGTGGTGAAGAATATATCCCAATTCTGTTTAAATGTTTTGCCAGACAATCATGTTCCGTAATCAACCTGAAAGTTGCAACTGCCGTTTTTCGAGAATACTCAGGAATTACTGTTTGAATGTTAGGTAGTTCCCCATCTTTTATTTTTTGATTTTTCATTGTAATATTTTGCAATAATTTTTTTGAATTCAGAGTTGACTAATCTTTAATCTGCATAAAATGGTAGATTAACTATAGATTGCTGTACACTGCCGGTACTCATTTTGCAAGAAAATCAGCTTTGGCATTACCACTCAGTCCACAATGAGCTGGTATCCATTGGAAGACTAGGTGTTTTTTAAGTACTGTTAGGTGAGTAACACATTCTATAATTCTAAAGTAAGAATAAATTAGAAACTAAAAACAAGTCAACTCGAAACTTGAGTCAGTTTTTGCAAAAAGAACTTGCAACATTACTAAGATAAGTGAAGTTTTTAGTTTCTGATTTGTTCTTACTTTAGAATCTTGTTGCTTCACTGTTAATAGCTTCATTTTCCTTAATTCTATAATTGTTTGGTTTTTTGGTGACAACTTGGAAGTAATTGCTATAATTGTTGCCCTGGAATCTGAGAGAATAACTGCTTGATGAAAATGTGAAATTCTATACAAAAGATTTTGTAGGGCCATTCGAATTGCTTCAATTTCTCCATCAAAGTTTGTAATTCCATAACTTAAAGATTTGTAATACAAAAAGAGGTGACAAGTGACTCCAGCCCCTCCTCCATCTCGGTTTGATATCAATGATCCATCAGTATATGGAGTCATTCGTGTTCTGGAAATCTAATATGGATTGTCTCTAATGCCAATAATTTTAGAACACTAGTTGGAGTATCACTTTTCTTAACTTCTTCTGTCAGGTGTAAATAATATGTGATGTCATGTTTGTGTCGGATTGACTTTAGATATGAAGCTTTCCTTTGAATTAGGAAGGTATGCATTCTTCTTGATGTCTTGAATTTTGGAAAGAAAGCTCTCCTGAGTCTGTAGTGTATGTGTAAAATTTCTCTTGTGCCATGTATTGAATAGGAGTCTGATCAACTTTTTGTGTTCAATAAGAGCCACTTTTTCTATTTCATATTCAATGGGGTATTGGTTGGTTAGTATTTCCATAGCTGCTATTGAGTATGACGAACGTATCATATGATCATTGATTTATGTTGGTGCTTTGTATAGGTTAGGCTTTAATGCAATGTACACAGCATTCTTTTGCAACAAAGCAGTTAAAATAGATCAACTAAGATATACTTGTTCTTACTGTTTTTATGCATATCTCATTATTTTTGCAGCTAATTCCTTGAAACTGTTTGCAGGATTAAGTTTGTTGATTTATTAGATATTTAAAATTTGAAAAAAAAAAAAATATTAAAACTAAAAGTCAGAAGAGGAGTATTTTGTTTTTTATTTGCAGGTTAAACAATTAGCAAAAGTTTGAAACAAAGCTTACTATGCTTGAATTAACATAACTTGGGTATTCTGACAGTTCCCTTGGCGTGCATTATACATGTGGTAGGGGAGTGGCACAGCTGTCTGTTGTCATGATAACCAGGTTTGGCCTTGAAGTACCAAATAAACATTGTGACAGGATTGCATGGCCGCGAAGTCTATTGGCTACTTCAAGGTCAAGCCTGGTTGTCATGACAACAGACCAATGTGCCACTTCCCTACCACATGCGTAACGCACGCTGAGGGAACTGTCAGAATACACAAGTTTCGTTAATTCAAGTATAAACACTAGGGTTTTCACAGATTCATTACATTAACCAAGCCATTAATACACAAAATTCAATCAGATATTGTAAACTTTGTGCTTACCACATCACTGCCAAAGACTCCCTCATGTTTTTGAACTTCATTCTTCAGCAGTGCATTTAAATAATCTCTGCAAAAAAAGACCATGCATATATAATTGGATTAATACTGATTAAGTGAGAATGAATTAATGAAGCCAAAAATGTAACAAATTTACAAAATGAGTTTGCTGATAGTTATGTTAAAAATCTTGGAAGTTTGCAATCAAACAATACTAATTCATTATTCTGTTGCCAAAAACTGCAAAAGATATGAGTTACAGTATTTGTTGCAGTTAAGCATATAAATTTGTGCTAAATAAAAATTGTTCTTTACTTCAAAATTAAAACAATGGATTAATGGTAGCTGATTACACATTAAATTCATTAATTTCCAAGGGGGGCCGCAGCCCCCCGTTACCCCCCCCCCCTACGCGACCCCCATGTTATCTGCACTTTATGCTTTCCATTTTCCTCAATACTAAGCAACATATCTTAATTTCATTTTTTCATTCTGTGCCCAATTAGAAGTTCCCCTCCCTTGAGGAAATGCATCTGTGAAAATGCAAAAATCCACACTATTCTTCTGATTGCTTTGATTTTTTACCTTATACAATATCAAATATATAGTGCACAAATACCTTAATGAGGTACATCCAACCATTATTAAGATATCAAGATGAGGTGGTACATCCTATCCCGCTCATGTTAAATTGTACAACTTGATGACCCATTTTCTCTGAAGCTACTAATGGCACATATATGAAACTTTTACAGCATAATAAATGGTTTTCAGAGAAGACCCTGATCTACAATTAAGATTGTATTTGTAGCCTGAGGTTTGAAAAAAAGTTATTTGCATGTTCTTAAGAGTTCCAGGAGGCAATATAATGACCTTAAATCAATGATAATGTACTGGTGTTGTTTATCAAGGCATCCAACATTCCCTAACGTATTTGTGATGACAGTTGGGTTTGTTTTTTTCCAATATGCTATATAATCCTCTTTTTTCTTGATCTTTTTTTTTTTGGGGGGGGGGCATAAAACGTCATAAAGTAGAGCTCATTAAGTCAAATACTGCGCTTGTTGATCCACTGCATTCCTGAAATTACTGTTACAATCTGTAAGTTCCATGTACATAGCTCCAAATAGTTCCTGAGAAAATGGGGCAAAGGTTTAAAAAAATACTGATTCTGAGGAAACCACTCTTAAGGTTTCCAACAGGAAAACTTTAAAAGCTTGCACTTGGTTGTTCTTCTAACCTAACCGCAGATGATCAAGTAGTTGAATGCCCTAGTACTATACTTCTAACCTAACCTCACCACCGCCTAGACTACATAAGTTTCTTCTAGTACTCTTCGTAAAATGCTCAAATCTATCACAATAGAAGATGTGGTATAATCTTCAACACAATGTTATTAATATTTACACTTGTTTGTAACTTCCTTTTTGAAGCACTTGGAGGAGCTCCACCTCCACATCGTCGACTGCCGCATGGTTGGTTATCATTATTTTCATTGCCTTCTACAGGCAAGGACAAAGTTCTGTAGCATTTATTGACCTTGTTCTTACGTTTCTTGAAACAACCTGTAAGTTTTGTCATATTTTAAACCACCACGTGGCCAATTAGAAAAAGTCCGCACACACGCTTGTTTACAAAGAAACCACAAGCCACAGAACAACAAACCTAGGGGAATCGTTAATTCCAAGGGTGACAGAACAATGAAAATGGCAGTCATGCCAACGTATGCAGAAAAAGTGACTAAAAAGTATTTCGCAGTCTCTTACTATAGGTGACACAGTTCTGGACTTACACAACATTTTGTGAATATGCACAACAAGCTAATAAAATAATGGATGTCACTATATGTTTGAATCATTTCAGTGCACTTATAATTACAGCTCATGACTACATGATATACCCAAAATGTGCAGAAGCATGTGAACTGTTTAATTATGCAAAAAACAAAAAAAGCATTTTTTTCGAGTTTTGGTGTGCCGTCTCAGTCTCGCCTTAATTATTTTATTCATTATTTTATTCACTTTTCTTACGGCAATATCAAATTCTCCTTAGTTTTTCATGTCGCTACCAAAGTTTTAATTTCAGTTTAGTATATAAACATAAATAATATAAATAAAAATATAAATAAAGTTGATGGGGGCTAATCTTTAGAAAGGTTCCCGCGATGAGTTGGTCAGAATTTCGGCTAAGTCCCATTCGGCAGTGTGTACGAATGGTCACGAAAGTTGCCGAAGTTGCTGTGTTAATGCAACGCTGCCAACAGCAAAATGTCCCTAGGACTTTGTTGCCAACAGTAAGTTTGAATGTTTTTGCGGGAGTCGTCATTATGCTATTGTGCTTGGTACAAGAAAGAAGCAATGGCTCGTTTCGTAAGCATTCTGGATTTGGCGCCTGTGTTGTCAGACGAAGAGACATGCATGCAGTTTTTGTATGATGAAGGACTGTTACAGACACGCATGCTATGCAGGGAATGCGATGCCGTGCTACACCCCGTGAATAAAAGTGGAAGAAAATTCCAATATTTTTCCTGCAGGAAAAATTATATAATAATATAATAGTATTAAATATAATTAAATATTTATAATATTTTAATATAAATTTATAAATAAATATTTATATTTTAATATTTAAATATTAATAAAAATAATATAAATATAATAATATAATAGTATTAAATATAATATATATAATATAAATCTAATAACATTAAAAGCAATAATATAAAATAAATAAACAAAAAAGATAAAGATAAAAGATAAAGGTAAAAGATAAAATAAATAATCAAAAAAAAGATAAAGATAAAAGATAAAGGTAAAAGATAAAATAAATAAACAAAAAAGAACGATAAATAATAAACATAATAAAAATATAATAAAAAAATATATCCCACTGCCGAGTGTGACTTTGCCGAAATTCTCACAAAATCATCGCGTAAGCTTTCCTAAACAATATCCATTTCGGCTCATAATAATAATATAATAATAAAGAAGGAGCCAGCGTATCGTATAATAATAATAATAATAATAATAATAATAATAATAATAATAATAATAATAATAATAATAATAATAATAATAATAATAATAATAATAATAATAATAATAATAATAATAATAATAATAATAATAATAATAATAATAATAATAATAATAATAATAATAATAATAATAATAATAATAATAATAATAATAATAATAATAATAATAATAATAATAATAATAGTAATAATAATAACAATAATAATAATCCATAATAATGGATTAAAAATAATAATAAATGCATTTCGGCTCAAATCCATAATAATGGATAAAAAATAATAAATCCATTTCGGCTCATAATAATATAATAATAAAGAACGAGCCACTAATAATGTATGGAGTTGCGCTACGCGATAGCGGCGTATGTCATTGTTATGTTACTGCTAGATTGCAGGTGGTTGCATCACGTGTTAAATAAAGCACGTGTTAAATAAAGCACGTGTTAAATAAATATCGGTGTTTAATGTGTTGGCAATGAAAACTAGTGTAGTGTAAAAAGCAATGTTGGCAATGTGAAATAGCGTGTGCTGAAATCTAGTGGGCGATTGTGAAACATGTGAAATTGCGTTTGCTGCAATCTAGTGGGCAATTGTGAAACTACTGCCGGTACTGCCAGCGCATGCGCAGAAGGTAGGGAAACTACTGCCGGCGCATGCGCAGAAGGTAGGTTCGGACACTTAGAATCTGGCTGGCTCTGGCTGGCAGAAAGGGAACGTTTGTAAAGATGAAATGGTAAGTAGTTTTCGCATTTCGTATGTGTGTCGCACTTTCACTACAGTAATGTAGCAAGTATGAACTAGTTTTGGGGGAATAAACCTATCTGAAAATTGCAGGTTATTTCCATTTCAATTCGAGTGTAAACATTTGACTTTGACCTTGTATAAGGCACATCCTCACTTATTTAGGTATCTTCTTTAAATATATATATTTTTAACGATTTTTCTCAAATTCTAGTCCGTGATTTGGTAAAGTGTGGCACAGCAAACATTGTAGGCTTTTTGTTTGCCTTTGATTTTGCCTTGCCTATTTCTTTTAGACAAATCAACTTTCTCCCTCACCTTCTTGTTGCCAGAATGACTCCAAAATCAAGTTGTAATTTATTTAGGTCTGCCATCTAAGTTTATAACTCAGGTTTATTAGCAACTTCATGAAAAGAACCAGTTGCACTGTACATGTGTGTGTCTGGGCAATCAATTGCAAAGATAGTGCAATGCAATGTAGTTATAATGCTTTTTAATTATGTTGCAGAACAACAACCCCAACTATATACTTGGTGATTTTTTATTTATTCCTTTTTTATGCAAATTGCAAGATTAGTGTGTGTATATATACATTCCCTTTGAGGAATGCCACGCTCAGGAGTATGATGCTTATGGTAATTTACACCTTGCCCTACATACAATTCACATTCACTTATGAGTGTGGACAGTCAATTGAAGCAAATATATTTTTAATATGCGAGCAGAAAAGTTCACAGCTTTGAACACACCATATTCCACTGTTGGTTGATGTCCTGGAAGTGAAGCTGAGTGCATTTGCTTGCAACTCAAAATCAGTTTATAAAGTGCTAATGATCTACTGCAGTAACCTGTATCTATGAGCAATACAAAGCGGAAGTAGAAGTAGCTTGTTGTGGCTTGATAGGGGGAGTGGTAAGGTTGACCAAAAACAGTTCCTCTTTCAGCCACACTCCCCCCCCCCCCCCCCGCTCCTTAATGCTTCTGTTTTGCATCACTCATGTATGCATTCACTTCTGATTTTCATAGTTCCATTTCATAATGCTTTTAGAATTTTACGTAGAAGTTATTTCTGTTGCAGTGACTGATGATTATATGGAGGAAATTAAAGTGGATCTGCCAGTTATGTATGCCACTCCCAACAGCAGCCTTTCTGCTGCTGCGGAGGTTACAACTCCAGCAAGGGGACCAAAATTTAAGAATCGAGAAACAGGAAATATATGTAGTAGTTACCCCAAGGAAAGGAAGCTTTTGGACTTCAAGCATATGGAGGAGCAGCACGGCACCGATTAAAGTGTGAAGCTGAACGTTATGCTGCACTGATGCGGCATGAAGAAGAACTTTTTAAATTAAAAGTTAAAAATTTGCAAGAACTGCATAAAAAACAAATGGAAAAATAACGGTGGTTCTAACAGCAACTATTAGTACATATAAAGTGGTCTATGTAATTATTTTGCTTAATAAATTTATATTCAGGATCAGAATGTTGTAGCCATTGATACATAATTTTGAAATAATACTTTCCTTATAAAACTGATGAAAATAAAGTGTTTCAAACGTGGAGCATATTAATAAATTGAAAAATATGTCAATATTTCTAAACATATTCTGCACAAACTTCATTCTGGAGCAGACTGTGTTTAGAATCAACATATTTTTCAATTTAATAATTTTGTATTGTAATGTGTACCAGGAAAATTGCTGAGCAATTTGTGCAAGCACAATAATTCATTTTAAAAACTTCAGAAGGCTGTTTAGCTTGATAACTAGCTAAAGAACCAAACATACATTATTCAACTATTTATAATTTGGATTTTGTTCAGTATTATGCCCTACAACTGTTCAAATGAGGACAGCTTGATATTAGTGTACTATGGGGATACAGTAGGCAGTGTGCTGTCTTACTCAGGTACTATATAACTATAGTGGCAGTTTAATGCAATCAGTTTTCATTGAAACACATAGACCAGGAGGGAAGGAGCAAAAGGAAATTTGCTATTTGTTAGGAAATGGACAGTAATATCCTATACTATTATAAGGTCATAAACCTCAATTTTTAATTTGTTTAAGGTTTCTAGTACAATACATTTTCTAGTTAAATATTACCTTACAGACAAATAGAGGCAATACATCTGTCACAGTTCTACTTTTGTTCCTTCTCAGCACTTACATCATGGTACACATGTGTAGTAGCAGCTGCAGACATGTAATTGATAGTGTAAGTCTTGTTTTATATCTGTTTGTATCAATAGGTTATGAGGAATCAGGAACAGTTATTTATTTATGCTGACAAACTTACTGCTGGTGTTTTTAAACACACAAGCTGTGTGTGGGCAATGTTTGAGAGGTAGAACCGGAACTGGAAAATTAAATGCCATGCATGGGACTTGAACCACAGACCCTCCAATCCTTAATGATGTAAAGATTTTCCCACACTGTTAACTCCCAATCGGCTGATGAATTTCGACATACCAATCATGGACATATTACGACTAGCCAATAAGATCCTGATATAAGGCTTGTTTGACAGAGGGTGGACATTTCCAGCAGCTTCTATAAGGTAAGAGGGTTATACATGCTTTATGCGCAGTTGTTGATTGTAGGGACAAAGCTAGCTGTGGCACACCCAATCACACACAGGTGAAATGCCATGCACCTGTTAGGTTGTAAATGGAGAACCCTGTACAAACAAAGTGCAATACTTCTAAAATAGTAAACCAAAAATATGTAGAGTGGTATGATGAGTTCTAGTGTAATAGAAAATTTAACTCTTTAAAGTGCAAAACAAAATGCTTTCTGACTGCCTCTGCAGTCATGTGGTCAGCATTCTGGCTTCTCAATCCAAATGTCCCAGATTCGATTCCTGACTGGTATGGGGAGTCTTCTTTAACGAAAAAAACTTTCTATCCTAACAGAGTCTGAAAGTATGCATGTGTTCGAAAACAGAACACACTTAGGCTGAATATTATGGTCAGGGGGGCAGAACACTCACTGCTGCCATGATCTTGGGTCTACCTTTCACACTTATTTACCTCAAGTGTGTTTCTTATTTCGGCAAGAGTATAGCTTATGAGGTAAACCTCAAAATATGCACTCAGACAAATAAACATTAATATGCCTGAGCTTTTCTGCTGTATACCATGATTCAGTTTTTAGTTGCCTAATTAAAATAACGGGTAATTATATTCCTCCTGGCTATTGCCCCTAAAGGTTGCGGAGGTGGCTGATGAGCAATGATATTATCTTCTATAGCATCGGGTTCCTCCAGAAGTCCTCAGTCTGCTGCAATATTGTGCAATACCACAGTAGCCACAATAACTGCTGGAATATTGTTTAGCTTTATTGTGATTTTTCTGTTTAAGCACTGAAACTTTTTCTTCCAGCATCCAAATGCTCGCTCAACCACATTTCTGGCTTGTATATGTGCAGCATTGTATGCTGCTTCTGCTGGTGTTGTGGGGTTTAACACAGGAGTCATCAAAAATGGCCTGCAGCCATACCCACTGTCACCAACAAGAATGCCTTGCCTCACCCCTTGTTCAAACTGCTAGCAGATCCTGCTATTGTTGAATATCCTGTTGTCATGCGTGGAGCCTGGCCAACCAGTCACAAAATCTATGAACTTTCGCTCATGAGTGACAATACCCTGGAATAAAGTAAATATATTTAGCAACGTTTACTATAGTCTAAGAAAAACCTGCATTTTACACATTTTCAACTTCATCACTATACCTGGCAATTGAAACTGAAGATGCCTTTCCTCCTATTGCGGAAAACTTCAGCATGGTCACCTCCAGGATTTAGTATAGGGACGTGGGTACCATCAATTGCACCCACTACTCCAGGAAGTCGTGACTGCTCACACATTTGACGACCATTGTTTCGACATTCTGCTCTGCCTGGAAATTTTACAACCTGTGGCCTTCTCTGCGCAATTAACTTTGATGTTCTTTTGATGATTCTGCTCACTGTTGGTCGACTTACTCCTTGTAAGTCACCAGAAACCAACTGAAAATTACCTGAAATCAATACACAAATTACAATATCATGTACATTCTTTAAAGAAACAGTTTGCCTAATAAGCTGTTTGAGCATGAGCCTGCATATTGCAAATTCTGTAGGTAGTTGGTAAAATTGTTTTGTGGGTGCCCTAGCAAAATGACATGCATTTTCCACATTGTAGCTATGTTGCATATTCAGACATATGTATGCATCCTGCTCAGTCAGTATTTACTTTTATGAAACTAATTACTTGTGAATTTTTTACTGTGTAACACTTTTTTATACAGGAGAAAAGCTCTTGGTAATAGAGGAATTATATGTTCCCTGCACTTCGCTTTATATTTCCCCCAAAGTATTTGTTCTTCAACATCCAATTCATATAATTTTTATATGACTAAATATGATTTTGTGCAATTACGTATTTGTTTCTATATATGTTGATGGTGCGGGAAAATGGCATCCTCTCATGCAGTACTTATAATTAGACACATTTTAAATAAATATCTCACTGGTCTTGGTTTAAATATGTAAGTACTTTGGCAGCAATAGATAGAAATTACTTATATCTAGTACATATTTGATGCAAGCAGCACATTTTGCTATTCAGCACCACGAGAACAATGATGCATTATTGGTATGAATAGACTGAATTACCATTTCATTTCATCACGATGAAAATTATTTTAATCGTTCGAGTTTAATTGTAAATTCCTAGTTTGTATGGGATCAAGACCAATACAACAGAAACGTGCCTCAAATTACAAGTGCGCACCATAACCTACAGCTCATTTTAACCAAGGGTGGCAATAATTAACCTTTGTTTGAAACTATTAGAAAATTAAATAATTCTTACCTGTAGCATAATATCAAAGCGCAATTAATAATTGTATCACGGGCGGTACAGGTAATCCTCTTGCAGTTTCTTTAACGATGTTGTGTATAAACATCGCCAGTATGTCAATCACGGTACGCTTATCGAATCTATACATGCTTTTGAATTCATTGTCCCTATAATATTCAATTGGGTTTTGCGCATCTCTTATTATGCGTCTAGGAACACGAATATCACCAGCATGGTGTTGGATTTCCTCCATATTCTCGGCAAAATCTAGTGCTGCTAGAATGTCAGCCATAATGCGAAGTCAAGGTAAGCACGAAAGTCAAGAAAATCGGCGACCTCGAAGGGAAGTCCCGATCGAGACTATCACTCTCGAAAGTTTCGTTCTTGAATAAGAAATTGCCAAGTCTATACTTTCAAATCTCTACTTTCATCGAAAGTCTCCTTCATGAATACAAGCCTTAGAGAGAGGTAACACATGGCATTTCAGTATGTTGCAGAAGAAAGTAATGTTTGCAATCAATACTTAGACATTAATTGTACTGTTTACAGGAGCAGCTAAAGGCTTGTATGTCTGAGAATTCAAGCCTTGTTCCCAGCAACATCAAGGCTATATTGGAAAAAGAGGAGAAACATTTTAGAGAGAGGTAACACAATAAACATTTTATACAGTATAAAATCAGAATTATTAATAGTGATGTTAATAAAGTGGATAAAATATCACTAGAAATCTACTTTGTAATAATTTATTGAAACAAACAGGTAAAAAGGTAATATATTTTCTACACAATCCCTTGATTTTAAAATATAGCTCAACCAATTTTTTATGAATTCATGTAAAAAACCATATTGCTCCTTATAATTTCAAAACATTCATAGATGGCAACAATATAGGCTTCAGTCCAACGTGCACATTAATATTTCCAGATGCCTAGGGCTATGATATAATTATTTGATACAAGCTGAATGCTTCATTAGCTCTGTATTTTTTTCCTCAATAAGTTTTACACTATACAGTTTGGTTTGCCAGATCCCAGTCACATCAAAGTTATTGAGAATGATGAGAACCTCAAATGCTAATTTGTAGAAAATTCAAGAATGCACACATTATATATTATGTCAATACTTCAAATATATTCATCTGGGGTGTCTTAATTACACAAAAATAATAAAAAAATGTTCACATGATGGGTAATTTTGTTTGAGAGAAGTGTATGGGTTGCTTAAAAGGTGTTTTTACTCAGGTATCGAATTTTGTATTTAGACTGCATATGGTCTTTGATTTATGTTTTTTACATGCACACAGACCCACACCTACCCACATACCCATTCACCCACCCTTAACCACCCACACACACCTTTTTCTAAAAATGCTTTTTTTTATTTAGGGCGTGTCAAACCATATATTTCTGGTGAAACCTCGACATCGAATTTTTGAGTGCATTACTTACATTACTTGCCTGAAAACATACCAGATCCTTGAACCTGAACAAGCTGAGCTGACAGATCAACTGCTCAACAAACCATGAGACTCACCCATGAAATCAAAGCAGCTTTCAATAGGCAAGAAAGTGTCCTTGCAGCATTTATAGACTACAAAGGGCCATTCTGGAGGTCAAAATTAATATAGAAACTCAAAAATTAATTGTAACAGGTAAAATGTTAAGCTGGACCAAAAGTCTTCATAGCACAGAGAATGAGTACAACAAGATATAAAGATGTAAATTCTAAATTCAGTCAAACAAAAGTAGGCCTCCCCCAAGGTTAAAAAATAAGCCCAACACTATGCAACATATACAGGTGTCCCAAATAACACTGATAGTGCTTAGATTAGATTAGATTAGATTGCGTTCTGTAGGTTCAATGATGGCCAGGCAGACCTTGAACATAGAACATGTCAAAAGCATTTACAATTAAATGGATAAAAAACATGCAAAACATGTACAGGTTTCAAATTTTGCTGTTAAAGTACGAGATGAAGATATACTTCTAGTGCATTGACATTTACATAGTTATTATACATGTACAAAATCATGTTACTTGGCTTTTACAGACTGTGTCATTGCTTCAATGTTTACATTTTTGCTTGTATGAAAAAGCAGTCCAAATTTATAGCTAAGTAATACATTCTAACATGTTACACATGTACATTTAGCTTATTAGTAAAAAATATTCTTACTCATGTGTTAAGTGTGTCAAATTTAAGATAAGCGACCTCAAAATATTAACTGTGGACATTAATCATAGCATACCTATTTTAATTCTTACATAGTATGTAATGTACAGAGTAGACAACATTTCAATTATGTTCATATATACAGAATATCTATTTACATCCTTACTTTTACATAAAGTGTGTCCAACATGATTGTTCAAATATACATTTTCAAAATATCAACAAACATATTAACACTGTTACATAATATTGGAACTTAAATTATAATCAATTAGTTGACTTTTTGTAGCCTGCACGTCATTATTGTATTTTCAGCTATCCTTGTTATACTTAATTCCCTAATTGGTACCTATCGAACAATACAACTGATCTGACATTAGGCTGATTATTGATTTATTTATTGATTATTGATAGTATGTTGTGTGAGATGGCAAACTGATTGGTTTTCAAATAGGAACCCCTGTCTGGAAATGCACAGTTTGGATGCTGTAGTGCATCCCAGTGTGAGATGGGTGTACGTTCACATTTCATCAACAAACCCAACATCGAGCTGTCTACGTTACAAACAGGCTTCGAACTGTGTACCTCCTACATCATTGCAGAGCCTATATTGGTGGTGGTGAGCCTCATACACCCAATACATGCGATTGTCTTTGAAGATTTTCAATCGCTCTATGGACTTGAGTCATAAGGACCTCCTCTGACATTACAGGAGTGCCATAAACCATACTCTTCACACAACTCCATCAATCTGGCTGGCTCAGCTGGTTAGACATTGGCCTACCGATCCCAAGGTCATGGGATCAAATCCGGCCCAGACTGATGGTTTTTTAACTGTGCTGTAAGTAAGTATAGGAAGTATTGTATTCCACCCAAAAATTCAATGTCGAAGATTTCAATGGAAATAAATGTTTGAGGTCCCCTGAATCCAAAAAACGTTTATAAAAGAGGCCCGTGTATGTGTGTGTGTGTGTGCCAGCATAACTCAAAAACGAAAAGTCAGTTAAAAACCAAAGTTGATATGTAAGTTTAATGTCTTTCAAGGATGTGACAAGATGTATTTGAAGAAAATTCCTCCACCCTAAACTACCCTTTACATGGAAAATGTTTAAAACATTTTGATCTTCTTGAAAATGCCTCTAACGTCTTTGATTAAAATGCTACACGTCAAATATTTTTGTGGCAAATGAAATGAAATGTATATTTTGAATTTTCTGGCTATAGTCCATGCAGTCCTGTTTACTCTGGATGACTTTTGCATAACTGGTAAATGGTAAGAGATAGACCAGACCTTACTATACAAAAAACGTAGATGTAATTAATGTTTTTTCCACGCTAGCCATGTGTAGGATGTAATTGCAAAGGGTAGAGTGAGGCTGAAAAATTTAATACCATGACCGGGATTTGAACCACGGATCTACCGGTTACTGTTTGGTTGACAACTTACAGTGCTGTAAGTACTTATGTCCCAGGCTTCTAGTATAACCAAATATAAGGTCAATTAATGTAATTAATGTTTTTACCACATTAGCCATGTGTAGGACATAATTGGAAAGAGAAGAGTGAGACTGAAAAATTGAATGCCATGACAGGGATTTGAACCACGGATGTACCGGTTACCGTCCAGTTGCTCTAACCACTAAGCTATCATGGCCAACATGCTGATATGACATTAAGTTGCCATTGAGGTATGTTATCTCAAAGTAAATTGGGATCTTCTTGTGTGGTTTACCGGGAATAATGCGAGCGAGTTGGAGAATTTAATGTCATATCGGCACATTGGCCATGGTAGCTTAGTGGTTAGAGCAATTGGATGGTAACCGGTAGATCTGTAGTTCAAATCCCGGTCATGGCATTCAATTTTTCAGTCTCACTCTACCCTTTCCAAAAAATGTAGATCTTGCTAAAACATGCAGTTTATGTGCAAATACGTTTTTCTCCAGAGTGAACCATTTTGGAGATATTCCTCGTTATTTGTGTGAGTTTTGGAATGCTTAAACTTTTGTCAAATGGAAGATCGTTATTAATTTTTTATATCTTAACCACACAAAGAGAGCAGAATCTCAAAGCTTTAAAAAATTTTACTATCACTCAAAGCCTACTGTATTGGCATATTCCCCCTGCACCTACAAGGAATAAACAACAGTATAGTTTCTGCAAGAGTCTGTAAGAATGGTTAGTACAAGAACAGAGAAAGTCATGTGAGTGCCACGCATCAGATTTTTATTATCCGACACCCAGTTGCCTGTGGCATCATTCTTCCAAACACGTGCAATGGGGGAACTTTTCATGATGCAAAAGTTGTATTAAAAGCAGTAGCTATCATTTTCTCTTCAATTAGTTCTCTAATTTTATATATAAATGTATTTGCTTTGTTAATTGGTGATATATATTTTTAGAGCTGGTCACAGTCTTTATGAAAGTCTATATTGTTAATAAACTTGTTGAAACAATTTCTTTCAGCATTGATTATACATTTTTTAAACGATACTGTTTTCTTTTTCCAATCAAGCACATTTTAACTATCTTTTTTGATCTCAGCTTTTTGCCTGGACTGCTCTCGATCATTTTTCATGTTTTCTAATTCTTTATACCAAAAGGGTTTATACATTTTAACTTTGCTTCTCGATATGTATTTTTTTGCTGTTTGATGTACTAATTGACTGAGTTCATTATTAATTCTGTCTGAACAAATATTATAAACTTTGATTATATCAAATAACCTCTTATCTAACTCTTGTTCATATTTTTGCTAAATTCAATATAAGCTATTACTGCTTTAAGATTATAGCCCATACTTTCAGATACCTTTCTGGTTGTTCTTTCAGCTTTATCTGATGATTACACTGGTTGATAAAATTCACCTTTGTAAAATTTTGGAGCACAAAAATGGGTTATCTTTATGTATTTAAACCTGCTGAACAGGAATCTGGCATTGGTTTTTGTGATGCTTAAACAATATGATTTCATCTGTAAATGCTAATATATCTACACAAAGACCATAAAATGCTAATGAAATATGTCTTCATACATACCTAAATTTTTGGACACTTGCTGAGCCTCTTATGTGTGCCACTATTATTCTGCAGTAGTGTCCAACAGTAGTCAGCCATCATACTTGTTGTACATTGCCCTTGATAGCATTACTTCAATGTAGATACGGTTTGATGAAATCTTTTCCTATGTTCATTGTAGACTTCTCCAAGAGCACCAGCAGGAAAAGAATCCAAGTGTGAGTGAAGAACATGCATTTTTCTGTTACAACCAAGATTATGGTGAGACTATAGTAGTTTGTTGACTAGCACATCTCTGTTGTCTGCTCTATTGTTTCCAAACAAATTAGAACACTTTTTGAAAGAATTCCAGCAGTCCAGTGCAAGAGGGCTCAAAGCTGTGTGCATTACAACAATGAACTACTTCATAAGTCCAAGTTCTATTTTAAGTGGTGGTAACAAAATGTCCTTCATTTTCGCCAATGGAACCTTTGCTATGTTCTTGCAACCAGGTTCCATTTATGTACAGGCAGGCCAAATTCTTCTGTTGTACTGACTCTTACGATCATGGTTATCCCAATCACAAAGGAAACATCAATGCTTTGTATATCCAAATTGTAATCCTATAAGTAACCCAATTACTTCTAAGTCAGCACAGATTTGCCACTTGTGGATGTTATATTGAATTTTACTCAACAAAGGTTCCATACTGCTGTATGTTTCCATCATTTTAGTGGCATAAGCTATGGGAACAGGAGGATATACATTGGTTTTGCAAAGGAGTACTGCTTTGAGGCTAGTTTAAGGGGCTACCAACAAGTAATCGCCATTCCACTGATAAATATTTCATTCCCATAGCATTAAATAGACATTAGTGTCATTGCAGGAACAGAGGGAGCCTTTCATGACAAAGAATGGTGCAAAGGCAGCCCAACAATGTCAAAAGCAACAAACCTTAGTGACTGTGTAGTAGATTCTATTGTTTCAGTAGTGAACCCAAAAGTTCCATTTGTGCCTAAGAAGATTCAGTTCCTAACACGGTCAGCCAATCATTTTGTGTCTGGAGATGTGATATTTCTTCACAATCGAAATCAGAGCTTGCATTCTCTGTGTCTGTACTAGCTTCGACCCAGGTTTCATCTCTGAATGACTATGTGTCTGGAGGAATGGGTACAGGTAAAGAGGAACTGTGCATATGCATTAAACAGTTGACTTGATGCAGGGATAATTGATCTTTCTATCCTTGTGCTTCTTCCCTACTAGTATAACTATGAAGATATAGCATTCATCTACATGATTGGTCACTTCCCTCCATATCATCACAATAGCAAAAGACATTCTTCATCCAGCCATTAAGACAAGATGAACAGTTCATATAGACAATATGTGGTGTAAATTCTTGGTCCTGATTACCTAACTTTCACCTGAAATAAAGATCTTACTATTTCTTCAAATGTCATCTGCATGATTTAATAGTGTACTCCCCACAGATGTAGATGCAGATGTAGCAAAAATGTATTGGGTGATTCTTAAGAACTCTACGTAATTGCTTTTTATAACCATTCTTATATAATGAAATATTTTTAAAATTGAGGGTTCTACAAAAAACAAATAACATATTCATGCTTGGGGGCTCAAAATACATAAATGCCCATTTCCATTCTTGAAAATGTTTCATTGTAAACCAGTATTATAAAAGAATACCTGGATTATATGTGGAACCTGTGTGATGTAAATAGGCACCCTTCTGATCTTTGTTGAAAATTAGCTCTGTCGTTTGTGTTTATAAATTCTTCTACTAATCTACCTGCAGCATTTGAATTTTTATATCCCCAAGAACTTGAGTTACATTAAAATCCCGAATAATGATACATGTGTTATTTGGAACAAGCTTAGTTTTGGTATCTTTTTAGCTGGGTTATATCTAAAGCATACTGAAAAGTGTTAATTACATTTCTAAAGATCTATATTACTATTTCAGCTTTATCATTGTCATTCGTTTCTTTGAGAACTATGAACCTTTATAGTAAATTATTCTTCACACCTATGAATATTCCACTAGCTATCTATGATTTTGTTGGTAGGAGATATGTTGAATAACCTCTTATATTGTAAAAGTTTTTTGATCATCAGCTATATTAGCTTCCATTAGGCAACTTGGTAATTTCTGTCGTTTTATTTTGGCTTAACGATGCTAAGTTCCAATGAACAACCTTAAGCATTCGTTCATGTTTTCTCAAAACAGTTGCAGTCCAGAGATCTGAATGAAGACTATTACTCAGGAATGGTTTGTTTTGGGAAACATTTTCATGAGCAGATTTCACCCGTTTCTTTCAGGACCCACTTTTTGAAAGTTGGCAGTTGAATCATCCTCATTCAACCCCAAGAGTGTCTGGAGGACTACACCTACAGTTGGTCAATGAGCTGGGAGATCAGTATACTGATCATCAACCTTTCCTCCTCTTGCCAATGGAGGATAACATTATGCCATTGCAGGTCAGCACATAGAGTAAAGAATTCCAAGATAAGTATATGAAATCAACCCTTAGGACTTGAGTGCTCTAATACCATTAGGGTCAAAGAAAACAAGAGTTCAGTCAAGGATAGGAAAGGAGAAAATCCAGTGTCCCAAAATCACCCAGTTTATAAATAGACTGCTGGGTGTTAACAGTATCAAAACATACTGTAATGACTAGGGCCCGGAATTTTAGGTTCTTAAAATTGACGTTTTAGTTATTTTTGTATCTTAAAAAAGTTTTTTTTAGTTCTTTAACCTCCTGAAATAGTTTTTATATTATTATTATTTATTAATTTTATTATTAATTGTCCTGTTTTTTATAGCAATGTTGCTGATATGTCCTATAGATCCTTTGTGCTGCTCAAAATGCGATTTTTTGCCAGAGGGCACCTGGAAAATACTTAAAATTATAGTTTATACGCTATGTACATAACAGGTGTTTAATCCTTACCTGCATTTCGGCATTCGAGAACAGGTCGTACAGGTTCTCCTGTATGGTGTGTTTATCTGCACAGCACCTAGCCGCTTAATGCGACTTTATCTGTGCAGTATACATAGAAGGTGTTCATGTTTGTTCAATCTTTTGTGTCTGTGGGCATGGTTTCTTTCGCTTTTGGCAGATTTGGCAAAATATTACTTTTTATATTTAACTGTGGTGAAGTTCGGATTGTTAGCTATCCATTGATGAATCAACCACCTTCGAGATGAGTTGACTTTAGGCATGACACTGGCTTCTTAAATTACCTGTCTAATCTAAGGAAAATTGACTTCCAACGATGTAGTAATTGTATGCATTAACAATACACGATAGTTGACTGAACACAACGGATACTGTTTTTAAACGGAATGGTTTGAGTTTATGGCGGGTTCTCCTAATGACCCCTCTCCCCTCGTCAACAATCCCCGCATTCCTTGCTTGCAACAATACAGAGTTTGGTCCCACACAGCTAAGTACTAGTCAGTTGCCTCTTGCATTGTTGTCTTTACTCCTCTAAGCATACATAAGTGAAAAGACGTAGCAAAGGTGTAACAGTCAAAGTCCATTCATAATTTCATAAACATTTCATTTTCCCATTTTAGAATACTTTTTTTTTTCATTTTAAAATAAATAGGACATTTAGCCTCTTTTAGTTTTTAAAGTCTCATTTAGCCATTTTTAGGTTTTATAAGATTCAAGCATTTGGCTTCGATGATCATGAAACAGATAATTAAATTAAACCACTGCAGTTAACTATCAAGGAATAAAATAGTTAAAAAACTAAGAATCCGGGCCCTAGTAATGACGAATGAATATGTTTCTGCCAAAGTTCATGTATTTTATGATTAAGCTATATCTCTTAAAGCAATTACACATCATTTAAAGCCAAACCACTTATTAAATTAAATATTTGTTGTGGTAAATGCTTATTATCAACTGTCGTAAGGATCAAAACACCTGTGGAGGAGTGTTACATCACATTGTTTGCAGAATCTCAAGTGGTGTGCAATCCTTCAAACTTGTTTTCATTTCTTCCCATTTAACATACATCTACAACAAAATGTGTAAATGAGTAATGAAGGTTTCTCTTTATTAACAATAAGTAGATAGGAGAATAAGCTTTCGTAAGAATAGTTTGTAGAAGAGTGAGTAGAGAAAGTTTTATGAGTGCATCATATCAGATTTTTCTAATTTGAGCATTGCATGTTAATTTTGTTTTACAGATTCTTGATTGACTAAATAATAATAAATTAATTAATAATAAGAATAATAATAACAATAAGTATAACAGTTTATTTACCTATAGACATACAATATGTTTCAAGCATTGTAACAATCTAAATTTGTTGTTAAATACAAGGAATAGTTATCCACAATTTTGTTAAATATTTTACAACTCATCTGTTCTATATATACATCTACTAAAAACCTTTTAGTTCAGTTTTAAAAGTCTAACCATGCAATAATTTTAAATATTTTGGCAATTTCTTATAGTATATAATTTCTTTTAATAGAGGATGTTTTTCAGTTGACCTCTAATTTCTATTTACATTATGTTCATTTTTATGTACAAGTAATGTCTATATATGTACAATGAGATAACAATTAAATTTGTTTTATTGTTGTGCCTTTCTTTGCAAGTGAGTCTGCAGCTTCGTTCCCCATGACTCCACAGTGTGCTGGAATCCATTGGAGATGAACAGTCTTATTAACTTTTTGGAGTTGTGTTAACATTTTGTGGCATTCTCTAATTTTTGTTGACTTCTTTGTAGTATCTGAACATATTCCCTGAATTGCAGCTTTAGAATCTGAAAGAATTACTGCCTTGTTAAATTTATTTAAGGGAAGATTTAATAATTGTCGGAGAGCAATGTATATAGCCTCTATTTCTCCATCATAATTTGTTGTGTCTCTGCCAACAGAATGATAAAAGGAAAAATGTGAACACGTAACTCCAGCCCCCCTCTTCAGCCTAGTTTTTGTGTTTTTGATTGGTTGTGTGGCGGATTTCTTTGGCGTATGTGTATATGTGTGTTAGTGTTGTGGGTTTTGTGTTTGATGAAGATAGTGTGTGTTGATCATCTCTAGCTTTGTGGCATGTCCCCTACCCAAGAAGAAATTGGCTTTGTCGCTGGATTTTTATTGGGTTTATATGTCTACTGCTACAGCTCATCGGTAACTTTTTTGTGTTTGTATGTGTGTGTTTATGTGTGTTTTTATTTTGTGTGTTTGTGTTTATTGTGTGTTTAAATGTTTTGAAAGTGTTGTAAGTGTGCTTGTAGTCTGTCTTGTTCTTGTTGCTGGTATTTGTCGTATACATCAATTAGTGTTATGAGAGGAGGGTTTTTGTCTTTTTGTGTTTGTGTTATTGTTTTCATTTTTTGTGCGGTGTTGAGTAGTGTTCTTCTGTAGTGTCTGGTGTGTGTCTGAAGTCAAATTACTGGGTATAATCTTAGATAATCAATTGTCATGGAATGCGCATATAGATGTTGTATGCAGCAAATTATCCCAAGTAGTATTTTTAATAGCGAATTTAAAAAAAGCTGTATCAAGGGGTTTCCTAAGGGCAGCTTATTTTTCTTTCTTTCAGAGTATATTCAGGTATGGGTTGATTTTATGGGGCAGCAATTCACGTATATTAGAAGTACTAAGGATTCAAAAAAAGGTAGTTCGAATTCTATGTGATGCTAAAGCAATGGATCATTGTAAAATACTCTTTGTAAAACAAAAGATTCCTACGATTATAAATTTATATATATATATATATATGATGTACTAATATATGTAAAAGAAAATATGCTTAATCACAGTGTACGGAAAGAAATACATAATTACAATACAAGAAACATAAACAAATTGGATATGCCATATCATAGACTAAGCAAGACGAGTAAATGTCATAAAATGATAGGTATAAAGCTTTTTAATGCACTGCCGAACAGAATATGTAACCTAAGTCTTCAAGCATTTAAGAATAGAGTTTATACATGGCTAGTAGAAAATCCTGTATATGATATGCATGAATTTGAAGAGCTGGACAAGAATAATATATGATTTGAAATTTTTAGCCGTAAGTGACGAAGTCTATTGTAAATTGTGTATTTACTTAATGACTTAATAAATAAATTGTAAATTGTAAAATTGCATTATGTATGTATTTTATCATGAGCTTTGCTATGTTTGTGTCTATGGGTGTTGTGTGCGTGTAGTTGTATAGTGTGTTTGTCTTGAATGAAGGTAAAAGTTTATGTGCAGTTCTGTCCTCATCCGTTCAGTCTTGCTAGGTAAGTCAGTGTGGAGTGAATGGGTCGTGTCTTGTTAAGTAGTCACGTGAAATGTGTCTTGATTTTCAGTCGGTTATGTATGTGAATACCCATGGTAAGGGATTCCATCGCATATTATACACTTTGTGACTTAGTGTTTCTGGTTAGGAATGACAGCTATTAGCATATACTAAATAGCCTCATTTACTGGAAGGGCTATCAGTTTGACAGCATGTTATACAATATGTGATGCATACAAGTCAGTCTTTGGTTACTAGAGCTGTGCGCGAACAACAATTATATACTGTCTGTTCACCAGCACATGGTCTTAGGGGACTGAAGAGAAGAGAGACATTCCATGTAGTGTAACCCAAGTTTTGTAACCTTCGTAAATAACATTGCTGCTGGTTAAGTTGCAAACTTACCTCCAGTTAAAAATTGGACAAGTCACTAGCGTTATCTCGGAAGTAAAAAAAAAAAAGAGGAGCATTGAAGTAGATAACTCCCCACCTAGGAGTGCTGTGAAATCTGCTATGATACTGTGGTTGCAGAACAAAGGGGCTCAGACTGACAGTTCCATGTGTAAAACAGATTTTTACAGGATGATTGAAACAAATAAATCTAAAGAGGTTTCTAAAGCAGATGCATTTTAGGTTCCATTGGGCCACACTGTCGTTTGCTTGTACCCATCCATATGTGATCTCAATCCCATAGAACTAGTTTGGGCCAAAGTAAAACCAATATTGAAATAAATGTAACAGGTGACTTTTCCTTATCGAAATTGCATGACACAATGCTCGAGCGTATATCACTTGAGACCAAAACAGACAGGGATTTTGAAAACATATAGGAAAGGTAGAAAACAATCAGTGGGAGAAAGACAGAGGAGTTGAAAATATAGTTTACATTTTATAAGCTAAATGTACTGCATGAACTAGAAATAACATTTCAGTTTCATTATTTTGAGTGATTTCTTTGCTTTGATATGGTGTGAATACACATTCCAAGGTTGGCAATATTATCGTAAGTGCCATTAAAGGCACAACTTTTGCTTCCTGATATCTCTTGTTTACCTGCAATAATTGTTTACTGACATACTGCATCACTGAATTCCTCCCAGAGACCATGAATTGGTGAACAAACTGTACATATCATCTCACCTGAACTCAAGCATTGGGGCCAGCTGATCTTCCAGCCAGACTACAGTTTCTCCAGCATGTATTGATGCAGACACTCATAGCCATGGTTGTTAGAGCGTATGTCTTTGGCGCTCTACTATGCAGAGGATTGCAGATTTGAGTCCCGCCTCAAGCATGGATGTTTGTGGTTGCATGTGCAAGTGTGTGTATGTGCCTGGAAATATGAGTGAGGAAGTAAATGTGTATGTGCATCTGTGTGAACTTATCAAAAATGGAATCAATCAACTGGATGGCTAAACAGTTCTTGGTGACTGAAGACCAATATGTGCGTTAAAAACAGAAGAAAGCATTGATTAAAAAACATTTTCTATAACACAAATTGTGGACATGTACGAGAAGGTTTTCACAAGAGAAGAGATGTTTAACACACGTAACAGTTATATTTGGGCACAGGAAAATCCTAGTTACAAATTATCAGTGCCGGTTTGCAGTGAACATCTGAGTTAGCATATATATTTATTTTCCTTTTTAGTAGTCATTTTATTTTATATTGAAATTTATCTCTGGCTCTTGCCATGATCCATTTTGTAAGGATGCTGATGACCAAGTAGTTGAGTAGGTACCCTGAAACCTAAATCATAAGATAACATGAACATCATTTCAACCATTTCAGTGAGCAAGACATCGTGGTAAAAGTATTAAATAAAAATGTGCTAGAGAGCACAAATGTCGATATCCACCACAATTGACAGAAATAATTTGCATGTGCATTTTTGTAGAACTGACATTATGAAATAACATGTCTAAATCTCAGCTTCATATGAGCCATTATTCCTTAATTAAAATGTCTGGTAAATAGCTTACGCTTTGTAAAATTGACGGGTACCACTGACAATTCGGCCTTTCTCCTATCCGGGTGGACTGTCCCTCCCTGGCCCATCAACAGCATGTGACAGCACTTGAAGGAGGCAGCTTGACCCAAGAGCCAAACTCTTACTCACTTGCCATTTAAGAAACTGGCTAGAATAATTACTGGTGAATGGATTTTTATAAGCTAAATGACTATAAAATATTTTAGTTTTTATGTAAGAAAAATATAGGAAATATACATTAAAAATGTAAAAATATTTTATTTCAATATTACAAAACTATTAATAATCGTATTTAATAATCTGATGTGTTGCACTCACATGACTTTCTCTACTCTTGTGCTAACCATTCTTACAAACTCTCATACCTATATCTTCTTCGTGTTAGTTGAAAAAAACATTTGTACAAATTATCTTATTGCTTATTTCCTTATAGGTGCAAGGGGAATATTAGAATACAGTAGGCTTTGAGCAATAGATCTTTTAAAGCTTTGAGATCTCATTCTCTTTGCATGCTTAACGTATAAAAAAAGGAACAACAATGTTCCATTTCACCAAAGTTTCAAGCTTTCTGAAACTGACACAAATAACAAGGAATATCTCCGAAATGGTTTACTCTACAAAAAAAAATTATTCAGACATAAGTTGTGTGTTTTAGCGAGATCTACATTTTTGTATGTTAAGATTTTGTCTATCCCTTATGGTTTGCAAGTTATTCAAAAGTCATCCAGAGTAAGGAGAACCACATAGGCTATAGCCACAAAATTCAAAATATACTTTTCATTTGTCATACAAATATCTTAAACATATGACATTTTTATCAAAATCATTAGAGCCATTTTCAAGAAAATCAAAATTTTCCATGTAAAGGGTAATTTGGGGTGGGACTATTTTCTTCAAAATCTTTGTCGCATCCTTGAAAGACATTAAATTTAAATACCAGCTTTGGTTTATAACCAACTTTTCGTTTTCGAGTTATACTGTCCACAGTCTGACACAAAGACTGACAGACACACACACACCTTTTTCTAAAAATGCTTTTTTTTAGGATTCAGGGGGTCTCAAAACATATATTTCTGGTGAAATCTCGACATCAAATTTTTGGGTGGAGTGCAATACTTCCTTCTACTTTCCAGTAGAGAAAGTAAAAATCATATGCTGAGGCAGTGGTGGATTGAAAACAACTCGCTGTTGCAGTGAATCATAGGTATTTCTCCAATTTTTCTATCAAAAATCAATGTTGCTTATCTTGAAGCAATACATGATACTGGGAGAAGATATTTCAACATGGGATGAAGATAGTCTTGCATATTTCATCAAAGGAATATAACTGGCACACACATTTTCAATCTTGGCAAAGTCTATCTCCCCTTCCAAAGCGTTGGCAATTTTACACAAGTACGAAATCCATCCTTTTTTTTTTTCAAACATACTTTTAAATTTCTGTTTAATAGCTTCCACTTTTGGAACCTTGAGTGAACTATTTTTATTCTTAATGTCATGCACTTCATCAGCTCTCTCAGTTAACAAGCCTGTTCATGTTTCTAACTTTTTGATAGAGTAAAACAAGAACTTCAATTTCGCAGATATGTAGGACAATTCATATTTTAGTGTACTGTCATTGAGTAAGTTCTGAAGAATTTAAATTGAAGTGTCATGCTTATTTAGTTCATCAATCACTGATTTAAATTTTCAGAAATGTTTGCATAATATACTGCTGCTTCCAACCATGTCCCTCAGCGAGTAACTATGACTCTAAGTGAAGGTGCAGGATCTGGCTCTGAACAAATCAATTCTTGTTGACACTTTCACAAACATCTTTTAGTTATTTGTGATCAATAGGGAGCAGATCTTAGGTAAATAAATATTTTCTCTGCAAACACATACATGGATACAAAAAGGAAAAACTCTGAATAAATGATCATGAACATAAATATGAAATCTTATTTCACATAAAAATATATATTTTCAGATAATCTCCCATAAATACATAAATTAGAATTACTCTTTAATTTTTTTATTATTTGTCCTGCCCAATTTTAAATTTGTGCTTTTATCATATATTTATGAATGACTTGTATTGCATCAGAAGTATCAAAGAATGTTCACCATATCATGGTGCCTAAGGCAAATAGAATAGATTAGGCAGTCCTAAACAAACTTGCTGGCAACCTGGTTATTCCTCATCTGCTATCTGTATATTACATTTCACATATGTTTATACTGGTAGATCCAGCGCTTATGATAAAGAGTGAGTGTGAAGGAAGCATACAAACCAGTAGCACATTCCTTCTTCAGGTCTTACAAATGTTTCATGTAACCTGTGCATCTTGAAAACATACTGAAAGTTAAATCAAGTATTGAGTCGTGTCTTCAGTAATTTGTAGACAAATATAAAAACATATTTACCACAGACAACAAAGTTTTATTTTGCCAACCACGTGGAAAAATAGTAAGTACAAATCAGCATTCATGGTCACTCAACATTTATCTGGAAATAAACATATTGCTGGTGCAACTCGTGTGAGTTCATGACAGTTATTGGTAGTTGAACCAACTTCTTCAAGTGTGAGACAATCAGTGTTCCCAGTACTATATTAAAATTCCAATAACTCATCTCTCAATAACTAGGCATTCTGTATAACTCGATGGCCTTTTTTTATTTTAATTTTTTATTTAAACTTGACTAATAATCTGTATAATCCACTATGTGGTATAAACAGTATAGGCAAATTTTAATTAGTGTATGTATACAACAATCTTATTCTTCCTCATGGTAACAAAAGGGCTGACCGTGTATTGGCCTTTGATATATAGTTGAAACATAAACAGCCAGCAGACCAAGCCACAAAATCAACAGCTTACCACTAATAATGTGGATACATAGCACAAACACTTGTTCAGAAGATTTGAAGGCTTATTGCTTTACCCAGTACGTATGTGGTAAGTTAAACTTTCAGGTGCATATTTCTGGCTACAGTACAGTTTCTCAGATTTTGGTTACCTACTGTAAATGTTATGTTTGTGCCAGTGAAAATTTTGAATGAGAAGAAAAGGCTACATGACAATGGGAATTAAATTGGATGCGTTAGACATACTATACAAAGGGGAACATATTAATACATTATAAAGCTTAGGATATGTTATACTTTTCTGTTTCCTATATTGTGCATTTATGTAATTTGCAGTATTATGCTATGAGTTGTGAGTAACAGACCTCCTATACCGTGAAACTATACTTTTCAGTAATTCGACACCCTCTCAGTCTACATCATGTTAAGTTTTCGGGATTCTACTGTATTTAGACTTATGCAGAGCATTTGTTGCAGCTGACATCCCACTCCAAAAAGTTAATAATGTTCAACTTACGAAGTATTTGGCTAAATATGTCAAGCTTGAGCTATAATTGAAGAATCAACATTAAGAAAGAACTACCAATTAAGTGCAATTATGAAACTTTGCAAAAAAATTAGGGCAGCATATGAAAATGAAAAACTAGTCAGCATCAATGAAATTCATTTTTATTGTTAATGTCCTCCAACATAGTGTCATATATGGTGAATGAATGAAATAGGTGAGATGATGCTCAAATGAGCCCGAGGTTCATAGAGCTTAAAGTTACCTGATATTCTTCTTCTCAGGATAAAGTAAATCCCCAGCAAACTCACTCTAAGTGAGATTCAAACACACGACCTCTTGGATGTGAGGCAGATATGCTACCACCATGCTACAGAGGCAGGCTATCCACAGGGTGCAGTCAATGAAACTCAGGATTCAAGTTTCAGCAAAATAGGAAATTTTGAGAGGTAGAGCTGGAACTTAAAAATTCAATGCCACAACTGGGCTTTGAACCACAGACCTTCCGCTTACCGGGCGGCTGCTCTAACCACTGAGCTATTGTTGTGGCATTGAATTTTTAAGTTCCAGTTCTACCTCTCAAACTTTGCCCACACACAGCTTGTGTGTTTAAAAACACCAACAGTAAATTTGTTGGCATAAATAAATAATAATTACCATCTGAAGGTTATTTAATCCTGGAATATAAAGTACTTACAATAGTAAGTCACCATTGGGGTAATTGTTTCTGATGTGAGACTGCCTTTGTGGTTTACCAGGAGAAATACGAACTGGTTTGAGAATTTAATGCCATTCTCGCAGTTTGTCACAATAGCTCAGTGGTAGAGCAGCCGCCCGGTAAGCAGAAGGTCTGCGGTTCAAATCCCAGTTGTGGCATTGAATTTTTAAGTTCCAGTTCTACCTCTCAAAAATAGGAAATGTTTAAAAATGACAAAATAGTAAGCAATCATTTTTAGTGGTGTGTAAAGAGCTACCTGCAGCAAATAATATATTGATTGTGAGATTATTCAATTAAACTATGCATAAGATATAGCCAAATGGTATAAAATACCACAACATATTCTTTCTCATAGATGCCGCACCATATGTGGTGAAAAGCTGGTGAAGTCCTTTCTTTGAGTTTTTCTAAACTGATTGACTTCACTTGTGTAGTTCATAGATTATGTGAATACATCAGACTCCTATATTCCAATGTGGATAGGCTTGTATCAAATGGGAAAAAATATTTCTTATATCACTATTGAGGATTGATCTCTTCAGAGAAAAAAACCCCAATCTTCCTCTTCCCCCTGCACCAGTGGTCACATTCTGAGGCACTTGGATAAGTGCAGTCTTGTACTGTGGCAAAAGTTTTGAATGTTTTGCATCTGTTGTAAATGAGATGGACAAAAATGATATGTCATCTATTGAAATAGTTCAGGCTTTATTGAAAGATGGTCAATTAAAAAGTGATTTGGTGCTCATATCTACAAATTTAATCCTTTTGTGTAACTCTATACAAAAACTAGAAACTTCAACAAATCTGTTGAGTAAAACACTTAAGGAGGTGCAGGCTATTTAAATGAAAATTAATTCATTACCAGGGCTAAAAGACAAATGAAGACCACATAGAAAGAACATTCTGAGTGGCATTTTCAATGAAAATGAGATATGCATGCCATCAAGTGGTACTGCAGCTGAACTACATTTTTAGTGAATAAAATACACAGAAAGTCCACATTAAGACAAATTATGTTGGGAGTATATGCTATGCTTAGTAAAATCATTCAATCTACAGTTTTACAGTGAAAGAAAATTTCAACTTCAGATTAACAGTTTAAAAACATTCTATGTTGCTATAGATAGTGTTGCTTATAAAGCAAGAGTATGTCATTAGAATGCTTATATTGGACATAAATAAAGGATTACTTTGAAACCAGACCTACCAAGCAGTTCACTTCTCATAGGTTCCAGTCTCAGGAACACTATAATGTTGCCCCTTGTTACTCCATGTGAACACAAGGTTACTTCATCACTTTTACCAGTAACTGCTGCCAAGTATGAAGGTTTATAGGTTCTCAAGAGATTTTGTGCACAGAAGCTCAAAGCTTCTTTTCAAACCTTTCCTGCAAGTGACACAAACTATAAAATGGATTATCTCATTTTTCTTATCAAAATAAGAAAAGTATGTAAGAAGAAAAAATGCATGATCTGTTATATTACAATTACATTTTGTTCCCATGCATATTTCCATTTGAAACTCATACTTTAAGCTTTGCTTTTAACTCTATAGATAGCTATTATATTAAATGTGTGAAATGTAACTTGCTTATAAACTTTGAAAAGGTAATATCTCAGAAATAACTTCTTGTGACTTAGAATCTTCTTTCTATGTAGTCTTAAATAAATTTAACAAGGCAGTAATTCTTTCAGATTCTAAAGCTGCAATTCAGGGAATATGTTCAGATACTACAAAGAAGTCAACAAAAATTAGAGAATGCTACAAAATGTTAACACAACTCCAAAAAGTTAATAAGACGTTCATCTCCAATGGATTCCAGCACACTGTGGAGTCATGGGGAACGAAGCTGCAGACTCACTTGCAAAGAAAGGCACAACAATAAAACAAAATTCTAAATTCAATTTCTCATATTCTTCAATAAAACGCTTGATCATTAAAAAATTTTCTCATTCATACCTACAAGAAATAGAAACAAATGCCAAAGATAAAAAATGGATTACACTACTTTCCAATCCAGATATAATCCCCCAGAGACCAAGGAAAACAGCGGTTGCAGCCTTCCGACTATTGACAAATCACGACTGCTTAGCAAGTCATCTCTACAGAATAGGTATCTCAGCCTCACCAATATGTGTCCTGTGTAACGATCCAGCAGAAATGAACGAAGACCACTTGAAGACCTGTGAAGCATTAAGATCAGAAGAAACTACAGTTCAAAAGTATTGGAAAGCACGAATGCTAATGGCTTCATTGCCAGATGCAAGGCACTAGAAAACAACATATAGTCTTCAAACTTAAAAGTTTGTTTGAGAAAAACAATGGTTTTCAAAGTCTGTGCAGAGTGGCTCAAGATATGGAAGGTAAGCAAGTAGGTGATTTAGAGTGTGTTAGTGTGTTAGTGACACTCCTTTGTTTAAATATGCACGTCTGACATAACATTGAAGAGCAGCATACTACTGGTTGAGAAGAAACAATGCTGTCAGGGCCGCACAGCTAAGTGGTGCCCCAGTGAGTGATGAATTGGAAATCAAAGAACACCTTGTCTCTGAATGGCAACAGGAATGGGATGCAAGTACAACTGGATGAAGAGTGTATGACATTTTCCCAGAAGAACATCTCAAAATGAAGCACTTGCAACCTGCATGTGGACTGATCCACTACCTGGCAGGTCCTGGTCCATATGCTTTGTACCTCCATTGATTCCAACTCAATGACCAAGACTCCTGCAGATGCAGGGCTAAGGAAACACATGAGCACGTGGTACAGGAATGTTTGCTCACACAGACAACCAGAACCACAGTCTTTTCCTACCTACAGAATCAGAGGATCTACCAAATTATAAGTCACAGGAAACTGGGCATGGGTCAACAAGGCGACAGACGCCGGCTGTACCAGAGCCACTGTCTTCTACATGCAGAGAAGACACCGAACGTAAAGAAAGGTGGAAAAAAGGAAAAGGAAAACCATATTGTAAATTATATACTGTAAATAATTGTATTTAAATTGTATTATAAATAGCTATTCTCTCCAAAATACTAATTCAAATTTAAAATGAATCAATTGTGTGAAAAATATGATTTTCACCATATAAAGCACTCTTTAGAGACAATCGGCATGCATTTGTGATGGACAACTTGGAGAAGACTTTTGTTGTTCACTGCAATTTTAAGGGAACACGCTAGGAGCTGCTATCCATTTACGGGTGGTGAGTACCTCTAAAAATAATAAATTAATAGTTTTCTCTCACTTTGTGAATTTAAGTAAAATGTTTTAGAATGTTTACCATATATTTTGACATTTTAATGAAATATTTAAATATTTCTAGCGCATAAAAATAAATATTTTAACTTTTTTACCACATTAAAATCTGCTCCCTAGTGATCCACATATATCCACTTCAGGACACAATGTACACATCTGGTCGCATACTCTGTGTAGACCATGTACTACACAAGTTACATATATTGTGTGTGGAAAGCTTACAGAAAGGCCTTTGGCTGCCTTCTTCATATATGGAGCAGCATCCCTAAGTAAGAATAACATACTATAAATTTCACCCCACTCAGCCATAACAACTGCAGAGATTCATTGAATAAGGGAGCTATTGTTACATGATTTGATGCTGGTATTTTTCTACATGCTAATAGAAAACATCTCTTGGAAACTATTTCACCATTTTGTAGCACACCTACCATAAATTTTCCCCCTTTCTAGCCAATAAAGCAGGGCCTATCAAAGCTTAAAACACTGTAAATTCATGAATCATAAGCATCACTTTGCTTGCATACCTTGGTATGGTATTTTTCAGTGCTTGGTAGCGTGTGTTATACTGGCTGCATTTGCAAAATGTACAAGTGGCATCTGTAGGGAAATTCATAAATTACAAAACTGATGTTGGGCCTAATGCGAACCACATATTCAAATTTACTGTGTTTCTGGGCAGGTGGGCAGAAAGACGGATGCGCGCACACATGCATAAACACACACACACACACACACACAACCTTTTTTTGTAACAAGGCTTTTGCTTTTTTATATTTTCTTCCAGGGAGCTTCAAAATGTGTAACATATGTGAACAGCTTTATGTATCAGCTGGCTAAGCAACAGGTTTTGAAAAAATATTGTGATGCTATGAATTGAATGTGCTGATAATGTAGATATACACACAATATTCACATTGTTTCTTTAATAATAACCATAATAAGGCAAAACAACCACCACTGAATGAACGAAGCATTCTTGTTTTGCAACAAACAGCTATGGCATAATTTGTTGCAAATGATAATCTTCTTATGCATCAACCAGGTAAGTGATGTGTTTCTGATTTTACGCTTGTTGTGTGTAACTAAGTTTAAAAAATCACCATTTTTGTGGTATCTTGCAGCTAATACCTTATTGTGAATTAAAACTGCATGTTAATTATTATTTATTTATGCAAACAAACTTACTGCTTGTATTGATTTAGGAACTTTGTGGTGTTAACTTTAAGTGTTACGAGTGTTCTACATAATGACAAGTATAACCCAAAAAATGCTGAACATGTTTATTAAGCAACCTGTAACTTCCCATACATTACAGGGAAGTAATCC
This sequence comes from Tenodera sinensis, assembly GCA_030765045.1. Taxonomy (NCBI): domain Eukaryota; kingdom Metazoa; phylum Arthropoda; class Insecta; order Mantodea; family Mantidae; genus Tenodera; species Tenodera sinensis. The sequence continues at coordinate 179,698,124 of CM060962.1, read as the reverse complement.
TAATATTATAATGGTTAAGGGAACACATTTCATTAAATCCTTGGGGCACATTCACTTATTCACAGATTACAAATAAAAATATTTCATTCATGATCACTTTGTCAGACTATGTCCAATGAAACAATAGTTCTAAATGCAAGTTGCAGAGCCTTTTAAAAATGGTATACTCAGGAAAGTGCATTAAAAAGTGTTGATATAAAAATGACACAATGAATGTGTCTTTTAGAGTTAGTTGGGTTCTTGTTTATTTTTTAATTCCTTGCTTTTAATTACAAGCCATCAGTATGGAATTTATAATGATCATTGAGCTTTGAGCCCTTATAATTTCTTAAAATAAATTATGGTATTTATGATGAATATGGTGGGAGTTGGCAGTTTTATTGCTTTCATAGTGCTCCTTGTATGTGACAAGGGGCCTAACAGAATTGTTGCCAACATTTCCATCTAAACCTTGTGCTAATAGTTTAGCCATTGTTACTTCTAGGGTAAAATAAAGTGATTTGAAGCTTTCTCTGTCAGCAGAATGACTCTCGAGATCTTCAAACAATTCTAGTTGAGATTGTGCATCTTCAAATTTATCCCTAATTCTAGGCAATTCTTTTACTCTTACATTTATTGAATAAATATGTGAGCCAACTTGGAATTCATCAACAAATTTGGCAAGGTGAGTAAGATTTGCTTTCGCCATGGCTCGTTTTGTAACTAATTGCTTCTTATTCTGCTCTTCCATATTGTTAGTTGCAAAGCAATAGATATGATGCAGTTTGTATCACTAACGTGTTGTAATAATAAATATTATGTACTCAAGGACAGCAATGAAAATTGAGCAAAGGAATGGCATGGTACTAATTAGAGTGGATGTAAGGCAATGTGTCAATATTACAATAATATAGGAAGCCAGTCAAGGTAGGCTAATAGCTAGTAACCAGTTAATGGCTAACCTTTTATAGAATCACTCTTATACTATTGCCTGGTGCTGAGGCTGCATTCTTAATTACTCGGGCAGCTTCAATTTCCCTCATGGAGAAGACAAGATGGTTACCATTGTGTGTATTATAAATGCATATCGATACTTCAATTATTATTGAAGAGAGCAATAGCAGTAATAGTAACCGCTTTTTAGAGAGCACCATATTTTTATGTTTTGGCGGTCACATCACTCTCTCACAACCCCCAGAATGTCTGGAGGACCACACCTGTTGTTGGTTTACGGGTCTCACTGATATCATCAGTGAAAAATATTGGAGAGCAAGAGGATTAATGACTTCACTGTCAGAAATCCAGCATTGGCTAACAACACTTCAATTAGTATGTGGTTTGCTGGCAATCTATAGCTATATCCAGCCTGGAGGACCAAATGTTACCATCATGGTATAGGATATCTACCTAAAATGAACTATATCAGATATTTGATTATTGCCAGCAAGACACCATTTAACACAAGTTGTTTAATTTCGTTTTGGTTTCACTAAGTACAGCAGTCAAACAAAGCAATCAATCACCACCGTTATAATAATAATGCAGCACGTAAATGAATTGGATCTCACTATATAGAATTTATAGCCTGCTACACTAATCTGTCCATTTCTTGATTTCTTCTTCTTAGCAACATCCCCTTAACAACCGTCAGCCAGGCCAGACAACCCCTCAACCGCACAATGCAACCATCAGTCACTGAACAGACGTGTGTGTGTGTGTGTGTGTGTGTGTGCATGTGTGTGTGTGTGTGCATTCTAAACATGACTCATTGGTGTACATAAGTGAGAATACAAGGTCCTTCAGATATGTTAAATGCAGCTAGTGTATTCAAACATCTCAATGATATACTCAATTTAGTAAATGAGATGAGAAATAATGAAAAAAGTAGAAAACAAGAAGGGAAGAAAGAAAAAAGAAAAAACATTACGGACGAGTTAAAATAGAAATGCACTTAGGTACATATATTATTTAGTGGTCCAATGGTGCTCGGAAAATATTATAATCAAAGGCTTCATTTATCAACACAATCTCTGAAAATACAGACTTTCTCTACAAATGATATATTGATATATTATCATTATTTACTGTACCATTAATGTAGAATATGATTCTTCTATCCATGGTACGCTAGTCATGATTTATTTCAAATTAAGCAAGAAGTGCTTAGCTCAACATGCTGAAACAACATTCAAATTGTTAATATCAGTAAGAAAGTTTAGGGATGGAAAGGAAAGAAAATACAAGAATCACAAACTTTCTAGTCTGTCAGGTAAAATGCTTAGAAAGGTCTGAACTTAAATCCTGAAATGTTTCAAAAAGTTCTCACAATGCAAACCTTTGACACAACCTGCATATTTTAATGAGGTCTATACTTTTCCAGTAGCAAGCTTCTCTCTGTGTATTAAATTTCCCAATACACAAAATTATACCATTAGAGAGAACTACATATGCTTACAAAAAGTTCAAAATATATTTATTGTACATTTAATTCCTCATGTCAAAAGTTTGACTATGAAAGTTTAAGTAGAACCTTCTAGAGTGGTTTTCTAGACAAAAGTAACAAACATTTTATGCATATAAAGTGGAGTTTGGGGTCACATCCTTTGAAGATGCTGAACTTAAATACCAAGGTACGTATCAGACTTCTTGTTTTTCAGTTACACTATTCACACATCCATGCATACACACAAGAGACACACACACAAACACACGCACACACACACACACACACGCAGGCATGCACGCACGCACACACGCACACACACACATATACACACACACATACACAGACTCACCACCAGTTTGTCATTGGACGTCGAAGTGGGTACATGTGTAGTAGCACTGCTTTCGTGATATACTGGCCGTAGCATAAGAGGGCAGGAAGTAATCAGCTGATCACTCCAGTTGGTTACAAACCACAACAGTGTGGATCACAGTATCATATTTCTGTTGCATTTTTTATCAAATATCTTGTGTGCCTAGTTGTACATTCAGTTATTATAAAAATGAATGTGTACCAGTTTTCTCATTTCCTTCTCATGAAGAAAGGAGGAAATTGTGGTTAAAAATATCCTGAGAGAAAATTTGAATATCATAACACAGGAGTTTTCCTGGAGAAAAGATTATTTGTGAGATTAGAGGAACATAACCAGGTGGTAAATAATTATATTTATTTGTATGTTCTGCTTGTGGAGATCTTTGAACATTCAAAATAATGACATACAGTATTGATAAAATGTGGACAGCCCTAACGTCACTGCGAACAGCCTGTAATCATTCCTCTTATTGAAGAAAACACATTCATATACTCTTTCTCTGCTTGTCCCTGCTTTAGGCTCACATAATTATAAATTATATATATGTATATGAATGTTGTAATGAAGTATCTATACTAAATGTGGGTCATTCTTTTGGATTATGTCTTAGTGGTTCCTCATAATAAACTGGAATTGGAAGGCAATGCTTTTCCATCTATATTTCCCAAGTTAGAAACATGTTTTATCACAACTGCAGCTCCTCAATGTAGAGACCCAGAACAAAGATGAAGAGTTCATCTTGGACGTGAAACTCTTAATGACAAAATCAGAACTAACCTTCAAATTGTCACAAGAAGTGAGCTACATATCTCAACGCCTTGAATCATGGTGGTCTAAAATATCCTTATATTGCACTATAAATTGGAATTTGTGTGTACAAAATATTTCAAACCCTAATGTCACACAAGTATGAAGTTTGGCTATCAAACTGTAGCAACCCTAAAGCATTATTGAAAGCTTTAATGAAAGGCATGTTGGAAACTGTTGTCCATGTTTTTTATGTGTTAAGCGTGCAAAGAAAACGGGAGCTCAAAGCTTTAAAACATTTGACTATCATTCAAAGCCCACTGTATTCTAATATCCCCCTTGTACCTACAAGGAAATAAGCAATAAGATAATTTGTACAAATGTTTATCTCAACTAACACGAAGAAGATATAGGAATAAGAGTTTGTAGGAATGGTTACTACAAGAGTAGATAAAGTCATGTGAGTACAACACATCAGATTTTTAGCGAAGTGAACGTTTTGAGATGTTTCTTGTTATATACATACCTCAATTTTGTGACACCTGTTCCTTTCTCAAATAGAAACATGTTATTTCTGTTTGTATCTGGTCATGCAAGGAGAACAACATTTCATAGCCATAATATAGTGACCAGCTTCTGTTATATCCATGAAGACTGATTTTGCCTTTAAAATATAAATTGTTCTCATATTTTTTTATCAAACAACCTAACAATATATTTATTTCTTCTTTCCTAATGTTAGATACAAGGTTAACATGAAGAAGCTTTCAGTCCTGTTCAAAGATCAACCAGAATCACCTCTTGAGTGTGCCATATTTTGGGCAGAGTATGTGATTCGCCACGAAGGTGCAGCTCATATTCGCATTGCCAGCCTGGACATGCCCTGGCATCAATACTTTCTTCTGGATATCATTCTCCTAATTCTCAGTGCTATTGTTATAGCTTCTATGTTAATATTTATAGTTGTAACAACTTTCCTTAAAGCAGTGTTTAGTTATAAAACAGCAAAATTAAAATCAAAATAACCATAATAAACTTTGGAATTTGATTTCTAGTTAGTGCCAAGATAGTAATGTTAAAAAAAGAGTAAAATAACTGAGAATATTTTAAGAATTGCATATGGAATGGATGTTACCACTTTGAAATGTGACCTGTGCAGCCTCCTTAATTAGGAGGTATTTTTATAGCTAAATAATTGCACAATAGAGAAAATTATATGTGAAGGGCACTGCATTTGTGGGAATGATGGTTGTTGATGGTGTTTAACACCTACTTTTATTACTTACATGCAGCACTGCAGATACCAAGAGAGTCAAAAAATTCTAGACCGGCAGAGGGGTGTTTTGCCTGCCCACTATCTTGGCACCCATTGCCATCTCCTGCTATCATAGAAAGGTGCACATGAAATTGTACACTTTTAAAACTGGTTTTAAAGGTTTTACTTACAAACTTCATGAAAGGAGATCGTTACTGGAGCTCTGAGAAAACCTAATATTTTTCATGAAATACTCCTTCATAATGAAAAAGTTGGTGTATGATGTGCCATTAGTGGAGAAAGGGTTCTAAGGGCAATTTTTTGAGTCAACAATTGACACAGTACAATAGAATTAATACAATTCATCCCCATTTTTTTAGAGAACAGGACTTTTTTCAACAAGACTCTGCAACAGCTTATATGCCCCATCTTTTGATGAGAACAATTATTGAAAGTGTGTTTAAGCAGAGATTACAGGAGAGATTTGTGGACCCCTCATTCCTCCAACCTAACCCCCTGCAATTTCTATCTCTGGTGTAACTTAAAACATAAAGTGTGCAATACAAACTTGCATATCCTGGAAGAATTAAAACAAAAATCTGCCAGGAACTTTTCAGCCTATCTCAATGTGAACTATGGCGAGTGATGGATAGTTTCCTAAAGAGACGCCAAAAATATATGGATAACAACAGTGGCCAGTTTCAGCATCTCCTTTTATAAAGTTGGTAAGTAAAGCCTTTAAAAGTGGTTTTAAAAATGTATGGTTTCATCTGCACCTTTCTATGATAGCAGCAGGCAGCAATGAGTGCCAAGAGCGCAGACAGACAAAACACAGTGCAGCTGGTTCAGAACTTTTTGAATCTCTTGGTATGAAATGGCAGAGGAAACCTGACAACTTGAAGGAAACCCACCCCTGTGGGAATTAGAGTGCCAGACTAAGGGAGGAACTGAAATCAATTAGTTCTGTGTGATTTTATTATTTCAGCTATGTTTTGACTTTGCTTCAACTTTGGCTGCAGTTACTCCACTCCTCTGTTTATAAAAAATATCCCTTATGTATGCTTTGCAGCTTAGGGCCCTCAATATCTTGCCTATACTTTGTAGATTAGGCCTTCAAGCCCTGAGCTATCTGGGATGGCAGTGTTTGTTAGTCTGTCAGATAATACCGCAAAGTACACAGCGGACAGTGGAATTGACATCAAGTACAAACACCTAAACTTTATGTACATAAATTGAATGTTTAATTAATCCAGTGTGCTTCACTTTGCACCATATTCTGGAATACATTAACTTTATCATCAGCCTTAGGGTCAGTTTCACCAAAAAAGTTAAATTTTATCTCAATGTTAACCTGATTTAACATTGAAGTTATGGGAAGTCTGTTTCATTGAACAATGTTCCCATTAACATAAAGTTAAAATTGACCTTAACTCAACATTGCAATACCCCTGAGTTAAGGCATTTAACACATGACAGAAGTCAGAAACTACTGCAGCAGACCAAGTGGTTTATGCAAGTTTGCTGTATTTGACATTTAAGAATTTCATTCCTAGTCGAAGTATGGATGTACGAGATCATAATACATTTGAAAACATGCAAAAGGAGGATCTTTTAAAGCAAGACAAGTAGTTGTGAGAATAACTTTAGAGCAAACACCCATGGTTTTCATTTAAATACATGATTAAAATGTTGAACACCTGTGACAACATGCGACATAGAATATTAAAAGCACTTTATAAATGTTTTAAACTTAGACATATGGTCTAGCATAAATAGTTGCATGAAACTTGAGCATAATGGCAGGAACTGAGATACTTGTATGAATATTTTAAACTATCTCACTATTGGCCATTTTATAAAACATACTCGCATATTAATTGCTGCCATTATGCCCTCGTTGGATACTTGTATATACTCATAGACTCCTGTGAATTATTTTGGTCAAACATTTTTCTAAAATAGGCGCTATATTGTATAGTAAGTTACCATCTTCAATTAACAACACTGAAGACTCAAAATTTAAACCAGTGTTAAAATCATTCCTAATAAGTAAATGCTTGTGCACTGTCACTGAATTATAATGGACATGTGTATGTATGTAAATAATCACTTTTGTAAGTAACTGGTGTAGGTTTTTTAAGAGGTAGAACTGGAACTTAAAAATTCAATGCCACAACTGGGATTTGAACCACAGACCTTCCACCCACACACGGCTTGTGTGTTTAAAAACACCAACAGTAAGTTTGTTGGCATAAATAAATAATAACTGGTGTAGGTATTTGAATTGTAGATACGATTGACAGTGTCACATGCTCTTATAAGAGTCTATTCACTACAGTAAAGTTGTTGTTGTCATCATCATCATCATCACCACCACCATCAGCACCATCATCATCATCACCATCATCATCATCACCACCATCATCATCACCATCACCATCATTATCATCATCATCACCATCATTATCATTATTATTATATCAACACTGTTGTTATAATAATCACTATCACTATTATTATCATAGTAATAATAATAACCAGATTGTTATCCTGTAAGTATCCCAATTGCTTTGAAGTCAGCACCAATTTAGCATTAGTGAATGTTATATTAAATTTTGGTCAAGAACAGATTTACACTGCTGTATGTTTCCTTCACTTTAGTGGCATAAGCTATGAGAACATGATGACATACATTGCTATGTGAAGGAGTACCGCTTGAGGCTAGTTTCAGAGCCATTAACGAATAGTTTCCATGCCACTGGTAAATGTTTTATTCCCATAGCATGAAATAGACCATTCATGTCTTTTCAGTAACAGAATAAGTCTTCCATGACAAAGAATAACAATCATCTACATGATTGGTTGGTTCCCTCCATATCATTGTCATAATGAAAGCCTTTGCAACTTTACCTTTTCTCTTCACCCAACCATTAAGATGAGATGAACAGTTCACACAGGCAATTTGTGCTGATAACCTAACTTGCACCCAAAATAATCATACCATTTCTTCACTACGGGTGTCACATGATTTACTAGTGCTCCCCACAGATGTAGCAAAACTTTATTGGGTGGTTCTTAAGAAATCTATGTAATTGCTTTTTTATAACCATTCTTATATAATGGAGTATTTTTAAAACTGAGAGTGCTACAAACAAAAATAACATATTCATGCTTGGGGGATCAAAATACATAAGAAAGACCGATTTGCATTCTTGAATATGTTAATTCATTTTGGCCAGTGTAATTGCATTCCCCAAGTTTCTGTCCTTCCATTTCACTTCATCTTTCATCTGGCTGGTTGTTTCAAGGTTGTGTGGGCAGGAGACTTAGCACTGCATGGCAGGGAAAAAGTATACTCTATGTAATGTTCATCCTACAGATTGGTGGCAGTCTCCAAGTTCTGGTATCTCTAGTGGGATGTGTGAGCCTACAGAAAGGAAGGGGAGCTGACACAGGGGAGTACTGACCCTGCCCTATATTGTCGCATCTCCTAGGACTACCGACCCTCTCCTCTTACTTCACCCCTCCCTCCTTCGGAGTGTCCCATTAGATACAATACAAAGATACAGCCTTGGCTGCTAAATGCCCTGTCCAAAACTTGTACCCCAAACCTTGATGTCCTCATCATCCAGTACAGTGTAGTTGTTCTGTTCTACATTAATCGGGGAGTTGCTGTATCTGAGCATACAGGTGCAGAGGAATTAATAGCTGAATATTTAAATAACAACACAATCCATAGGGTTTTGCTCTGGAAAGATGTATTTTATGGAATTTCTCAGTTGTACAATCAATGAAATCCAAATCATGAAATATTGTGCTTTGAACAACCTCCTTTACAATTTCGCATAGCAAACAGCAGCAATGATACTGTGCATGAGTATTGACAGACATTTTTCCAGGGGGGCCACATGTTTGAAATTTGCAATCAGATAATATTAATTCATTATTTTATTGTCAAAATTTATAATATTTGTTGCATATAACCATATTAATTTGTGCTAAATAAAATTGATCTTTACATCAAAATTAAAATAGTAGTTTAATAGTCAGTAATTGATCGCACATTAAGTTGATCAACTTCCAGGGGGGCCTCGGCCCCCCTTGGCCCCCTTCGCGATGCCCATGGGAAAGTTCATGTTTCTTGCAATCATTTATGTACACAGTAAAGGTGCTGTGACGAGGCAAATATCTCCTTAGGTAAAGCTCAGCATAAAGATCTTGTGCCCTTTTCCCATTTCTACAAGCAACACTATAAACATAATGCATATCTGCTAGTTCTCTTAAGTAGAACATTTTTATAATAGCCTATACAGCTGAAACTCCTTCCAGTAAATGGAGCACTTTAGTTACACTAATAGCTGATATTGATAATCCAACCAAAAAGTCACAAATTACTGCATAATATGCAACAGAATCCCTTACCATTGAAGTAATAAACTGCAGGCTTTAGATTAATGGTGATACACTAAGCAACGATAATAATAGAATGTAAGTAATATTCCAAAATGCAAAGAAAACAAAATATAAGTGATATTCAATGCCAAAGGAGGAACAAGGATCTGCATGACAGAATTTCATCTAACCCGAAGTGGTGATTGAAAAATATTAATGTCCTCTAGCTCGATTACAAGATGTTTACAAACATACATTCCTGATAAGAAAGTACTCAAATATAACACTTAAATCATTCCATAAAATTATTCTGTGTTGTTCTGACTTACTCTGTGTACATGCAATTTGAAATAGTTACTTACGTTATATATCCATGACATTTCAAATACTTATAATTTTGGACAGAGCTGTTTTTACCCTACATAAATGTAACATTTCTAATACACTGAATTATAAATAGAATAAACATATATAAACAACTGCCTAATACAACAACAGTTTTTATGTAAAAATCTATGAGAGTTAATCACATATATAAAATCAAATTAACAAATCAGCAAGGTAAAATTATTGAATTTGGGACTGTTACATTCAATTGCTGCCAGAATAGGAACATTATCTAGAAGCCACAGGCAGTGAGTCTATGTTGATGATGGAGACAACACACTATGAAACTTGTTCCAGTAAATTTTGCATGCAAAGTAAAGCTTTACTTGTGTATGTAAACTTCACTGTTTTTCCAAAAGAGAGGAACTCAAACAACAAACACATCTTGTAAATAAGAAGTAAAGTATTAAGTAAGTGATATTCAAGTTGATGGAAGCAGAGTCCACATAACAAATAAGTGACAAAACTGCAGAAGGTGTAGCAGAAAGAAAGGAAAAGACAGAGAAAGCTACAACAGAAGGTGACAGTGAAGTAGGAGACAGAACAAGAGAAGAGGGGAAGGAGGGGAATGTGGGAGCCACAAGAAGATACGACAATACAATCAACCCTAAGAGCCAATGGGATTGAGGTTATGTGGTCAATGAGCAGCAAACTTATTGAAGCAATTCCCAAGAGAAGTATACTATGGAAGTGAAGAAGATGTAGTTTGTAACCTGTATAAATGGGTAGGTAATGGGAGAGAATGTGAGAGATATTCATTTATTTGATAAGGAGAAGGAAAGAACAGAATAGGGTATTGATGATATGGGAGGCTGGAAAAGGAGGATGGCTGGAGAACAGGGAGGTGATGTTAAGAAATAGAGGGATCCAAAATACAAAGAAATCAGAGATTACTTGCAATGTGACACAGAAATAGACATGAAAAATATATTTATGTTATGGAAGCACTTAGAATATTAGTAAAAATAAACAGCATTTTTGTAAAGCAATTTTTAAAAATTCAAGATTTTTACTGTTCCCTGTATATATACATACGTAAGTATAAAAACTATTGTATTAGATAAAGATGAGCAAAAAATGGCAATGTTCATAAATATTAATTTAAGAAATAATAATGAGTATTTTAGATCAACCACTGGAGGTTTAAACAATTTAGATGTAAAAAGTATGGAGCAACAACTATTCAATAAGTTAACTAGAGATACAAACAAATAAAAATAACAAATATACATTAAAATTGAGGAGCGTTTTCTTAAAACTCAATAGATGCACAAAATGCATTTCTGAGGAAAATGGTTTTTTCTATTTATTGGCAATACTAATTGGTTAGCACAGCAACTGTATTAATTATTCAATTCTTCTTCCTGGTTCTGTCTCATTGAATGTGAAAAGAAACAAATAACATAGTCTAACAGGTGCAAATTTGGGGTTTGAAAATGCAGAGTTTTTTCAAAAACCAATAGATGCTGATAACTTTTCTGCATGAGCGAGAAGTTAAGACATGACATTTCGTTATTTTTGTCATTTATTGTTTTTGTTGCTTTTTATTAATGCATTTATTATTTGTTTATTTATTTTCACCTCTTTATAACACATAATGTACTATACAACCAACATATTAATGTTTATAAGGATTATTTTATTAGGTATAAACTTGGAAACTAAGTACTGCTACATTCACAATAACAATATATTTTGTTTTATTTATATAACAAACACTGAATACACACAAATAAATTTCAAACAATATGAATAAGTAAGCTTTCACCTTTATTAGTGCTTGTGCAATCCATACATGGTTCTTAGTTCGTTTCTCTTTTTCACATCTGACTCTGTCTTAATCTTCATCAGTCCCATTGAGCATGTGTCAGTGTGTGGTGTACGGAATGAAATATTGAAGAAGTTGTAAAATATGTTTGTATATTTTGACAATGAGCAGACTGGTAGATTTCTAATCTTCTTTCGTTGCAGAAGTTGGTCCACATTTTTCTGATATTAAGTTCTGGAGGTAAATATCTTCTTGATTTTGCTCTTCCATAGTGGCTTTCTCCACATCTGTACTTCTTCATGTCTTGCTTTATAGTAGCAGTAGTGCCCTTCTGTAATATTCCTGTTCTGTCACCTCCTCTGGTTTCCTTTGGCGCATTCCCAGATAAGTGAAATTTTCTAGCCAGTAGAGATAATCTAACTTTTGACACCCCTGTGATTCCTTGGAAGCTTTAGTTTTAGTATTTTGTGGAGTGCACTCAAGACCATGTGAACATTTAATTTCTGGAGTATGAGCTTTCCTTGACTTGCATTTTGATTTCCTTTCCTTGTTTTTGCAATTCCTACCTCCCGCGCATTCTACGACTGGTACAGTTTCACAATCTGAGCTCCTGTCCATTGTGCATAGTACAGTGCAGTGTCTCAACTAAGAATAAAAATGCCATATAAGTATAACAAAGCTTGTAGAAGCACCTGCCTGCTGTGCAAGAGGTCTCAAGTTCGATTCCTGGTAGGGGGGTAGGAAGTTTTCTCCAACCAAGATTATTCTTCATCCTGCCCTGAGTCTGGAAGTATGAATGAAAGTGTGAATGTGTGTGAATTCAACGTATAAAAACCCCAAAAGACCGAAAAACCCACTGTTAAATGAGTAACACCATTGTCAATAGGCAAGGCCGCCGATATGACCTCTGCACTTAAAGGTGGGACATAAATGGAAGAAAAAAATCTTGCAGAAATAAATGTGAAATCCAAGCGCACAACCTGGGTTTGCAGTTATTGCCAATGATGTAGCAGTGTAACCAGGCTTGCAGAAATGACTGAGAATTCCACGAATTGCAACAGTGAGATGGCAGTCAATTCCAACATGCATTCCATAGAACTTAGGTTGCTACACTCTGTATAATAAAATCATAAAATTGCATCTATCAACCTTTGCTTTAACTGAGCAAGTGTATCTATCGAGTTTTGAAAAAAACTGCTAATATTCCCCACCTTGTATACAGGACAAGAATCGAATTTTGCAAAATCTGATTTCACAGAACGATGCAGAAGGTGAAAATTAGGCTGATACTATATATAACTCAATTTCATAAAATTTTGCATCTATCGAGTTTTGAAGAAACGCTCCTCAATTGATAAAAGAATATTTCTAATGTTTTTTATAGTTTAGAAGTGTTCTTGCTGTTGGCTAATGCTGTATTTCTGACAATGAAGTCACTAATCCTCTTGCTCTCTGATGGATTGGAAGGGTGCTAGAAGTGGCTGGGCATATTTGAAGGTGGTCTCGGTCCATTTCCTCTTGCAGATCACATAGAGCACAGAGTGGTCAAGAATATATCCCAATTCTATTCAAATGTTTTGCCAGACAATCATGTCCTGTAATCAACCTGAAGTTTGCAACTGCTGTTTTTCGAGGATACTCATTAATTACTGTTTGAATGTTTGGTATTTCCCATCTTTTATTTTTCGGATTTTCATAACAATATTTTGCTACATTTTTTTAATTCAAATTTGACTAATCTTTTAGCTGTTACATAAAATGGTAGATTAGCTATAGATTTCTGTACACTGCTGGTACCCTTTTTTGAAAGAAAATCAGTTTTGTTCACAGTGAGCTGGTATCCATTGGAAGACTAGGTGTTTTTGAAGTGCTGTTTGAATGAATGAATGAATTTATTGAATACTAGAGCATATACCTGTTGGGCTGTCCATGAACTTGAGCTCCCTAGCTCTTCTGTCATTGGACAAACCTCTGAGGTTCTCTACCCTTGATGTAGAGCACAACCCATGCTATTTATTATTCAGCTACAATTTATTAGCCTTACTCAAACCTGTCATTTATCTTTTAATTCACATATTTTCACCAAATTCTCTTATACTTTCCTTTTCCTAAGCTCATTAGTATTTTAAATAACCCATTCCAACCTAATATTTAATTTCTCCTTTTTTTCTTATGTTTCATGATTGTTTACTAATACTTTCCTACACCTCACAGGTTTACTTTCCGCTTATCTCTTTCACTTCCACATTCTTTTCCTCACTTCAGTTTCACTTGTAATACCTACTTTGCTTTATCGTTAAACTTTTGTTTCCCTCCCTCCTTTCAACCCCGGACCATTTCACTTAATCACTCTCCTTCATATCACACGACACTGATCACCATCTTCCCCTTTCGTTTTTGGCTTTCTGTATATTAACACATATTCATATCTGAAATCCACTTATTTAAGTTAATATGTTTCCAAAATCATACTGACTTTTCCAGGTCACCCTTCTCCCATTCTAATGTAGCCACATACTATGTAAAACCTGTTTCCCTGTCCTCCCATTGAAGTGCTGTTAGATGGGTAAGGATTTTCCAACATTCTATAATTGTTTGATCTTTTGGTGACAACTTGGAAGTAATTGCTATAATTGCTGCCCTGGAATCTGAGAGAATAACTGCTTGATGAAAATGTGAGATTCTATACAAAAAGTTTAGAAGTGTATAAATTAATATACCTAATACAAATATGTATATGTAAATCTGATGTGTCCTTTAACTATGTACTGAAAGGATGTATAACATGAGTTACAAGACAAAGCAAGTGGGATAAGGTGGTAAAAGGGGTAAGAGAGGGACATAATGAGTGATAAACTATAGCAATAAAGTGAATAATGGTAAACTTTAATCACTAGTCAAGGTGGGAAAGAAAGTCAATAAAGTGGAGGTAAGGTTAAAATTTAAAGAGTTAGATATAGTTATTAACAAAAAAAATACAAAAATTAAATAAACAATTAGTAATGTAAAAGTAATTCATAAATAATACTGGGAAATTAAGGCAATAAGAATATTGGAAACAAATAGTATGTACATTTGTGTGGAAGATAAACACATAAAGGACAGTTGATCTGGAGACAAGTCAAGCTGATAGTAAAAGTAAAAGTTGTATATTTAACGACTGCTGCACTTGTATAAGGATAGCGATCCAGTTAGGAGCCATACAAAATGTATTTGTTTTTTTTTGATAGGTCCTCAATAAATTTCAATTCCAACTAAGTGATATTTATGTTCTGCTCATTAGTCATTTAAGAAGTACATTTTATTCAAATAAATTTAATTTTTAAAACTACACAAGAACTGTGATTATCTGGACCAGGTGACACCAATTTCTAGGTTAATGAAAATACAGATAATGTGGAAACAAATCATTAAAGAAATACAAACTTTGATGTGTAAATGAAATTATTATCACTGCAAATGCAGAAGTGTAAAGAATTGAAAACCATGCAGATGAGATATCTATGATTACTATCAGAACTGTCATTAAAACTAACAACCCATAAAGTTTCGTTTTGTTCTGTGATACACAGAATTGTAATGGTATTCATTGCAAGCTTGAAAGGTATAATCGACCATGAGTGATCTCTACTAGGGATTGCCCCCTCCAAAAGGTTATGGAATTAACACTGTAATGTAATGTAAAAGCTGGTTCACACCCATCAAATGGGGATGTTCACAGCCGGCAGGAAACATTCATGGTCCCGGGAACAAGAAAGAAGCCTTGGCCAAGTTTTAAGTTCATGTTCCTGTTACCAGCTACAGCATGTTAGATTCATGTTGTGCATGTTACACTTTTCACTGTAGAAAGTATTCAAGGCCACCATACCATGAAGCAGCTGCTAGAGCTCTCTCTGGTTGCAAGCTAGAAAAAAGATTATTAGAAATAGGAATAAGAGATAGAGGGTTCAGCATGGAAGCCAAGCTTATTGTACTTATGGCCCTAAGGGAGGAAGGATGAGGTGAGGGGAGACAGATAGAGGGTTTGGCATGGAAGCCAAGCTTATTGTACTTATGGCTCTAAGGGAGGAAGGATGAGGTGAGGGGAAATAGAGAGATTGGCACGGAAGCCAGGCTTATAGTACCTATGGCCCTAAGGGAGGAAGGATGAGGTGAGGGGAGATAGAGAGATTGGCAAGGAAGCCAGGCTTATAGTATCTATAGCCCTAAGGGAGGAAGGATGAGGTGAGGGGAGACAGATAGAAGGTTTGACATGGAAGCCAGGCTTATAGTATCTATGGCCCTAAGGGAGGAAGGATGAGGTGAGGGGAGATAGAGGGTTTGGCATGGAAGCCAGGCTTATTGTACTTATGGCCCTAAGGGAGGAAGGATTAGGTGAGGGGAAACAGATAGATGGTTTGGCACGGAAGCCAGGCTTATGTATGTACCTATAGCCCTAAGGGAGGAAGGATGAGGTGAGGGGAGATAGAGAGATTGGCACGGAAGCCAGGCTTATAGTACCTATGGCCCTACGGGAGAAAGGATGAGGTGTGGGGAGATAGAGAGTTTGGCATGGAATGAGGGTGTTCTACGAGCGCGAGGGAACCTGGTCGAGCAATGAGCCATTGTGAGGTTCCCTAACGTGTGGTTGTCTTCATCTCGGTACCAGGGTTCGTCGTCTCCAGCCCTCCCCCCCCCCTTCCCCGCCCCTTAGGCCTGATTACTATAATGGCACCCTCCCGTTCAGAACTGCATAACAATTACGTTTCCATGGCGAATACGATATGTATTGAGTTCTTTTTCCGGATTGAATTTAACATGAAAACGCGGAAGTAGGAATGTACTCAATGCGTGTTAAATTCGCCATGGAAACGTAGTAAGTGCTCAAATGCGGCACTCGGCAGCACTAACTGCACCATCGCTAACACTTGTGCCCCTGAAACACTGCATTGTAATCCGGGGAATGTAGTTATGCTTCCCAGTATTCGCCTGGTTTCCCTGGAAAACCCATGTGTTAGGATGGTCGGCCGCAGGAGTCGAACCTACGACCTCCCGAAAGCGAGCATCACACGTTAGCATCTCGCTCAATTAGTTATTTATTGTATGCACATAATAGAAAAGTAAACACTAATAACAGGAGAAAAGTGCCAAGTATTTGAACATTGAAACCAATCTGAGGTACATGTTTGTTTTGTCTATCTGTTGTGCGTTACGATCACACAGAAGACTTCTCAGACTACAGTTCTACCACACAGGCGCGGTAGGGGGGGGGGGGGGGGCCCGGTTCCGGCCTACTACCACCTCAGATCGTTACTGTTACACGAACCCCCGTAGCTCGTTAAATACTCATCCAATCGAAATGTTGCTTATTACAAAACTTAACATTGTGTTTAAAAACATTTGCTAAGGAATACTTTTGCAAAGATGCAAGTTATTTTGATTTATTCAATTTGGGCCCCATTAGAAACCTTCCACCTCAATGGTGGGACCAACTATCAAAGTTAGTACATATACCAATTTTCATAGAAATCAGTTTGGCCATTTTTGCATGATGATGAGGTAACATACATATAGCATTTATAGCAATAAAGTAGGAAATGACAGGGGGGCTTGGTCCCCTGCCACCCCACCTGTATCTGCGCCTGGCTATCTGGGTAACACACATATAGCATTTATAGCAATAAAGTAGGATATCACAGGAGACCTTGGTCCCCTGCCACCCCACCTGTATCTGCGCCTGGTTCAACATCTTGCAATATTAATAAGATAAGTGGAGCTTTTAGTTTCTAATTTGCTTTTAATTTAGATTATATATCTACATTTTAATTTTCACAAATATCTTAAAGTATGGCATTTTAATCAACATCGTTATAGCAATTTTTGAGAAAATAAAAATAACGAAACTGCTCCATGTAAACGTTATTTGTGTGTGTGTGTGTGGGGGGGGGGGGGGGGGGGAGGTTGAGTATCTTTGTATGGCATCATTGGAACACGCTGGACCTAAATAGAAACCAATTTTGGTATTTAAACAAGATATTCACGTTATAGGTAACTCATGCAAAATCTTAGCACGTGCAACATGACGAACTTTGAGTATCGGGTCAGTTATTTATTCAACGTTTCGTTACATTAGGTACCACGAATATACGCGCAACTAGAATTACTTTTTTTGCATGAGGGAATCTCAAAATTCGTACTTCCTGTGAAATCCCAATCCTATTTTTTTTTTTTTTTTTGGACAGCGGACAATACTTGCGGTAAATAAGTGATAGGGAAAGCAAAACTGGATTCAACATCATTTGCAATGGATAGAACCCTCTAAAATAACAAACTAGCTTTTAGAATATGGAAAAGAAGAGCTTATGTGCCATATGAGATTGAGAGACCGGCATTTTCCCGGGGGTTGCAGCATGAAATGGAACGTTACGAGGACTGAGGAAAGGTCCTGGCCACACGTCACTTTATTGAAATATGAGCAATTCACTCGTCCTAACTTTCACTTGACTTAGTTATAAAAGCATAAAACCATGTTGTATATGCCATTGTTAATATGTACGTAGGACAATAAATGTATCAGTTCGCTAATGATAGAAACCCAACTTTCTGATCGACAGCTTAGCTAGGAACATTCAGTTGACTTTCCTGTACGTTACAAACAAATAATAAAGCACTAATTACCTGATTCTGAAATCGATTTGACCAAAATTGTTGATTTCCAAACCTTCGTTGTTTACTAGTAACGTGGACTACTTTTTATTTCATTGAAGTTGGAAGGAGATATTCGTCATAAAAATCACACATTGCATCTCATTCGTGCAGTGAATATTACTGACGCTATGTGTACATTGTCAGTTACATTATAAATGCACAATGTTTTAGGTAGTTGAATTTTTACACATTAGCCCCTCCCCCCTCCACACGATTTATTCATTTTCGCTTGCCGTTATTCATTTGAAACTTATACTAAACAATAAGCCATCGTCATGGCAAATTTAAATATTATTTAATCAACAACCAGATCTGATTTTCAACTACGTGCAAAATTCTTCTCGTAAATACTATTTGGAATCAAAATTTTGAACATGGGCAAGCCTGAACTCAAAACAAATACACCAAAGGGAAGTGTTAAATCCAGAACTGTTCAGCAAAAAGAAGTTTTGGTAAGAGCGTTAACAAATTTGAGAGAAACTCTTGTTAACAATCCAAACAGGGACAACCTATTGATAAATATGTCCGGAGTGGAAAGGGAAACGATGATAAAGGCATTAAAAAATCTTAAAGTTGTAAATTCTGCCTGTCGGAGAAGAAGATGTTCTCGAAGGAGAAGTTGTTCAAGAAGAAGGAGAAGGAGAAGTTGTTCAAGAAGAAGGAGGAGGAGAAGTTGTTCAAGAAGGAGAAGGAGAAGTTATTCAAGAAGGAGAAGGAGAAGTTGTTCAAGAAGAAGGAGGAGGAGAAGTTGTTCAAGAAGAAGGAGGCGAAGTTCTTCGAGAAGGCGGCGTCGTAGGTCCAGGCGCCGCAGGCGAAGCGAAGATGGGGATCTATAAGTAATGTACAATTCCAAATCAAAACCAAGAACACTATGCATCAGTTCAATTTGATTCAACAAAATTAAATAATGTTTGCAAATGATCTAAATTATAAAAGTTAAGCTCACTCAATTCGGTAAATAAATAGTATATATACATAATATATTCAAGTGTTGAACTAGTAGAAGTAGATGGCTGTCTGATATCACATCATCCTGCTCGTATAGTACACATTTCTAAGTTCCATATGCAAATACCATCATGTTTCTTTCATTTAATGCTCAGTATTTAGCGGAACATGATATAAGTGCCCCCCCCCCCTCACTTTGCAGCAAAATTATAAATATGCACAAATTCACTTGTTAAATCCATTTCATAGAAGAAATACAGACCGAAAGTAGAAATGTGTACTAGGTCCACATAAAACAGGTAGATACCTATAACTGACAAACATACTACTACAACTGTAGGTTCCTACATTAAGATTGCGGACAATCTACTCACTTGACCTTCTCCAGGTGTCGTTTGCTCCCTCTCGCTGCCAGTATGACTAATAAAACCCGTTGTAGAGTGATAAGGCCCTAAGCCGCAAAGTGTTGCCGAGAGATTGAGAGCCCTAAACAGCAAAACGTGGCCGTAGAATCGGTGAAACTAAACCCCAATGATCCAGGATTAGGCGGAAAATTGGGTTAAATAACGGGTGATATATAAGAAATTTGATACAAATAAAGTGAACGGGTACAAGAACAAGAACTTATTTATTGGAAAAAGCCAAAGGTAAAAACTTCTCAGTCTAACGGATTTCAATCCCTCCATTAGCTTTGCACTCGCCTCCGCGGATGCGCTATAGTGGCAAGATGGTGTCATATTATTATAAAAGAAAGCGTTAGTAAAAAGGGTCATAGGCTCCAAAAGTTCTAATATCAACTCTAAACGCAACTCCTAAGGGCCAAAAGTAGTTTAGGCAAGATTATTTTGTCTGTAGTTAAGACCTGCAGCTTCGTATTAAAGTATTGATAAAAGTGAAATATAAAGTTGTAGCATAATTACCTCAGGAGCGTTGTTTGGAGTCGATATTGTCTCTTGCACAGCCTGGAACCATGGACGTCGCAGACTGCGGCCCCCCTCCCCCCCCCCCCCATCCTAGCGAAGCCCATGCCTGGAACACGGCCGCCCTCCAGTTTTACACGTTTTCTATTTTTTCCCCATTACCTGATTGATTACCCTCCCCTTACACACCTTAGCACTTACAATTCAGTGTCTAGGCTGTCGGGGAGCAGACAGAGTGAACACCTGGAAGCAAGTGGTCAGCCAAGAACCAGGTATGATAATGAGGAAGAGGATGCTATGAAATGCAGGCGAAATCGATGATTGGAAAAGTGATAATGGAAACAATTGGTGGATTTCTTTCAGAGGAAAATAATGGCGCAAGGACAACAAACATGGAACGAGTATGCGTGATGGGGACTGTCAACCTAGATGAGAAGCGAATACTGCTAAGTTGGCGATGTTTTAAATTGTGTTTAGTCTTCTTGAGGGATTGAATTATAATCATACTAACAACTCACTCACTATATACCTAATCTAACCTCCTGTGAACCAGAAAGCTGGCAGTTGAAAAAGTGGTACGCATTTGGCCCGACATGATTTCCAAGTTAATTTGTAGATACCACTTGTGTATGTTGCAAATGCACAGCATAAGACTACACTGAAAAATGCTTATCCAAAGCACGCGAGCTGTGTATGTTGCAAATGCACAGCATAAGATTACACTGAAAAATGCTTATCCAAAGCACGCGAGCTGTGTATGTTGCAAATGCACAGCATAAGATTACACTGAAAAATGCTTATCCAAAGCACGCGAGCTGTGTATGTTGCAAATGCACAGCATAAGATTACACTGAAAAATGCTTATCCAAAGCACGCGAGCTGTGTATGTTGCAAATGCACAGCATAAGATTACACTTAAAAATGCTTATCCAGAGCACGCAAGCTGTGTATGTTGCAAATGCACAGCATAAGATTACACTGAAAAATGCTTATCCAGAGCACGCGAGCTGTGTATGTTGCAAATGCACAGCATAAGATTACACTGAAAAATGCTTATCCAAAGCACGCGAGCTGTGTATGTTGCAAATGCACAGCATAAGATTACACTGAAAAATGCTTATCCAAAGCACGCGAGCTGTGTTCTTAATATGTTTATAATTCAGGTTCATATAAGCTTAGGTTTGTGCATGAGACACAGCGAGGAGACTTGGGCTGCACCACTGCAGTATTGGACCACATCTGTCTCCAGCGGACCAGACATAACTTCCAGGTATGTATAATACCTACTCTTACTTATTGGTAGGCACCCTTAAAGTTGGTTCCCCTACACATAACAGGCTGGGACAAGGACGTGGTAGGGACAGTAGAGAAAGTCATGTGAGTGCATACATCAGATTTTCTTTAATTTCATTTAGTTACTTTCTTGCAGCAGCCACAGAGCCTCTGGGAACAGCACCTAGTAGAACAATTTGATTTTCCACTTAGTGTCACAGAGAAGCAATAAACAACTGTGGTTGAATTTGAAGGCGTATTATGCAGGGGACAATAAATATTGAATGCCTCTCACGTGCAAAGCAGAAGAAGAGTTTGTAATTCAGAATGAAGGGTTTTAGTGCATGAAACCCTTTCTGATTTTGTTTGACCTGAAAACATTCTGTAATGCTTTGTCTCTTTAAATTAACTGTTTGTCTTAAAATATTTTAGTGGGAACTGTGCCAATAGCAGTTATGAATTTGTCAAATGCACTTGGAGTAAAGTGCATTCCTAAATTGGCTGGACCGCCTCACAGCGACATCGAACTGGGTAAGGACCGGTGCACCCTCTGCCAGAGTTACACGTAATCAACTGCATCACAACAGATGTTGGAATTGATGATCTTCAATGTGAATATATTCCCTATATCTCTGAAAAATATTCTGGTTTACCGAAAATCCCCATATTATTCACAAAGCTCTTCACACCACCGCAAAAGTTGGAGTTTGATGAACAGTGAGTGTGCGTAGAATTATCGATCCCATATTTTACAACACAACAACACAATGTTCATTCACACGTTAATGTAAATTTTACTTTAAGTATCTTTTTTCCACACTAACAAGACATGAAATGTGACTGCTTTCAACAGGATTCAGCTATAGCACACACTGTTGCAAATCCTATGCATGAATTGGGAAGTGTATATGGGGACAGAACAATTAGCCCAAGGATTGAGAACAACTCATTCCCCTGACCTAGCTCTTTGTGATTTTTATTTATGGGGAATGTTAAAGAATAAAGTACAACCAGCAAATTCTCACATGTTAGGACAAAATCAGGAGAGAAATGCAGCAATCAGTAAATGTGAACTTTCACAAGTAGACCAGAATAGTTTTCAGAGATATAGGGAATATGTTCACATTGAAGGCCATCAATTTCAATATCTGTTATGACGCAGGTAAGCCTAATGTAAGTTAGTACAGTAGTTAGTGTTCCCAGCCCATGACTTGCCGGTTGTTTACATGTAACTCTGGCAGAAGGTGTGCCAGTCCTTGCCCTACCCGGTGCCACCACGGGGCAGTCCAGCCAGTCTACATACAAATGCACTGTATCTTAAGTCAACGAATGTGTTGGAATAAATGCTTCAGGAAGCAACAAACTGAAAACAGTTACACAACTTTTCATGATGTGCCAAACATCAGAACTTAACAACTTAACTTGGAAAACTATTCATATTTTTGAGGTGTGGGTTATAAAAGGTAAGGGAGAGGTTGTTAGCCTGATATTACATTTGTGCCAAGACCTTGCATTTACTTTTAATGCTTTTGTGGGTAATGTTGCCAAATACAGGCTTCTTGATGTGCAATGTCGCTAAATCGTGCCAAGTTGACATGAAGAAATACACTACTGAACAAAGAGGTTGGTAACTACAAATTAGAGACGAACACGGGTAATGGAACAGAAGCATAATCTAAAACTGAAACAATGGAATAGAGGTGCAAACTAAATAGTGGACTCAGGTAAATAAAGGAGATGTAACAAAAGCAGAAAGTGTTATGAAGTGAAGATTTCCAATTTCCTCATTAACCTTTAGCTGTTATTATTAATGGAAATCTGCATTTTAAATAACATTGAAATCCCCAGCAGTTTGCGACAATTATTTTCAGTAAAATCCAATGTTTAGAGCATTCCATTTGTCAATCATCTACCATATCAAACTCTTATAAAACTTTGTATTTGTTTCGTAATCATACATTATGATATATATTCATATAGTACAGTTATCTACCGTATCTCTTGCAGAATTGCATGAGATTATGATTTCACAGTTATTTCACATCATATGGTTTATACCTCCAAAATGCAGCTTTATATTTCTTTCACAAATGTATATTTAAGTTTAAGGTTAGCTACTTCTGTGCAACTGCTTGGACTTCTGATTTCATATTTCCACTCATATGTTTTATGCAACTAACACAATTTTGTATTTATTTTATGAATGTATATTTATGAATATATATTCCCATTTAAGGTTATCTGTCTTCTGCACAACCATATAAGCTTATGATTTCATATTTATTTTAGATTATGTGATTCATAAATTAATTTATTTGAGCGTAATATAAAGGGATCCTGTAATTGTGGTATGCCGTGTTGCATATGGGAGATCTTTTGGGTTGAATTAAGAAATATATTTGTAAGTAAAATAGAGTTCCCCATCTTCTAGTTACCGAAATTTGTCATTATGAATAAGAACAGAGTTTCTTGCTTTCTTTGTATCTACATCATCTATGTATACGTATTGCTGGAAGTTATCCATTCTCATCTTTATGCATTACCATCTACACAATTCCAACGTTATTAAAATGTTTTACTACTGATTGCTACTTTCATTTCTCATACATTGGCACCCTGTGTTACGGGGTCCCTAAGCCTGTATTCGGCAACATTACACTTTTGTGCACTTCTCACTTCTTTCCTGAACTTAAAACTTTGACTGGCTTATCTTTTTTTTTCCTCATAACAGTCGCCACAGTGCCAGGCAAAGAGCAATGATGGTGAGTAGTCTAAAGGTAAAACATCCTGCATAATGTAGGTTTTATTTTCTTAGAGCATGTCGTCACAGTGACAATTTTAACACACAAATAACAGATTAAAGTGAGGCACAAAATTTTAATTGCTACAGTTGCTTGCAGGCTGTTGCTATCAGAATTTTGTTTAGTTTTACTAGTTCGCATGGAATAAGCATGCATTAACAAATTTTTGTGCTAGAGTAGAAATATTTTCCTGCATGTATTGAAGAAAAAGGAATAGATGTATTTTGAATGACAATTTTGCAGCTAAATCGCTGGCTGGTGTAAAAGTGAAATCTTGTGATATAACATTTTGTTATGTTTTTTCTCCTTACTACCAGTTTATTTCTTCCAAGATTCTGATAACATTGTTAAGTGATTATGGATTTCTAAACTAAAAGCTATTGTATAATTATCCCAGGAAATATAACGGAAATTAGAACCAGAGCAGAAAGCTTAGTTATAAAACACCACTCATTTTCAAATGTAAGCATCCAGAATCAATGAGAAGTTTACCAGAGCCCAGAAACACCAACTGGGAAGTTGGTCCGGTTTTATGTTCCTCACATGTGATGATAGCATGGAAGCTGTGACTTGTGGCAGGCCAAGACCAAGATGACACCCAGCAGCTGCGTATAATGGCGTCTAAATGTGCAAAAGCAGTTTTGCATGTTATTACCTGTCTCTATTGGTCAAAATTATGTTTTCTCATGTCAGAACCACATTTCTCCTTCTCTCTTATGACCACTGATCTTTTCGTGTTACTTGGACCATTTGCTCTTTGCTCCCTGTCCCTTCACTTCCAGGTTTTCTTACCATTTACTGAGTCTCGTAACTTCTTCATTTTATCACATCACTTTACTTCCTCTAACTTCACCACTGTTCTGAGGCTCCTGCTCATCTGCTTGACATTTCCATCTCGTTGGTTTTCCCTCCCCACTGGCTTATATTTCCTCTCCTTCTGGGACTGCAGTTTGCCATTTTCCCTTCTGCTCCAACTCCTCCCCTACTTTGCCTTCTATGGTTCCCCTCTCCTCCTGTGTTGGGCATGGCTCAAAATCTGATTCCAACAATATTTTGGTCATGATCTCTGGTCTCTGTGTCCTTCCTTTTTGTCCATTGCAGGTTCAGCATTCTTTTCTGTCTTGCTTCATGTTGCCCTTGCGCTGGGTAATGAGTATGCCTTCCTTGAACATTTCTGATAACAACTCTCATGGTGACCTGGAATGTGAGAGGAATAGCAATCAAAGAATTAGAATTAGTAAAAGAACTCTTAAGAGCCAATATAGAAATGTTGGCTTGCTGTCAGAAATGAAGAAAAAATAACAATGTTCTGAAGAACTGAATCAGCATCTGCTATCACAAGATACAAGGGCAAGAGCAGGAACTGCCATATTATACGGCGTACGGTTGTAGAAGGCACATGAGCTGAACCAATGCGTGCACATGGTGGCTGCACTGCTGCCAAGTGATGGACTAGAGAGCAGAAGTTACAGGGAGGGAACGAGGAAAGAAACCTTTGTCCTGTCACAAATTGTCTGAACGTAAACTTACGCAGCAAAGGATACTGATAATAACATTATAAACTGTAACACTCAATATTAGCGTACTCATTTACACGCACTTCCTCAGATGCCCATTTCCTAAAAAAACATACACTTTAAAACTAATATTTCTGGCCTGGGAGCGGAGTATTTTACCCTTAGTACCTGTGCCACTGGCACCAGGCGTTGAAAGTGACATTGTTAACGTATCACTAACACAATGTTGTTGTTACCTAATGCTGGATTTCTGACAATGAAGTCATTAATCCTCTTGCTCTCCAGTATTTTTCACTGATGATATTGAAGAGAGCAATAGCAGTAATAGTACCCGCTTTTTAGAGAGCACCATATTTTTATGCTTTGGCAGTCACATCGCTCTCTCACAATCCCCAGAATCTCTGAAGGACCACACCTGTCATTGGTTTAAGGGTCTCACTGACCTGACCGGGAGAATTATCAAAATAAATTCACATGTGAATTTTCTGCTTATTGTCACAGTTACACAAAGCACAATTTGTGTTACGGATTGGTCTTGAACCAAACTAAAGAAATCGCGTGCGACTGCAGTGGTCTGTGGTCAGTTAATTAATGAACTAAATATACGCAGTTCCTAATGAGACTTCATAAGGTCTTACTCTGTAACTGCGTAATGAAAGGAATAACACACACAGGCAAGATTGGAAGCTTCATTCATAAGCATAAACATGGGAGTCACTTGTTTATTCTGAAGCAATAACTTGAGAACCATATGTCATAGAAAAATGGTTTCTGTAAAGGCTGCCTCAAAAATTCTTGCTGCATACACCAAGGCATATCCGAATGTTGAATTTCCAGTAATAATTTTGGGTGCATGAAAAAGAGAAATCTCTGTTGCTCACGCTTGTGCTGTGCATTCCGACTTAGGCAACGCTGCACGACTATGATAGGACAGTCACTCTAGGTGAGTCCTCTCGACCTCCGCCTCATGTGCCATATAATACATAAAAAATCTAATGTGTTGCACTCACATGACTTCCTGTACTCTGGTACTAACCATTCTTACAAACTCTTATTGCTGTATCTTCTTTATGTTAGTTGGGATAAACATTTGCAGAAGTTATCATATTGCTTATGTCCTTGTAGGTACAAGGGGAATATACTAGACTTTGAGTGATAGTCAAATCTTTTAAAGCTTTGAGATCCTGTTTTCTTTGCATGCTTAACATATATTAAAAAAAAAAATGAAGAACGATGTTCCATTTCACGAAACTTTTAAGTTTTCCAAAGCTGACACAAATAACAAGGAATATCTCCGAAATGGTTCACCCTACAAAGAAATTTATTTGGACATAGTGTGTCTTAGCGAGACCTACATTTTTTGTATAATAAGATTTTGTCTATCTCTTATGGTTTGTGAGTTATTCAAACGTCATCCAGAGTAAATAGGACTATATAGGCTATAGCCAGAAAATTCAAAATATACATTTCATTTGTCATCAAAATATCTCAAACATATGGCATTTTGATCACAATAGTTAGAGCCATTTTCAAGAAAATAAAGTTCAAAAAACTTTCCATGTAAAGGGCAGTTCAGGGTGGAGGAATTTTCTTCAAAATCTTTGTGTCGCATCCTTGAAAGACATTAAACTTTAATACCAACTTTGGTTTTTAACCAACTTTTCGTTTTTGAGTTATGCTGTCCACAGACTGACTGACAGACACACAGACAGACTGACACACACACACACACACACACACACACACACACACACACACACACACACACATGCACACCCACATGCCCCCTTGCGCCCACACACACACAGACACATGTGCCTTTTTCTAGAAATGCTTTTTTTGGATTCAGGGGGCCTCAAAACATGTTTCTGGTGAAATCTTGACATCGAACTTTTGGATGGAATACAATACTTCCTCTACTTAGTAGTAGAGAAAGTAAAACATAAACCAAGAATCCACAGTTATACTTGTATTAATGAAAGATCAATGAATATCAGAATACAATAACTCATTTTTTTATACCTTAACCGTGCAAAGAGAATGGAATCTCAAAGCTTTGAAAGATTTGACTATTGCTCAAAGCCTACTGTATTCCCATATTCCCTTTGCACCTACAATAAGATAATTTCTGCAAATGTTTATCTCAACTAACATGAAAAAGATAAAGGAATAAGAGTTTGTAGGAATGCTTGGTACAAGAGTGGAGAAAGTCATGTGAGTGCAACAGATCACATTTTTACTCTACAACCTCACCTAGTATGTACCAGTGTGTTTTCCAGTTTCCATCCTTGGTTCATTGTGAACTATTAAAGTCTCTTGTGCTTCAGATCCCCATCGCCAAGTTATTGTGGAATAACTTTGGAAAGTGAAATTGTGGTTAGGACTGCTGCTTTGATTGATTGTGTGTGGTATACATGCTCCTTTCTGTTTTGTTCTCATTTCTGTTGCAACTTTTGTGCAATTGCGCATCAGACTTAACACCATCTTAAGCTTAAGTGAAAATACTTACAAAAACTGGTGCATTCACTATATCATAAGGTGGAAATTAAGATATTACATTCTTTTGTGGAAAAAAAAAAGAAAAAAAAACACAATTAAACTGTCGAAATTCTTTCATTAATTTGAATTGAGTGGCCATGTCATTAGCTGCCCCCCTTTGTAGTGTGGTGGCAGCATGTGTGCCTCACATCCAGAGGTCGTGAGTTCAAATCTCGCTTAGGGCGAGTTATCCGGATAAGGTTTTTACCAAGGTTTTCCCTTATCCTGAGAAGACACATGTCGGTTAACTTAAAGCTCTATGTACCCTGGGTTCATTTGGGCATTATTTTACCCATTTCATTCATTCACCATCCAATATGACACTACATTGGAGGATGTAAAAAAAAGTTGTTAGCTTGAATGGGGTGTAGAAACAGGTTTATAAGTTAATTAAGGAAATTGAAGCTATTAACAGTGAAGCAACAAAATTCTATAGTAAGAACAAATTAGAAACTAAAAACTTCACTTATCTTAGTAATATTGCAAGTTATTGGTGCAAAGCTGACTAAAGTTTTGAGTTGACTCCATATCATTCTCAAACCTATAGTTTTGCAATAGAAGTTTTTAGTTTCTAATTTTTTCTTACTTTGGAAGGCTTATAAGTTCTTACAAATGTGGATTTAAGTCTAATTTCATAATAATTGCTCCTACCAATGTAGTTGTACAATACGCTTTATAACAAACTATAATTTGAATGAAAATAATAACTTGGAAACATTATAAGGGGTTTAAATTGAATATGAAATGTTCAGGGAACTATACACAGTGGAAGGTACTGCTGCGGCAGTATGTTAACCACAGAGTCTACATGATGATATGTCCAATACAATTATTGTCAATAAAGAGCTGTTTCAAAAAAAAAAAAGTGGAAAATGTTTGGAGCCATCTAGCTTCTTGACAAATGGATATAAATGGTTTATTATT
This sequence comes from Tenodera sinensis, assembly GCA_030765045.1. Lineage (NCBI taxonomy): Eukaryota > Metazoa > Arthropoda > Insecta > Mantodea > Mantidae > Tenodera > Tenodera sinensis. The sequence goes on along the minus strand of CM060962.1, from coordinate 179,669,173 downwards.
TCACTGTCACAGGAACATTGTGTGAACAATGCTGTAATACATTTCTATCTAAATTCGAATGAATTTAGTCACACTTTTGTGTTAAAACGTCATGCAAAGTTCAATTTCTAAGAGAGATTTGCAGACGTCACACGTTAACATTAAATTGTGACTAAATTCATTTGAATTAAGGTAGAAATGCATTACAGCATTGTTTACACAATGTTTGTGTGACAGTTATTGAAACCATTTATATCCATTCACCAGGAAGCTAGATGGCTCCAAATGTTATAAATATTTGACACAATGTTTTTTTGGTGAAATTGCACCTCCCAAGGAAGAAGAACACAACTCACTTTGCATAACTTTTCAGGAGAGCAAAAACAAAGTTTGAAGATCAATGATGGATGGAGTTTAGGGGCCCGTCGACAACTAGGTCATTTGGGTGAAGAACAATGAAAAAACACTGTTTTTATATTTTGGTCTCAAGTTAAGGTATTAGTACTCATTATGTATCTGTTAATACAGTGTATTAATATTAACCTTATCAGAATTCAATTACTGAAGCTATTATATTTTTTCCGTTACAAGGTGTGAAGTTTTTTGAGTTACGATGTTTTTCCGCAGAAATTATTGAAAAAGTCAAGTTACAGTAGAGGCTTTTTATTAAAAATAAAATAAATTCTACTTGCAGTTCTACTTGCAGCAAAGAACAGCTTTAATTGTGTCAACTCTTAGTACATGTCAACACACTACAAACAAACATAAAAAGGACCCATCTTTAAAAGTACTGTCAAACTGAACATTAGATTTTACATCACACTCTACTTCTTCCTCTGCAGTTTGTCATCTGTAGATTCTGATTCAACTCCAGTATAGCTACACTTTAGAGAATAGTAGAAACAATGATAACATTCAGGAATGTGTCTACTTTTGCACAAGAAAATGAGATCTTTATATTTTGCAGTTGATATTGAAATAGTTCTGCTGTAGGTTCTTGGTAAATGTTTACATTCCATGGCAGATCTACCTTTTCTGCCTTTTTGCAAACGTAGAGTGCGATAATCTTCATCAAATGAATATCTGAACTTTGGTTCATGAAAAGTTGCCGACCAAATGGAAAATTCTCTGATTTTATTCCACATAACAGAGTTGCCTGGTGAATCAGTTGACCAGTTTTGGAAACCAACTAAAAATTTGAAAGAAAAAATCTGTTTGTGCCATTTCTTTGGCTTTATAGGAATTTCCCGTAACTTTTTCTGACCTCACTAGCATATACCATTGCTGTGGTGTGAAAATTTCTAATCCTTTCTTTCTCTTTTCTATTAAGGTATGTATGCTGTCTCCCTTATTCTGTGTATGTCCTTTTTCTAAAACTTTGTGTGAAATATCTATCTTATAATTCTGGGATGCAAAAACGTGATGGGCAAAAACAAACCTATTCCTATTTTGACCCCCGCGGTTGTCAGAGAAGGTTGTTTTGTTTTTCCCTTCTTCCTTTTTTTGCTTCACAAAATCAATTAAACAACTTGTGACCTCATTTGCTCCACGTTTAGCAATAGACTCATGCCACATGTAGCAGTAACCGTCTTTACTACCCAAATCATACACATTGATATTATATGTGCTTAACTTCCTCTTATAATAAAAAATGCCGACATCTGACATTGAAGTTTGAAGCACTTCCTGAAAATCAAATACCACACAAGCTAAGGAACAATCATTTATGGAATTTTGTTTATCAACTTCCTTCTGGTTTCTAGCTAATTCTTTGTTGTGTTTGTGTTTCTCATAATCTTCTTTCTGCAATAATTTTTGATCGGTAGTTAATTTCATGTAGCTAGAACAAAGTTCACGCTGATATTTTTTAAAAATACCAATGTTATATTCGTTGCCAACAATTTCTTGATACTGCCTGCAGGTACCTGATTTAAAAGCATATGTTTGTTGAGTGAACCATCCAGAGAAAAGTCTGTACAATTTTGAGAAATTTCGATCAGGTTCCAGAAAAGGTCTACTAGTATACCTACGCAAGTAATGGGACTCCACTTTTGGAATAAACTGAATGTGAACCCTCACTGTATCTTTAGCAGAATCAATTATTGCATGAGGTCTGTTACTATGGTAACCATGCTTATCAGGGGATATACAACTACCAACAACCGATTTTGAAAAAACAGTGCTGACATACATGTCTATTATTGATAATGTGTTCAGGAACATCACTTTACAAACTTTAATAGAAGAATCGTTTACACAAAAGCAATAACTAAATATGTTGCTCCTCCTTGAGTTTCTCCCTTTGCCTGTAGTAACTTGTTTCTTGTCCAATTTACTGACAAGTCTGGTTACAAAATCCCATCTGCGAGTATGGCTGACTATTTTCCAAAACCTTTCGAATATCATTTTTGGCATTTAAACCTACATCCAACTCCACAACCATTCCACATCTACTTTGATATTACCACATTTCCAACTCTGTTTGTGTATTCCAACCCCAAATTTCTTTTTGTTTTTCTTACATCTTTCCATGAACTTCCATCTCTCTTCCTTTTTTTACCTCCTCTTTTTTTCTAAAGAATCACGTTTCTTTGCTCACTACTCAACCATAAAGGAAATTTATGGTAGCGGCTGTGCTTATCAACAGGCAGTAAATTGAAATTGAGTGTTGTTTATGGACGCTCTGTAACTGTTATTCGCAGCGTCCCATTCTATATTGGCCGTGAAAGACTGCTTAATTTTGTTCAAAGGCTTCACTCTCAGGCTTGAGCTTCTTTTACCTACCTTAAATTTAAGACAAGGGATCACCGGCTTTACTTCCCTTGCAAAGGAAGCCATACTAATGATTTTTACGCTCTCCGCCCTCCCCCGGGTTGGAACCTGCAACCATAGGAACCAGAGGTAGGCATGTTACCCCTATTCTATGGAGGATGACATTCAACAGATGACATTCAACAGGGACTTCAACAGACAGTTAATTTGAGCAAATGAAATACAAGGTGAGAAGAACGTATGAACCTATGAAGATCTCTATTATGTAATCTATGGATATCAATTTTTACTTTCTCTACTGGTAAGTAGGGGAAGTATTGTATTCCACCCAAAAATTAGATGTCGAGATTTCAGAGGAAATATATATTTTGAGACCACCTGAATCCAAAAAAAAGCATTTTTAGAAAAAGGTCTGTGTGTGTGTCTGTCAGTCTATCTGTGGACAGCATAACTCAAAAACAAAAAGTCAGTTAAAAACCAAAGTTGGTATTTAAGTTTAATGTCTTTCAAGGATGCGACAAGAAGATTTTGAAGAAAATAGCCCCACCATAAACTAACCTTTACATGGAAAATTTTTCAAACATTTTGATTTTCTTGAAAATGGCTCTAATGATTTTGATTAAAATCTTATATGTTTGAGATATTTTTATGGCAAATGAAATGTATATCTTGAATTTTCTGGCTATGGCACCTGTAGTTGTATTTACTCTGGACGACTTTTGCATAACTGGTAAACCGTTAGAGATAGGCCAAATCATACTATACAAAAAATGCCTTCTGTATTCTAACTTTCCCCTTGTACCTACAAGGAAATAAGCAATAAGATAATTTGTACAAATGTTTATCTCAACTAAGACTAGGAAGATATAGGAATAAGAATTTGTACAAACAGTTTGTACAGGAGTAGAGAAAGTCGTGTGAGTGCAGCACATCAGACTTTCTTTTCAAGGATCTATTTTCTACAATTTTATAGTCTTGATCTGACGCTCTTGAAAATTGTCACACGAACGGAGAGTGAATGCCAAAAACATTTACTCATCATTTGTTGCATAAATTATTATTACTGCACTAGTCTTCATCTTTTTGCTAATGCATAAAGCCAATATTTTCGAATTTCTATTCAAATTATGTTATAATAATACAAATAAATCTCAGTAAGAATCTTTTTAGGGCAAACATAGCACCGTAAACAGAGACAGAAATGCAGGGCATGAAACTTGAGACCTCCAAATTGCCCTATTATCCTTGAGTTAGCCACTATCTGTTACAGATCTTAAGAGCTGTCAAGTGTGTTACTACAGGGGTGAACAATTTGGAAGTTGCTGCAGATAGCGTGTCCTATATGTAGGAATTGTATTATCTTTTGAATTGGCATTGGAAGATGCTGAAACACCAAGGGGCGAATACCACTTGAAAAAGTTTGTAATTTGAAGACTAGACATAGTTAGGTGCTTTAGATTAATAATATTATATAATTTATATGAGAAGTAACAAAAACTAAAATTACTTTAAAGGGTCAAAGTTTAGAATGATTATCTAATTTCAAATATTTAGGATGTGACATCATTCTTATGCAGAAGGTTTATTGATTTTAAAATAAATACATGCCAGACACTGCATGTAACTATACAAAAAACTTTCGAGAAGCCAAGTAAGTAAATAAACCAAAATAAAAATATATGTAGTTATGGCAATTCCCATAAAGTATGGTTTTGAAATGGATTCAACCAAAAAGCAGAAATACACAATATGGATGGTGTAGATGGGGTTCTTTACATAAGTGTTGTATCAAACTCAATGGCATCCGAAATGAGGAAATAAGAGATTGACTATAAGAAGAGTTATCTTATATACTTAAATGAGCAATGCTTATATATTATATTCCACACAACTTGGAAACAACTCTAACGATTTCGATCAAATTTTGTATTCAGATAGGGTTTTGCTTATTAAGTTTATCTACATAAATGCCATTCCTAAAGAAAATGTGATTTTACGCATAACAGTCACATACTCTAAACCTTATTTTGGCCATAATTTCTGTGTTATTGGGCCAATTTCAACAAACAAGCCAGGGTACTACTGCCAGGTCTCATCAAGAGCTTTTAACAAACTTAGAGAAAACTGACTTAGCTATCTTAATCTACACGTAACAGTCACAATTAGTCAAAACCTTATTTTGGCCATAATTTCTCTGTTAATGGGCCAATTTCAACAAACAAACCAGGATATTAAAGGTCTCATCATGGAAACAGCTCCAACAATTAGGATGAAAATTTATATTTAGTTAACAGTTTCCTTTTCAAGTTTATCTAAATAATTATCTTCTCCCAAAAATAAATATGCTTAAAAAATGAAAAGAAAAGAAAATCCGAGCAAAGCTTGGTTGCCCAGGTACTGTTTTGTTTAATCTGGGATATTTGTAATCCAGTTACACTACCTCAAACAATGTAAACATGTAAAACAAGTATGTTAGAATGTAAGGGTACTAACAAGAAGAGACTGTAATGGCTAACGTTAACGAGAAAGTACTACCATCTTACAAAAGAATTGCTAGTTGATATTCTTGTGCGATATAATATGTATTTTCTAGCACCTCATTAATGGAAAAATGGAAAATCTGAAAGATAATATAAAAATATTTTTAAATTATTCTACATGAAAAAATTCAGATATTCAAATATGTTGTTGTTAGCTAATGCTGGATTTCTGACAATGAAGTCATTAATCCTCTTGCTCTCCAATATTTTTCATTGATGGATGGGGTGCTAGAAGTGGCTGGGCATATTTGAAGGTGGTTTCGGTCCATTTCCTCTTGCAGGTCACATAGAGGACAGAGAGGTGAAGAATATATCCCAATTCTGTTTAAATGTTTTGCCAGACAATCATGTCCTGTAATCAACCTGAAAGTTGCAACTGCTGTTTTTCGAGGATACTCAGGAATTACTGTTTGAATGTTTGGTAGTTCCCATCTTTTATTTTTTGATTTTTCATAGTAATATTTTGCAATAATTTTTTTGAATTCAGAGTTGACTAATCTTTTAGCTGCATAAAATGGTAGATTAACTATAGATTTATGCACATTGCTGATGCCCTTTTTAACAAGAAAATCAGCTTTCTCATTATCACTCAGTCCACTGTGAGCTGGTATCCATTGGAAGACTAGGTGTTTTTGAAGTGCTGTTAGATGGGTAAGGATTTTCCAACATTCTCTAATATTTTGGTTTTTGCTCCTCATTGCAGCTTTTCTATCTGACCTTACCTTGGTCATCTCTTGTTCTCTTCCGACCCTGATGCTATTAGTGTTCCTGAGGGCTAGGGAGCCTTAATTTTTCCAACCTCTCCATTTTTCTAATTTCTCTATAAACTCTTAACCCCGAACATGCTGACCTGTCATGGCATGTAATACGTCCTCTGATTGGTAATCAGAGGATATGGTCTGTGAATGTATTTTGATAATTCTCCCGGTCAGGTTGGTGAGAACCATAAACCAATGATAGGTGTGGTCCTCCAGACATTTTGGGGGTTGTGAGAGAGTGATGTGACAGCCAAAACATAAAAATATGGTGCTCTCTAAAAAGCGGTTACTCTTACTGCTAAGTTACTAAGATATTTAACATAACTTATTTTTGTGGACTTAAAGAAGTATTTGTCAATATTGTGCTGTAATACCAAACTGTAGGGATATTATTGTGTTCTAGGAATGTAAAATTGATAATGATAATAATAACCAATATTCTGTAATACTTGGATAACAATGGGGGCATTAGAAGTAGCTTCTTGTTTAAGGTCTCTAAAATCATTATAACCAGTAAAACAGAGGTAACACAGACTGACTTCACTTGTTTTATCAACAACAAGAAAGTAAAATGGTCATTGATTTATAGTGTAATGATTAGTATATAATATGTTATATTAGTATATATTATAATTATAGTATATATATATATATATATATATATATATATATATATATATATATATATATATATATATGTTGTGAAGTAAAACCGATCAAGATTAAAATATAATCCTTCAGTAAAACTGTTGTAAGTGGTGATAATTTAAATTAAAGTGCTTGTTATAAGTTTGGACAGTGATATAGGAAAAAGAAAGAAAAAGTGGATATACAGTGTGAAACATGAAAGAAAAAGTTAAACAAGTAAGAGGTAAGTGTAGGGCATTTGTACCTGGCCGTCTATGTGAAACAAATTCCTGGTGCATTTGCAATGACTAACGGTGTGGATGGCAATGACAGATGGCTTTGTATCTTCAGTTGGCAATAACCCCTCCATCGCTTCAACTAGCCGACCAGCAACAGACCTGCACATGCGCCAGTACTTTGTTGTTTCACATAGATGGCCAGGTACAAACGCCCTATATTTACCCAGGTTAAGATTTTAATAAACATTTTCTTCAAAGTTTGTACTGTTAAGAAATAAGAAAGCAGTAGGGAAAATGGAAAATCGAATAGTGAAGGAGTGAGGAACGATAGTGAGAAAGAAGTAAGTATAAGTATGGGAAATAACAATGACGAATGTATGTCAGACAAAGTTATACAGCAAATGGAACTAAATTTAAATACTTTGAGTAAGGATATACAAAAGTAATCTTTGGTAATAGGATGATTTTATGTTATTCAAAAAATCTTTTGAATTTGTTGAAAGCTATGGGGTGCAATGTGAAGTTTTGGAACATCTTATTTTCTTCTTTAATTCTGGAGAGTGTGTTGTTCTCTTTGATGACTATTAATTTTGGCTTTGTGCACTTTGAAACAGCTTCTTGCCAAAGCCCTTTCAACTCATTATAACCAGTAAAACATAGGTAACACAGGCTGACTTCACTTGTTTTATCAACAACAAGAAAATAAAATGGACAGTGATTTATGGTGCATATATTAGTGATATATATGTAAATGTAAACCCCGCGTGACAGCCCATGAAGGGCCAAGGCCTACCGCCCAGCCACTGCATCCCCCACCTCTGCCCACTACAGGCGTCATTGGTGAGGTGCAGTACTGGAGGGTGGGACGTGGTCAGCGCCCCGAGCCCTCCCGGCCAGTTATGCGGTCTTCTCGACCTGGGGCCGCTACTTCTCCATCAAGTAGCTCCTCAATTGGTCCCCCCGGGACCTAACGAGGCTGAGTGCACCCCGTGCCAGACCTCCCAGAGGGGATAAAATCCCCATGCTGGTACCGGGGATCGAACCCGGGTCCTCCGCGCCACAGGCAAGCGCGCTGCTAGCTGCGCTACGGAGGCGGCCATTAGTGATATATATATATTTATATACTGTGAAGTAAAAAATATCAAAATTAAAATACAATCCTTCATTAAAATGTTTTAAGTGATGATAATTAAAATTAAAGTGCTGCTTATAAGTTTGGATAATGATATAAGAAGAAGAAAGAAAGTGGATGTGCCCAGTGAGAAACAAGAAGGAAGAAAGAGTTAGAACCAGTAAGATTTTAATAAACATTTTCTTTGAACTTCATTCTGTTAAGAAATAAAGTAGTAGATAAAATGCAAAATATTAGAAAGAATAGTGAAGGAGTGAGGAAAGATAGTGAGAAACTAGTTAGGATAAGTGTGGGAAATAAAACTGATGAATATATGTTGGAAAAAATTATGCAATGAATTGAATTAAATTTAAATATTTTGAGTCAAGATATACAAAAGAGTGGAAGCAACATAGAAAAGAATACAAGTAGTTTAAAACAGGAGACAGGAGAATTAAAACAAGAGTTAGGAAAAATTGAGTATAACATACGAGAATTAAAACAAGAGACAGGAAAAATTGAGAATAGTGTAGGACAATTAAGACAGGAGCTGGGAAAGAAGGAAAGTGATATAAGTATTTTGAAACAGGAGGTAGAGTTGGGAAAGAAAGAATGCAGGGAAAATATGGAACCATTAGCTAATAATCTGGTCCAGAAAATAGAACAAAATGAAAGCAGGATAGAAAATTTAGAAATAGAATCAAATTAGTGTATGTGTAAAATTCCTCTTGTTCCATGTATTGAACGGGAGTCTGATCAAGTTTTTGTGCTGAGTAAGAGCTGCTTTTTCTATTTCATATTCAATGGGGTATTGGTTGGTTAGTATTTCCATAGCTGGTATTGGTGTGGTTTTAATAGCACCTGTAATTAGTCCCAGACTTTGGTTTTGAAAGATTTGCATTTTTTTGTATTTGCTATTATAAGAACTTCACTGTAGTAAGTAAATAATGGCTTTATATATACATTGTATGTTCTGTTAAGAGTTGCTCTGGAACATCCTCACTTCATTCCTGGTAGACATTTTAACAGTGAAAGGCACCTTTCTGCTCTTTGTATTACATTTTCTATTTGTTTGGTCCATGTAAGTTTGGTATCAAATGTAGCTCCTAAATATTTTGCTTCCTTTGTCTCTGGTAATTGTTGACCCTCAAAATTTAGTTTTATTTTTAGTGATTTTTTTCTTAGTGAAAAGATTTGGTAGTTTGATTTTGTTGTATTAATAGTCATTACATTTTCTGTGGTCCACCTTTGTAGGTTGGTTAAGGATTGTTGCATGCATGGTTGTTTCTAGTTCTGTACTTTTGCTTCTTGGTTTTGAAGTCCACATTACTAAGTCATCAGTAAATAGTGTACACTTCACACCTGATTCTTGTATTTGTTGTGGCAGATCGTTAATAAATATATTAAAAAGTGTAGTGCTGGGCACTGCAGCTTATGGTAAGCCATGGTGTACTTGTTTGAATTTAGATGTATTTCTTCCATATCTGGTAGGAATAAAGCTTTGTGTTAGGAAGTGACATAGCCATGAAAACATTGGACCTTGTATCCCTTTATTTTACTTTCTTTAGCAGGTTTGTTCTGCATATAGAATCATATGCACTTTGGAAATTAATAAAAACTGATACATTATCTTCTTTTCTATTGAAGGAGTCTTTGATTTCTTGACTGTGAAGTAACACTTGTTCATTTGTAGAGTTGAGCTCTCTGAATCCAGCTTGACATGGGAAATTAAATTTTGTGATTCTAGAAACCAATTTAACCTGTTTGACACCATCCTTTCCATCACTTTTGCTATTATGCTAGTAAGAGCTATTGTCTAGAATATTTTATTTCTGATGCTGTTTTATCTTTCTTCAAGAGTGGGACAATTATTGCTTTTTACCATTCAGAAGGTACAGTGGCTTTCCAGGATAGATTGTGGAGCTTTAGTAGTTGTTGTTTTGCTGTTTTTCTAAGGTGTTTTATGAACTCTGGATGTATGTGATCTGGTCCAGGAGACTTTTTGATTTTTAGATTATTAATTGCAATGTTCAGTTCTTGCATATTAAAATTTTGAAAAAAGATATTGTACTGAGTGTTACAATCACATTCTCTTTCTTGTTTCAAATCTTTCTTAAATTTTTTACGCTCCTTTTTATTATTTCTTGTTGCTTTATGTGAATTAGCATAATATTTATTGAATGTTTCAGCTATGACTGCATCATTTTCTAACATTTTATTGTTGTGTATGATAGGTGTGCTGTTATTTTCTTTCCTGTCCTTGACATTTTTTATGAACTTATGAGCTTTGTTACCATCTGCCCTATAACCCATTTTTTCTAAGAAATTATTAAAGTGATTCCTTTTAGCAGTATTAATTTCTTTTTTTAGTGAGGCACATTTCTTTCGCCATATTTGTGTATCCAATATGTTTTTTGTTTGTTCAGCTGTATTTCTAGCCATATCCCTTTGCTTTTTCAGTTCTTCTAACTGGGGGTTCCAAAAGAGTTTGAAATTTTTAATTCTTCCCCGAGGAATATGTTTTTTTGTGGTTTCTAGGATGACTTTACAGAAATTTTTGTTTAAATGACCTGGTTGGCCATGTAGCTATGAGTTTGTTCTTTAAATTTATGTTCCAGTTCAGTTTTATATTTCTTCTGATGCACTTTTTTGAAGTTCCAATATGGATTCGTTTGATGTTAAGTGTTATTTGTATGATCTAGTTTTATATCAGCAATTACTGCTCTGTGACCAGAACTTGGGTCTTCTATAACTTGTTTTTGAATTTTTGAAACAATATATCTGTTGTAGCTAACAAGAGATCTGGGTTACTGCCAGCTCCAGAGTAATGTATGAAAGTTGTGGGATCTTCTTTGCTTTAAATCAGTTCAAAAGTTGTGGTATTCAAAAATTCTTCCACTATCTTTCCTGTAGAATCTACTTTTTCATAACCCCATCTTTTTTTTGGAATGGGTATTGAAATCCCCAATTACAATTGTTTTATTTAATTGGTCAATAAGTGAGAGATATGGTTCATTCCTGGGAGGATTGTTAATACTGTAGACATGTAGATGTGTTTTGTTATCCCAAAAATTTAGCTTTATTAATTCACTTTTATCTGTGTTATCCATTTCTTTAACAATTTCAAAAGGGGATTTAATATCCTTTTTGACTCCAACTATTATTCCACTATTCATCTGTCTATTTTTAGGCAATAGGTGTAGCAGAAAACTAGTAAAATTGAAGTATTTAAGTTGATCATTTGTTAGATTTGCTTCTTGTATGAAAAATATACATATGTTATAGTCAAATACAATTTTATTGAGTTCTACTCTTTTTGTTTGGGTGAGACCACCTGTGTTCCATTGTAGAACTCTGATGTTAGATCTTCTATTAATATAATGTTTTAGTTCTCGAGAAGTAATCCCCGCCTGGAAATCCGAATGGGGGACTATTTTAACTCCAGAACATTTTACCCCTCGAGTCATATTTCATAATTTGATATTGAAGAGAGCAATAGCAGTAACAGTAGCCGCTTTTTAGAGAGCACAATATTTTTATGTTTTCACGGTCACATCGCTCTCTCACAACCCCCAGAATGTCTGGAGGACCCACCTGTTGTTGGTTTACGGGTCTCACCGACCTGACCGGGAGAGTTATCAAAATAAATTCATTGACCATATCCTCTGATTACCAATCAGAGGATATATTACATGCCATGACAGGTCAGCATGTTAGGGGTTAAGAATTTATAGAGAAATGGAAAGGCTGGAAAAATAAAGACCACCTAGTCCTCTGGAACCCTAATAGCATCGGAGTAGGAAGAGAACAAGGGATGACCAAGGTAAGGTCAGATAGAAAAATTACAGTGAGGAGCAAAACACCAGTAATTGGAAGTAATATTCTGCTCAGCTTGGGTACCTTGTGGTCGCTATTCACATATCCCCTAGATGGAGACCCCTGAAGCCGATTCTATTGTGAGACTATTATATTAACATGCTCACAGCTGAAAAATCGCCCAATCACGACCAAAAAACGTATATATTGTAGTAATATTGTATTACAGCCATATAAACACATAGTTTTCAAATTATTATGGTTCTATCATGGTATCAGGAAAAAAATGGTTGATATGTTGTAGAAGTCATATTGTATTACAGGCAAATAATATAAATAAACAATTGTCAAAATAATTATGATGTTTACATGCAATTGGGCGTCACCATTGACCCCAATCATTGTGGTTTTGTTTATCTCAAAGGCTAGGGTAGCTGGGACAGGTATAATGGTGGGGGAAGTCTAGGTGGGACTATTTCCCCTTCAACGGCATCCCTGATTTAAAGGTAATTTATAAAATAGTGGCTTGGCAGATGTTTAAAGAAAAATAGGAACAAATATTAAAGGATTTCCATGTATAAGGTCAATTAATGATAACACTGGTCTACAAAAACAAAAAATTTTTTTCAGTCACAAAAACAAAACATGCTGTTTTTGGAAGATAATTTGTCTCTGAATCCAGATTGAATCTTAGAATTTGTGTATTGACCTCAGTTTCCACATGATAATGGTTTCTGTAAATGCTTAAATAAGCCTATGTATTGTATGTATCTGGCAAGAGGAGAACAAAACAGTCTGTGTTAGTGCAAAAATTAATAAATTAAATTAAATGAGTCATTAATTCCATAACGTTCGGCCTTATAAATATTCCCTCATTAATTTTTTGTTCACTGATCTGTGGGAAATTAATCACACAGTGATATTTTGTCCATGAATATTCACAAAATTTTTTGTATATAGGTCTTAAAACTGATGGTAAATTAGGATATTGCACAGTTTTCTTTGTTTTAGAGGTGATTCCCACTATTTTTACTGTAGAGAAATAACAGTCTGTTGTGTGATCCGTTTGTTCCCTTCAAATCATGGTGACACCAAAGAACAAGTGACGTGATCCTTTTAACCAGCCTGTCAGGAGTCTAACATATGTCAAACAGCATATATTAGGGGGCCTATTTATTGTCTTGGTCACCAACCTTGCACCCAAAATAAAGTTAATAGCACTAAAGTGTTGTTTAGTGTTATTAATTGACTCACCTTTTAAATTAAATTCATAGCATTTTTTTACAAGAGGATTACGTTTTTGTTTTTGCAATTTCACAGTTAACTCACCACAGATATAACAAAAAGAATTAGGGTTATTTATACAGTACATTTCTTCTGAATTCACACAAAGCATTTACCTTAAAGAACCTAAAAGAGTAACTCACTTCACAAGGTCAAACCTCACTCAATACTGCAACAGCAATGTGTTACAGCATGTTGAACATGACTCATCTACCTCCTTCACATCCTGGCAGTGAATTTCATAGAGATAGAGGGTAATGTATCGTGAAAACTGAGACTCATAGCTAAAAATGCATTTCATTTTTTTAATTCAGCACCCACAGCTTAGTTAAGAACGTCATTCACATTCTTTGTTACAAAAATGCTGTTGACCAGTGTAATTGATTGTTCTAACATGCACAAACCATGTGAAGGCAAACTTTGAAACATAAAATCAGAACTGCTGCTGCGTGTAGAGCTGTTTGTGGGTTTAAGGTTGCTCAACTTCTAGGTCAACAGCGCCCTTAAAAAATTCATGGCAATAGCCAGATATAAATTTGAATCAAAAATAAAATTACTAGCAACAAAGAAAATATGCACATAAACATAAAAAACAGTGGCAATAGCCAGATATAAAACAAGGTGATAAATATGTCAAGCAGCATAAAAATAAATATGTAAAATTTTAAATCCTGAAATTGATATTACCCTCCTCTAAAAATTTAAAAGCTCTTTCAATTGCTATTTTGTCATCTGCTAAGACCTCTGAAAGTCTGGCAGGCAGCTGAAGAGAATCTCAAAGGTATGGTAGAGAGGAACACTCTAGCAGCACATGACGGACTGACAAAAGGTTGTCACACAGCGGACATAGAGGGGCAAGGTCCCTTTTAAATCGATAACCATACAAAAAATTGCAGTGCCTATGCATGTAGAGCTGAAGGTCCATTGATCAAAAACCCAGCCATGGCATTAAATTTAACAGTTCTAATTCTACCTTTCAAGGTGGAAGAGGTGGGGGGAATGGAAATTGTTGCCTTCCTGGATAGATATTTATTCAATGAGTGCAGTGCAGATAAAATTGTTTGACAACCTAAATGAGAAGCGAGTGCTCTGTATAAGAACAAAGTCTAGCTTGCATTAACGTTTGATATTAGGATACTGTAACATTTTTCATAATATTTGCATGCTTACTGCCAATTTTGACATATGCTTTCCTCTTCAGAAAAGTTAAGTCAAAATGGAATCTGTGGATTAAAATTTGTTCTTTGTATACTATACTTATCAGATGTACAGTCGCCGCAATTGAAATCTTTACATTGTTAGTGCAAGGAAAATCTTTACGTAGACAATGTGCTCAGTTTGTTCTTCTCCCGCCACTATACAAAGGAGCGGGCAGAGCTGCAAATCACGTGATTCTTAAGTGCACAGTAGCAGCTTGCTTGTATTAGCAGGCCAGGTCTCAGTCAGTCTCTGGTATTTGTACAGAGTGTTCTGTTTCCAGTTTGTCGTCGTTATTAAATTTTTAACCTGAGTGCTATTTTTAAAGTTGTGTTTTCTCATTATAATACAAATAATGGGACGCAAGAAGCTCACTTCTGAGGAGAAGACTCGTGCTTTAACTCTATTGGAAGTAGGTACCTCTGTGATTCGTGTAGCTGCCGATCTAAAGGTTTCAAGACAAGCTATTTATGACCTAAAAATAGCAGCAGCATCTTTTCCACCTGGCAACACACCAAGATGAAAAATCGGCTCAGGTGGTAAAAGAAAGACTTCAACAAGAACTGATGACCTGCTAAAATGTGAAGTGATGGCTGATCAATGGATTACAGCGGCAGGGTTAAAGAAGAAACACCCAGATCTTCTCAACAATGTTGCAATAAAGACCATTCAACATCGACTTCAAAAAGACTTAGGTTTACCAAGTCAGTGTGCAGCCAAGAAGCCTCTTCTGACTGGAGCTATGAAGAAGAAAAGGATAAATTTTTGCAAGACATATCAGCATTGGACATGAGAGGACTGGCGCAAAGTAATGTTTTCTGATGAGCACTTTCAAATTGGTCAGAGGAAAGTCCAAAGTGGTGAGGAGGCCAAAAAATGTAACACGATATGATCCAAAGTTTACTGTCAAAACTGTTAAACATCCAGAAAGTGTGATGGTATGGGGTGCTTTTAGTGGCAATTATGGTAGAGGTGGCTTGTACTTTCTCCCAAAGAATATCACAATGAAGGGAAGTAACTATTTAGAAGTGTTACAACAGCATTTGTTCACATTTTGGCCGATTCACCAGGGTCAGTACTTCATGCATGATGGTGCCCTGCACATAGGACAAAGCTGGTTCAGAAGTTCCTGAAAGATAATAATATACCTGTACTTGAATGGTCTGGTAACTCTCCTGACCTAAATCCGATAGAAAATGCTTGGAATCAAATGAAAAATAAAATAGAAGAGCTGCAACCATCAAGTATTAAGGAGCTACAGGAAGTGTTGAAGAAGTTGTGGGTGGAAATGGACAAAAAATATTTTGAATATCTAGCAGACTCAATGCCTAAGAGACTCCTGAAAGTGATAAAAGTTAAGTGAAATATGACCAAGTGCTAATTGTATGCAGAAGTTAAAAATAAAACCATGTAAATTCGGTATTTGTTGTTTTTGTTACCATGTAAAGATTTCCATTGCGGCGACTGTATATGTAGATATAGGTTCACTTTCATTCAAAAATTACTGTACTTGGTTAAAATAATTTCACTGTTAAATATTGATGTCTGAATGAGCTGTAATGGAAATATATACAACATCCATGTCCTCTTACAAGTATCATAAGTATTGATCCTCCAATCCATTGCAGCAAGAGTGGCCCTCAGCAATGCGGGACACTTGTATCCACTTTGCCTGAGGACCGAAACCACTGGTTTGTGTGGAGCTGCCACCCATGTAGACCTGGAAGCTGCTTTGGCGTTGTCTTCCCTTGTGTTGAGACCAGCAGGATGACCAACTAGCTCCATCCTGCCAATGCTGTAAGAGGAAATCTGCACAGTGGTGCCAAAGTGCCACTGTTTTGTTGCTTCCAGCCACACCTCGCCACGACCAACACTGATGCTTCTGCACCACATGTGGAGGGTCCAGCCACTTCACCAGCCAGGGACTCTGCCCCCTACATGCTCACAGGAAGGCATCGCCTGCACCACCACTGGATCCACAATATGTGCCTCCACTAACTATTAAAAGTAAATAAATGTTTCATTTTTGTTTTGAGTTATAGCTCATACTTCCAGGGTTTTAGGTTATATTTTGGTAATAATATGCATTCATATTTTAAAAGCTTTTAGGTTATAAAAATCTGAGCACTAGTGATACTATATCCTTGGGCTTTTCAGCTCACTCATGTTACTCTACAGCTAAACCACAGTCTAACGGGAGGCTGTGGATTACCCTTAACGGTAACATGGAAAATTTGTCACACAACCAGTGACATGAAGTCTGAGAGACATGTAGGAGTTGCTCCTTTGTTAATAATGTTTCATATTGTTTTATAGTTTAAACCTTTTTATTTAATTATACCCTCCTTGAGCAACTGTTTGATATGTGAGAATTTTCTTAGCTATAGCGCAAAAACATTTTAAAAATAAAAAATGTTAATCATGCAAAAAGTTTGTAAAGGAATGTATTCTTTCTTTTTTCATTTCCACAGGGACTATGTATACCAGTTTTTATAAACACTTATTTTCTAATTGAGCACTAAACAGAGATTACAAAAAGTATGGGTTATTCACAGTTAAGTCACTGCTGCACATACAGTATTAGCTAGTTGTTCTCTCAGCAGACTTTAAAATTCTGAACTGCTACTGCAGATATTAAACTAAAAGTGACCTGTATACTTTCATAATTACAGTATCTTTTACTGGCTGAAATAATGTGTTTAATAACACATTTGAAATTGGTTTGCAGTAAATAAGATAAGTTTTATTTCATCTGTTTATAACTGAAAACTTCAACCTGGTTGAAGGGAAACATGTGCACCCTTTTGTAACACAAAGAAGGGGAAGAAAACCCTGAATGCAAATTAAGTGGTCCTCCATGTTGGGATCATCATAAAAAAGAGGATTTACAAACTAAAGAAGAGAGGCAAACTTAGAAGTAGTTCCACGTCTGTGTGGGAGGCAGATCAAAAATTAGGTCAGTGATTTTCAGAGTATGACTCTGATTATTTCTTTTGTGAATCCCACCCGCATGCCCGCCTGCATGCCCGCCCACCCGGGTGTGGGCGTGTGGAAGTAAGCTGCCAATTGTTGAGAAAGATGGAGGAGAAAGAGCCCATGTTAAGATGCCCCTACAACCCTTCGCATTCAATCTTGAAATTTCGCATGCAAGGACATATAGTAAAATGCAAAGTGAATTATCCCACTGCAGATAAAAGGGTTTGTCCCTTTAATGCAATACATCACGCATACAGATGCGAATATGATAATCATTGTCGCACCTGTCTAGGCCGACAGATGGTGGAGACCCACTTGTATCAAGCGGACGATGCTACCGGTGATCTGGGTATAACTCCTTTTCATAACCCGGAGTTGCAAGAAACAGAGGAGAACTGGGATGATGTGCAAACTGCAAGCACCTACGACCCCAGGAGACGAAAAAGGATCTGGAAAAATGGAGCTACTGTACACTGAACCGTTGGTTATAACAAAACAGCTGGGCAAACATACATATGAGCTACAAAAATAAATGGCAAGTTGACAGGAAGATACCATAAAAATAAATTAAAACCATTTAAAGAAA
This sequence comes from Tenodera sinensis, assembly GCA_030765045.1. Lineage (NCBI taxonomy): Eukaryota > Metazoa > Arthropoda > Insecta > Mantodea > Mantidae > Tenodera > Tenodera sinensis. Next base: position 179,651,288 of record CM060962.1, on the reverse strand, counting down.
GGACCAACTAGTCTTTACCAGCAAATATGTGAGGCAGGTACAGTAGAAATGAGGGGTGTAAGGGGTAGTGATGCGCCTCCTATAGCCTCTCCTACCCAATTCCCATCCTCATCCTGCCCGTGGTGCACCCTGCTTTTAACAGATGAGGCTCTGGGGACCGAATCACAGCGGTATAACTGTTTCATCTAAAATGGAGGAAATGTCATTTACATATGTGCTGGCCTATCACAGCACAACAGCGTCCTTCAGAGGCACATGAGAGGAAGGTCGGTGGATCTAAATACCACCGATTTAGTCCTCCTGGCTAGGTCCAATGGACCCGTTGACCAACGATAGGTGTGGTCCCCCTTGCAAAATGGGGGTTTAAGTCGAGTGATGTAACTGCCACATTGTAAAACTGGTGCCCGTTAAGAAAACAGTTATATGAAAGCCACATACATGAGTATGAGTCCTAAAGATAAACATTCCGGAGTTAAAGCTGTCCCCCAATCGGATCTCCAGGTGGGGACATCTTTAGGCAAATTTCATCACAACAATTCCAATACTTTAAGAATTCTACAGTGGAATGCAGGAGGCATGTCCCAGCCTAAAAAACAAGAGCTAATGAAAATATTAAAAGACCAAGATATAGATGTCTTCACAGTACAAGAAGCCAATATATCACAAGAACAGGAAATATACTTTGAAATGGATCAGTACACTACACATACCCTCGTCAAATAGCAAGTGGTATTCTTACAGGAATTAAACGAAATATGAAAGCTACTATTCAAATCCAAAAAACAATGGAAGAACAAGATAAATCAGAAATAGTTCAAATTGAAGTATGGAAAAGTAACTACACTATAGAATTTGCAGTATCTACAATCCTCCAGACAATACACTAGATCTAAATTCCATTCCCATAGAACCCAAAAGTATTTTAATAGGTGATTTTAATGCACACTCCCCTAGGTGGGGCTACAGAGATATAAATTCAGCAGGAAGAGTCATAGAAGACCTATTAAACACATCAACAATGGAATTAATATTTAATCCAAATGATCCACCCACTTACCTTCATTATAATGGTTCGGGTACAAATCCTGATCTTCTGATGGTGTCATCTGACATAATTGACAATACAAAAAGAGAAATAATAGAAGACCCAGGTTCAGGCCACAGAATCACCATAAACTCCATAAGAGGTCTAATAAATAAAAGTAACAAACCAAAAATTAAAACTTCTTGGAATATTAAAAAAGCAGATTGGTCCAGTTTCCAAAATGAGATAGAAGGGAAGTGTAATATACTGTTAGAATCAGAGTTCAAGTCAACAGATGAAATAAATAAAAAAATTTGTGAAATATTATTGACAGCAGCCAAAACACATATCCCCAAAGAAAAGTTAAAGAAATATAGCTACTTTTGGTCTCCATCTTTATCTAAGTTAAAACACAAAAGAAATATAGCAAGAGTCAAAGCCAAAAGAACCAAGTGTCCAGAAGATGTACAAAACTGGAGAAGAAAAGCAGCCATTTTTAAGAAAGAATTAATTACAGCAAAGAGGGCCAGTTTCACAAATTTTGTAGAACATATGGACTATAGGAAAGATGGAAATAAAATATACAAATTCCTTAATAAAACAAAATTATCAAAAAATACAACTGAACCATTAAAACATAATAACAAAAGCTTAACTACAGATAGGGAAATAGCAGAATCTCTTAACAAGTTTTATGCTCAGTCACAAAGAATACCCCAAGCGTATAAAACCAAGATGAAGCTATCCAAAAAACTCCCAGGGAAACTAATAAGCCAAAAGATATACGAAATGATATTTTTATTCAGGATTTTAACGAAACAGAACTAGATTTAGCAATAGAACAATTACAGAACAAAAAATCTCCAGGACCTGAAAGATCCACTCAGAGTTTATTAAACACCTTGGCAGGAAGGAAATGAAATCCTACTTAAACTGTATAAAACGTGTTGGAGAATGACTGTGCCTTCCGATTGGAAAAAAGCTATTATCATCCCAATTTTAAAGAAAAACAAACCCTCAAACAATATTAATAGTTTCAGGCCAATATCTTTGACCAGTGTTATCGCAAAAGTGATGGAAAGAATGGTGGCATCTAGACTTAACTGGTTCCTAGAACATTACAACTTAATTAATAGTTCACAGACCGGCTTCAGGCAGAATCATAGTACAAGTGAAAATGTACTCCTACTAAGCCAAGACATCAAGGAAGCTTTCAATAGAAAGGAGGATACCTTAGCAGTATTCATTGATTTTAAATCAGCATATGACTCAGTCTGGAGAATCAAATTAATTGAGAAGTTGCAATCAATAGGTGTGAAAAGTAACATGCTTAAATGGATAACTCAGTTTATTTCATAAAGATTTTGTGCCACAAAATATAATACATACATTTCCAAATATAAACAAACACACTGAGGACTTCCACAAGGTGCTGTTCTGAGCCCAACACTCTTTAACATATATATAAATGACCTTCCATCAATAATAAAAACTTTAGAAACCAAAATTGCTTTATTTACTGACGATGTAGTCATTTGGACTTCAGGCTCTCCAAAAAAACCTGAATTAATTAAAGACAATAGAAACAGCCCTAAACAAAGTACATGAATGGAGCTCCAAAAACCTCATGACTATGAATGTGGAAAAAACAAATTATGAATTATTTACACTAAAATGCCAAATACTTAGGCATCACTTTCGACAGAAAGCTACGTTGGGAAAAACATATAACAAACATCTCAGAAAAGGTTGAAAAGAAACTGCAAATCTTGAAAAGGTTAGCTGGTGCTAAATGGGGCTGCTCAAGGAGAGTCCTTAACACAACATACAAAATGTATGTTAAACCAAACCTCTTGTACTGTTCTGAAGCTCTAATAACAGCAGCAAATGCTAACATCAATAAACTTGAACAAACACAAAATCAGGCTCTTCGTCTAATCACTGGAGCAGTTAAATCCACACCAATTGATGCCATGCTTGCCTTAACATGGACCCCATCAATAACAACAAAAATAGAAGAACAAGCATTGCTCCAACATGAGAAAATGTTACGACTGCCAAACGCTAAATGGACAGAAGAGAACCTTCCCCCTTCAATCCTTAAAACTCATAGTAGTTTCCTAGAAAAGGTAACACAGATTAAATCCAAACTGAACATTCCTAACACCAGAGAAAATCTACTTATAAGAGAAAATCCATTGGAATTATTGCAACCTACCTTCAGTTTGGAATTAATAGAGGAAATAAGTAAATCAGACACACCAAAAGAAATACAAAAACTTCTAGCTCTGGAAACAATCAATACTAGATATCCCACAGAAGAATGGCTGCACATATATACTGATGGATTCTCCACGGAAAACCTTACTGGAGCTGGATCTATGTGTTCACATTTTTCCTTTTATCATTCTGTTGGCAGAGACACAACAAATTATGATGGAGAAATAGAGGCTATACACATGGCTCTCTGACAATTATTAAAACTTCCCTTAAATAAACTTAACAAGGCAGTAATTCTTCCAGATTCTAAAGCTGCAATTCAGGGAATATGTTCAAATACTACAAAGAAGTCAACAAAAATTAGAGAATGCTACAAAATGTTAACACAACTCCAAAAAGTTCATAAGCCTGTTCATCTCCAATGGATTCCAGCACACTGTGGAGTCATGGGGAATGAAGCTGCAGACTCACTAGCAAAGAAAGGCACAATAATAAAACAAATGTCTAAACTCAATTTCTCATATTCCTCAATAAAACGCTTGATCATTAAAAAATTTTCTCATTCATACCTACAAGAAATAGAAACAGATGCCAAAGATATGGTTGGCTGCACACTGTATATTATGAGTCAGGGTAGAAACAGCCACATCTTCACAGGGTTGCTTAAGCGGCACACTCATAACAGTGAGGTCAGCAAGCAAAGTGGTGAGCTCTTCAAAGGCCAATCAAAAGGATACCGTACCAGGGACTGAAAGAAGTTTTTGTATTTCACGCCATCAGAGAGAGTAAGCAGGACTGGTAAATGATCAGAGCTCAGATTGTGAAAAATGGATAGACGGGAACAATGACGGGAAATATTACATCCGATGAAGAAATCCAGCACGTCCGGAGTCCCACCATTGTGTGGGTACAACGTGAGTTCAGCAGGACAGATTACATCTAGGTGTAACTGATGAATTGCAGTGTGTAAAAGTTTACCTCTAGGATTTGAGAGGTTCGAACCCCAGAGAGGATGTTTGGAATTAAAATCGCCTTTGATAAGAAAGGGGGCCATAAAAGCATGAGTAATACCCCAGAAATCGGCGAGACTAACATGATTCTGAGGAGCAGAATAGAAAGATCCAACTTAAATGTTTACGGAAGTAGTGGACAGTTGAATCCAAGCAACCTGGAAGGAGTCTTCCGAAATGGGTGGAAGGGCATGGTGAGCCAAACAAGTTTTGATAAATAAGGCAGAACCACCCGTTCTAGTCAAGTTAGGGTGATCTGCCCGATATATATTATAGCCAGGAATGTGGAAATGTATGTGGGGAGCCAGTTTGGTTTCTGTGGCGAGCAGGATGTCTACTTCATAAACCGTTCAACAATTGGCAGCTTACTCCCACATCCGGGCAGGTGGCCTGTCGAGAGGGCCGATGGGCATGCGTGGAGGCAGGCGGGTGGGCTGATGGGTGCACATCAATTAGTTGTCTTTTATTTAGGTGAATTAATAAATTGAATTTTTTAAGAAAATCAGCTCCTAAAATGCCCTTACTAGTTTTTGCTACTATAAAAGGACACTGGAATTGTCTGCGGAGTACTATATCAATATTCATGGTTTTAAATCCCTAAGATGGAATCTCAGTATCATTTGCTGCATATAGTTTAAAATTTGAATGTGAATTTTTGTTATTGGCATTTGCCGGAATTATGGAGACATCAGCCCCACTGTCCACAAGGAATCGTAAACCCGTTTTTTTGTCATGCACAAATAAGAGGGATTTGCAGCAATTATTAATAGTTTCAGTAGCAGAGTTCGCTGCCCACTCGACTACTTTTTCAAGTTTTCCGGATCATTCCATGAGCATGAAGGTTGACATTTTTCAGGAAAGCATTTGTTTCCGAACTTAAAATGATAATAAAAATACAAAGATAAACAGAATTCCCCTCTGTCTTTGTTGACAATGCTCACTTTTGGTGGTTATTATTGCCATTAACTATGTAGATTTTCTTTGCTGTTGTAGCTTCCAATCTGCATACATATTTTCTGTAAGAAACCGATTTAATTATTATTTATTTATGCCAACAAACTTACTGTTGGTGTTTTTAAACACACAAGCCATGTGTGGGAAAAGTTTGAAAGGTAGAACTGGAACTTAAAAATGCAATGCCACAACTTTAAGTTCCAGTTCTACCTTTCAAACCGATTTAATTTTATTTTTCATTTCTACTGTTCTTTCCTCACATATTTCCTGGCAATGACTACCTTGTCCTTTGTTTAAATGGTTTTAATTTGTTTTTTTGGTATCTTTCTGTCAACTTGCCATTTATATTCTGTAGCTCATATGTATGTTCGCCCAGCTGTTTTGTTATAACCAATGGTTCAGTGTACAGTAGCTCCATTTTTCCAGACCATTTTACCTCTCCTGGGTTCGTAAGTGCTTGCAGTTTGCACCTCATCCCAGTTCTCCTCTGTTTCTTGCAACTCCAGGTTATAAAAAGGAGTTATACCCAGATCACATTTGCTTTGTTGCTCCAGTTTTCCCCCAAGTTTACTTTCTAAATTTCTACTATTTTCGTCTAATAAGCGACCAACTCTTTCCAGTAGAGAGTTAAAATCAAAGGTTTCCGCTGGGGGAGGTGGTCTGCCCGCTGTGAACAGATTCCTAGCAACCCCCGAACAATTGATTGGCTGGCTAATGGGCGACCCTTCAGGAGAAAGGTTATGGCCCTCACCACTGTGACAGCTGTTATTTTGTGCCCTTTCCATGGCGTAGTTATCTTGGTCTTGCATGCTTGCGAGATTAGGCAGAGATTTTCCACTCCACAGGGGCTTGGCGATGTTGGAGAAACCTTTATGAAGCGACGGTAATATCTGCACGACCCCAGGAAATTGCTGCGCTATATATTGCTGCTGTTCCAGCAACACGGGCATGGCTTTTCTTCTTTAGCTGTCGGTGAATTCTTCCCACTGGAAACCGTATTCCGGCTCTTTCAGATCGTGATATAGCTTTCGCCTTGGGCTTTCCCGTGTTTTTCATTGCTTTGCCGTCAGACATTGCAAATCACAATTTTTTATTTGCTCATAACACAAGTACACATGTAATCTCAAACTTCACGTACAGCCACACTACTAGTTTAACCTTCCCAAACTCTTCCCAATAAAACTGTCTCCATGGCAACCTCCTTGAAAATCAAGGAGTCTTAATGACTTGGAGAAGCCATGTCACACTGCTCCCTTCTCAATACTGATCATCCCGAACAGCACCATCATAATGGGCCAGATGATCCAGGTGTACCAGTAACATCTTTCTTTGGGGCATCTTCTGGATGCGGTAGACCACATCATTAATTCTCTTTAGCACCTGGTATGTTCCTTGCCATGTTTGTTGGGACATGGCATCTGCATTGGCATGAATCTTCCCTCTACGATGTTCGGAGGTGAAGTCGTACTCCTGCAGCCTCAGGACCCAATGGGCTGTCTGGCCCTCCAGGTTTTTAAAGTTAAGTAACCAGGTTAGAGCGGAGTGGTCTGTCCTCAGGTGCAATGACTTACCGTACAGGTACTTGTGGAAGTGCTCCAAGGTTTTCACTACCGCCAGTAGCTCTCGCCGGGTGACACAGTAGTTCTTCTCTGCCTTGGACAACGTCTTGCTGTAGTAGGCTATCACCCGCTCATTTCTGTCCTGGACTTGGGATAGTATGCCTCCAATGCAATGGTCGCTGGCGTCGGTGTCCACAATGAAGGCGTTGTCTGGTTGTGGGAATCCCAAAATAGGAGCGCTGCAAAGAGTACTCTTCAGCTGCTGGCGATGTTGGAGAAACCTTTATGAAGCAACGGTAATAGCTGCATGACCCCAGGAAATTCCTGTGCTATATATTGCTGCTGTTCCAGCAACACGGACATGGCTTTTCTTCTTTAGCTGTCGGTGAATTCTTCCCACTGGAAACCATATTCTGGCTCTTTCAGATCGTGATATAGCTTTTGCCTTGAGCTTTCCCGAGTTTATCATTGCTTTGCCGTCAGAAATTGCAAATCAGACATTGCATTGAAAATCAAGGAGTCTTAATGACATGGAGAAGCCATGTCACACTGCTCCCTTCTCAATGCTGATCATTCCGAACAGCACCATCATAACGGGCCAGATGATCCAGGTGTAACACTAACATCTTTCTTCGGGGCATCTTCTGGATGCGGTAGACCACATCATTAATTCTCTTTACCACCTGGTATGGCCCTTCCCATGGTGGTTGAAGTTTTGGGGAGCGTCCCTTGGTCCGGGTAGGACGGTACAACCAGGCTAGGTCACCTGTGTCTGTTTCGTAAAGTAATAAACAAGAAGTATCGGCAATGTAGTAATAATGTAGAGAGGCCATACGAATATCAAAAATTAGCCTTACACTAATATAATATTCCAAGCAGATATTTGTGAATGAGTGGCACGACACCTCCTCCTGAAATTGTTGCTTTGACTAAACTCTCCAGTTCCTCATCCCCTCTGATTGCCAATTGGATGTGTCTCCGATTGATGTGCTTCAAATGTAAACTCTCGGAAACTTTGCCGGCTAGCTCGAGGACTTTAGCGACCAAATACTCCAGAATTGGTGCATTATATATTGCTGCTGTTCCAGCAACACGGACATGGCTTTTCTTGTTTAGCTGTCGGTGAATTCTTCCCACTGGAAACCGTATTCCGGCTCTTTCAGATCGTGATATACCTTTTGCCTTGAACTTTCCCGAGTTTTTCATTGCTTTGCCGTCAGACATTGCAAATCTCAATTTTTTATTTGCTTCATAACACAAGTACACATGTAATCTCAAACTTCACGTACAGCCACACTACTAGTTTAACCTTCCCAAACTCTTCCCAATAAAACTGTCTCCATGGCAACCTACTTGAAAATCAAGGAGTCTTAATGACTTGGAGAAGCCATGTCATACTGCTCCCTTCTCAATGCTGACCATCCCGAACAGCACCATCATAACTGGCCAGATGATCCAGGTGTACCACTAACTTCTTTCTTCGGGGCATCTTCTGGATGCGGTAGACCACATCATTAATTGTCTTTACCACCTGGTACGGATCTTCCCATGGTGGTTGAAGTTTTGGGGAGCGTCTCTTGGTCCGGGTAGGACGGTATAACCAGGCTAGGTCACCTGTGTCTGTTTCGTAAAGTTGTTGTTGTTGTTTTCTAGTGCCTTGCATGTGGCAATGAAGCCATTAGCATTCGTGCTTTCCAATACTTTTGAACTGTAGTTCCTTCTGATCTTAATGCTTCACAGGTCTTCAAGTGGTCTGTTTCTTAGAGTAATAAACAAGAAGTATCGCCAATGTAGTAATAATGTATAGAGGCCATACGAATATCAAAAATTAGCCTTAAACTAATATAATGTTCCAAGCAGATATTTGTGAATGAGTGGCACGACACCTCCTCCTGAAATTGTTGCTTTGACTGAACTATCCAGTTCCTCATCCCCTCTGATTGCCAATTGGATGTGTCTCCGATTGATGCGCTTCAATTTTAAACTTTTGGAAACTTTGCCGGCTAGCTCGAGGACTTCAGCGACCAAATACTCCAGAATTGGTGCATTATATATTGCTGCTGTTCCAGCAACACAGACATGGCTTTTCTTGTTTAGCTGTCGGTGAATTCTTCCCACTGGAAACCGTATTCCGGCTCTTTCAGATCGTGATATAGCTTTTGTCTTGAGCTTTCCCGAGTTTTTCATTGCTTTGCCGTCAGACATTGCAAATCTCAATTTTTTATTTGCTCATAACACAAGTACACATGTAATCTCAAACTTCACGTACAGCCACACTACTAGTTTAACCTTCCCAAACTCTTCCCAATAAAACTGTCTCCATGGCAACCTCCTTGAAAATCAAGGAGTCTTAATGACTTCGAGAAGCCATGTCACACTGCTCCCTTCGCAATGCTGGTCATCCCGAACAGCACCATCATAACGGGCCAGATGATCCAGGTGTACCACTAACTTCTTTCTTCGGGGCATCTTCTGAATGCGGTAGACCACATCATTAATTGTCTTTACCACCTGGTACGGATCTGCCCATGGTGGTTGAAGTTTTGGGGAGCGTCTCTTGGTCCGGGTACGACGGTATAACCAGGCTAGGTCACCTGTGTCTGTTACGTAAAGTTGTTGTTGTTGTTTTCTAGTGCCTTGCATGTGGCAATGAAGCCATTAGCATTCGTGCTTTCCAATACTTTTGAACTGTAGTTCCTTCTGATCTTAATGCTTCACAGGTCTTCAAGTGGCCTGTTTCGTAAAGTAATAAACAAGAAGTATCGCCAATGTAGTAATGTATAGAGGCCATACGAATATCAAAAATTAGCCTTACACTAATATAATATTCCAAGCAGATATTTGTGAATGAGTGGCACTACACCTCCTCCTGAAATTGTTGCTTTGACTAAACTCTCCAGTTCCTCATCCCCTCTGATTGCCAATTGGATGTGTCTCCGATTGATGCGCTTCAATTTTAAACTCTCGGAAACTTTGCCGGCTAGCTCGAGGACTTTAGCGACCAAATACTCCAGAATTGGTGCATTATATATTGCTGCTGTTCCAGCAACACAGACATGGCTTTTCTTGTTTAGCTGTCGGTGAATTCTTCCCACTGGAAACCGTATTCCGGCTCTTTCAGATCGTGATATAGCTTTTACCTTGAGCTTTCCCGAGTTTTTCATTGCTTTGCCGTCAGACATTGCAAATCTCAATTTTTTATTTGCTCATAACACAAGTACACATGTAATCTCAAACTTCAAGTACAGCCACACTACTAGTTTAACCTTCCCAAACTCTTCCCAATAAAACTGTCTCCATGGCAACCTCCTTGAAAATCAAGGAGTCTTAATGACTTGGAGAAGCCATGTCACACTGCTCCCTTCTCAATGCTGATCATCCCGAACAGCACCATCATAACGAGCCAGATGATCCAGGTGTAACACTAACATCTTTCTTCGGGGCATCTTCTGGATGTGGTAGACCACATCATTAATTCTCTTTACCACCTGGTATGGCCCTTCCCATGGTTGTTGAAGTTTTGGGGAGCGTCCCTTGGTCCGGGTAGGACGGTACAACCAGGCTAGGTCACCTGTGTCTGTTTCGTAAAGTAATAAACAAGAAGTATCGGCAATGTAGTAATAATGTAGAGAGGCCATACGAATATAAAAAATTAGCCTTACACTAATATAATATTCCAAGCAGATATTTATGAATGAGTGGCACTACACCTCCTCCTGAAATTGTTGCTTTGACTAAACTCTCCAGTTCCTCATCCCCTCTGATTGCCAATTGGATGTGTCTCCGATTGATGCGCTTCAATTTTAAACTCTCGGAAACTTTGCCGGCTAGCTCGAGGACTTTAGCGACCAAATACTCCAGAATTGGTGCATTATATATTGCTGCTGTTCCAGCAACACGGACATGGCTTTTCTTGTTTAGCTGTCGGTGAATTCTTCCCACTGGAAACCGTATTCCGGCTCTTTCAGATCGTGATATAGCTTTTACCTTGAGCTTTCCCGAGTTTTTCATTGCTTTGCCGTCAGACATTGCAAATCTCAATTTTTTATTTGCTCATAACACAAGTACACATGTAATCTCAAACTTCAAGTACAGCCACACTACTAGTTTAATCTTCCCAAACTCTTCCCAATAAAACTGTCTCCATGGCAACCTCCTTGAAAATCAAGGAGTCTTAATGACATGGAGAAGCCATGTCACACTGCTCCCTTCTCAATGCTGGTCATCCCGAACAGCACCATCATAACGGGCCAGATGATCCAGGTGTACCACTAACTTCTTTCTGCGGGGCATCTTCTGGATGCGGTAGACCACATCATTAATTGTCTTTACCACCTGGTATGGATCTGCCCATGGTGGTTGAAGTTTTGGGGAGCGTCTCTTGGTCTGGGTACGACGGTATAACCAGGCTAGGTCACCTGTGTCTGTTTCGTAAAGTTGTTGTTGTTGTTGTTGTTTTCTAGTGCCTTGCATGTGGCAATGAAGCCATTAGCATTCGTGCTTTCCAATACTTTTGAACTGTAGTTCCTTCTGATCTTAATGCTTCACAGGTCTTCAAGTGGCCTGTTTCGTAAAGTAATAAACAAGAAGTATCGCCAATGTAGTAATAATGTATAGAGGCCATACGAATATAAAAAATTAGCCTTACACTAATATAATATTCCAAGCAGATATTTGTGAACGAGTGGCACGACACCTCCTCCTGAAATTGTTGCTTTGACTGAACTATCCAGTTCCTCATCCCCTCTGATTGCCAATTGGATGTGTCTCCGATTGATGCGCTTCAATTTTAAACTCTCGGAAACTTTGCCGGCTAGCTCGAGGACTTCAGCGACCAAATACTCCAGAATTGGTGCATTATATATTGCTGCTGTTCCAGCAACACAGACGTGGCTTTTCTTGTTTAGCTGTCGGTGAATTCTTCCCACTGGAAACCGTATTCCGGCTCTTTCAGATCGTGATATAGCTTTTGCCTTGAGCTTTCCCGAGTTTTTCATTGCTTTGCCATCAGACATTGCAAATCTCAATTTTTTATTTGCTCATAACACAAGTACACATGTAATCTCAAACTTCAAGTACAGCCACACTAGTAGTTTAACCTTCCCAAACTCTTCCCAATAAAACTGTCTCCATGGCAACCTCCTTGAAAATCAAGGAGTCTTAATGACATGGAGAAGCCATATCACACTGCTCCCTTCTCAATGCTGGTCATCCCGAACAGCACCATCATAACGGGCCAGATGATCCAGGTGTACCACTAACTTCTTTCTTCGGGGCATCTTCTGGATGCGGTAGACCACATCATTAATTGTCTTTACCACCTGGTACGGATCTTCCCATGGTGGTTGAAGTTTTGGGGAGCGTCTCTTGGTCCGGGTAGGACGATATAACCAGGCTAGGTCACCTGTGTCTGTTTCGTAAAGTAATAAACAAGAAGTATCGGCAATGTAGTAATAATATAGAGAGGCCATACCAATATAAAAAATTAGCCTTACACTAATATAATATTCCAAGCAGATATTTGTGAATGAGTGGCATGACACCACCTCCTGAAATTGTTGCTTTGACTGAACTATCCAGTTCCTCATCCCCTCTGATTGCCAATTGGATGTGTCTCCGATTGATGCGCTTCAATTTCAAACTCTCGGAAACTTTGCCGGCTAGCTCGAGGACTTCAGCGACCAAATACTCCAGAATTGGTGCATTATATATTGCTGCTGTTCCAGCAACACGGACATGGCTTTTCTTCTTTAGCTGTCGGTGAATTCTTCCCACTGGAAACTGTATTCCGGCTCTTTCAGATTGTGATATAGCTTTTGCCTTGAGCTTTCCCGAGTTTTTCATTGCTTTGCCGTCAGACATTGCAAATCTCAATTTTTTCATTTGCTCATAACACAAGTACACATGTAATCTCGAACTTCAAGTACAGCCACACTACTAGTTTCTGTCTCTTAACCTTCCCAAACTCTTCCCAATAAAACTGTCTCCATGGCAACCTCCTTGAAAATCAAGGAGTCTTAATGACATGGAGAAGCCATGTCACACTGCTCCCTTCTCAATGCTCATCATCCCGAAAAGCACCATCATAACGGGCCAGATGATCCAGGTGTACTACTTACATCTTTCTTCGGGGCATCTTCTGGATGCGGTAGACCACATCATTAATTCTCTTTAACACCTGGTATGGCCCTTCCCGTGGTTGTTGAAGTTTTGGGCAGCATCCCTTGGTCCGTTTTCTTTTTATATATATATCAAAAGACGCCACACTTGTGACAAGTTGGGTTTGACCAACTAAAAACCCCTATCTATCCTGCTCACATTACGGACCGCCTTTCAGCATTACATCGTAAATGTGGCATCAGTGTTCAACCCCTTGTGTCGTCCTTTTTGTTTTCTTTGAGGATGCTTATTATCATATCCACAATCAGGTTCCATTTTTTGTCACTTTCTAACATTTGTGGTATAATGTTTCTCACAGTGAGATTTAGCCTAGTTTGTTGAACATATTTTTGCCTATGGTAGTCCCAGTTTTTGCAAGAAAGAATCGTATGTTCTGGTGTGTCCTTTTTTCCGCAGTACACACATTCTGAGCTGAGTACCAGGTTCATTTTGAACAAGTAAGCTTTAAATTTTCCATGTCCAGTCATTAATTGGGTAAGATAATATCTAATTTGGCCATGGGTCCTGTTCAGCCAGGGTTCTATTTCTGGTATGAGTTGTTTAGTCCATTGGGCTGTCTCTGTTTCATGAGTCCACTCATCTTGCCATATCTGTAGCGTATGTTCTTTTATATTAACACATTGCATGTTTACTGATATGCTATTCTTATGCACTCTCTCCTGTGCTAGTAGGTGTATAGGTATAGTTCTAGCTATTACCTGTATAGCCTTTGTTGATACTGTCCTATAAGCGCTGGCGATACGGATAGCGATCTTCCTTTGGACCTCCTCCATGACTCTACGGAACGTTATTTTTGTAACCCAAGCAATCCAAGCCGGGGCACAGTATAGCATGATAGAGTTTGCCACACTACCAAGTAGTCTCCTTTTCGCTGTATTTGGACCTCTTAAATTTGGCATTATGTGGCTCAATGCAGCCATACTTTTTTCTGCCTTACTGGCTACGAACTTAATATGCGGCGACATATTTAGATTTTGTCCTAGCTTGATTCCTAGGTATTTTATTTGTTTGCTAGACTTTATTTCCTGGTTGCCAAAAATAATCGTTATTTCCTTTAAGGTTCTTCTACCTTCCAGTATAACCATTTCTGTTTTCTCTGGTGCCAGTAGTAACCCCTTTTCAATCATCCAGATTTCGATTTTGTTCAGGGACCATTCTATTTTTTCTTTTACTTCTGCTTCTGTTCTACCGCATACTATCAATGCTAAATCGTCAGCATATGCTATGGTTTTGGCTCCAGTTGGAAGTTCATAATATATAATATATATTCCATAGTGTAGGGCCCAAGACCGATCCCTGCGGCACTCCACAGCTCATGTCCAGTTTTGTATTTTTGCCTATTAGTATTTGTCTATCTTCTAAATAGCTGCAGAGTAGCTTTGTTAAATATGGATCCATGTCTGTTCTTTTAGGTTCACTAACTATGCCTCTCCAGGGCGCTGAGTTAAAAGCGTTTTTAACATCTAGTGCAATCATAACTGCAAGTTCATTTTTTTTTGCTCTGCTTCCGTCTCTACAATTTGTTTCACTGATTCTATTGCATCCAATGTTGATAAGCCCTTCCTGAATCCAAATTGTGTCTCTGCAAAGCCTTCTTTTTTATTGATCTCCTAGTCTTTTATTTATGATTTGTTAGAAAAATTTTCCTATTGCATTCAATAAGCATAGTGGTCTGTACGATACACTTCCACTAGCCTTTTTTGGTTTCTTAATGAGGATTAATCTTGCTAATTTCCATTGTCTAGGAAATCTTCCATCGACTAGCAGTCTGTTTATGGCTTTTTCAAAGATTTCAGGATATTCTGTCGAAATGTCCTTGATTACTTCAGGAGGGATTCCATCGGGGCCCGCTGCTTTTCCTGGTTTTATTCGTTTCCCAGCATCTTTTACTTCCTCTTTCGTGCACAAAGGAATTTCTTCTTTGTTAACTCTGATCTCTGGCCATGGTTTAATTTTATATGTCGGAAATAATGTTTTTGCGATATCCATTTGTTCTTCTTCCCTGAGATGTATTGGTGTTCTGCTACCTATCTTACCGATCACTATTTTATAGCCTTTACCCCATGTCCACATCCCTGCATAATTGGTTCCACGCGTCCTTTTTTGCTAACTTGAGGGCCTTTTTTAGGGCATTACGGCGTTCCCCATATTGGTTATATATGTATATCCTTTCTGGTTCTCCGATGTTATTTTTCCTGTTTATTCTAGTAACCTTTCTTCGTGCTTCGGTACTCTGCTTCCTTAGACATGCAGTCTCTTCATTCCACCAATATGCCGCCTTGTGCTTTCCTGAGCCTGATTTTCTTTTTAGCACTTGATTATATTCTGTTTCTAGGATTTTGTCTAATTGTGTTGCCTGGTTTTGGTACTCTATGTGTCCAACTTCTTGTTCTATCTTTTCGAGCAATGGTATTTTATTTTCTTCTTTATATAGCCATCCTTTTTTATATTTATTTCTTGGTGATAACGCCGGTAAGGTTTGCTTGTGCAGTTTTATGTGTATATTTTTATGGTAGCTAAGATTCTCTTCGTCATCCACGTACCACTTATTTACTAACTTGCCTACTACTTGCGAGCATATTGTGATATCTATGAAAGAACATCCGTCGTTTCTTTCAAAAGTTGGCGTTTTTCCATCGTTTAATATGTAATAATCTCTTTCGTGTATCCACTCCGCCAGTATGCTTCCTTTTTTATCTTCGATGGATGATCCCCAGCAATACGCTTTTGCGTTGAAGTCGCCCCCGATCAGTATCCTTTTGCACCTTTCTCGCCGGTCTGGGTGGCTCAGTTGGTTAGACGCTGGCCTACTGATCCCAAGGTCGCGGGTTCAAACCCGGCCCAGGCCGATGGTTTTTAAGTGTGCTTAAAAACGACAGCTCCATGTCAGTAGATTTACTGGCATGTAAAAGAACTCCTGCGGGACGAAATTCCGGCACACCGGCGACGCTGATGTGATCCTGGCAATTGACAGCGTCGTTAAACAACAAAATAATTTTTAATTTTTTTTGCACCTTTCTCCATGTTGTTCAATGCTATTTCATATAGGAATTCCTGGAATTCTTCGTTTTTAGCTTTTGGAGAGATATAACAAGAGTAGATAACCATTTAATTTATTTCTGCCCATACATATCCATTTCCACCTCCAGTTTTCCGTATTTTTGGGCTATATGCAGATACGTAGATTGCAGCATCTATTTTCCTGTCCTTTAGCCATTTTGGATTTGTTTCTACCATGTTTTATTTGGTTCTGCTACTAGTGCTAGCATTATGCTAAGTCTGGTACATTTATGCATGAGGAGATCCATGGCTCGTCTGCTGCTGTCTACATTGACCTCTAGTAATTTCATGGTCGATTATCGTACTCCTCCCTTTTCTCCCTTTCCTGGACTTAAACCAGTCTCCTATATTCTGAGCAGTGCATTGTTTCTGCTTTGTGTTCGCCTGAGTGACATTTTGTGCTATTTTGACATTCTTTAATTTTGTTACCTACTTCTCCGTAATTATGACACGTTTTATCTCTTTTTGTATTTTGACGTTCTTTAGCATTATACCCCACTCTATAACATTTGTAGCATCTTTTAAGCAGGTTTGTTGCCCTTACCCTCCATCTGTCCCATCCATCTCCTATTTTTTTCTTCGCTGTGAGGTAGTTTGCCTTCTCAGAGCTTAATGTCACGAACGCATACTTAACGCCTTGTGCATTTGCTTTTTTTGCCATTTTTACTAGTAAGGTATCTTCAGTATTATTTATTTCTTGTTTTATTACGTTTTTAACATCCTCTTCTTGAACTGTCTCATCTATGTCCAGTATCATCACTGTTTGTTCTCTTGTTTTAATTTGAACTTCAGCTAACTTATGTAATTTGGTAGTAAGTAACTGCGTAAAATTTCTTGTTTTCCAGACTCTTTACTTTTATTTTGATCTGTATACTTCCATCCTTATTTTTACTTTTCTGGTTTATAACAATGCCTTCCGATTTTACATTTTGTTTGACGTTTTTGATAATGTCTGCATATGTTTTACCTCCAACGGGTTTTATAACCATTGTATCTTCACTTTTCGTTTTATTTTTCTTCGCTATCTCCATTTCATTTTCTTCAGGGATATTTTGGTTATATCTCCTATTTACATACATAGGTATTTGCACTAAATTTTTTCTACCAAAATACTCCATAACTTTCCTGACGCTTATTTCATCCGTTTGCTTTGTAGCTATACAGGAAATATTGTTTCTTCCGTTTGCCTTAGTTATGTTTTGGATCTTTGCTAGGTTATCCATTAGATTACACTTATCTTCCATTGTTCTTCCTCCGTCCTTTGTGGCGATAATATAGATGTACCTCTTATTTTCTTTAATGCTGAAGTCATCAGTCATTGTTTCATTTGAAGTTACACTACATATCATTTTTCCATCGCTTAGTTTACCTCCTTCTAATACCCTTTGTATTTGGGGATTTACAAGCAAAATCTTATCCATTTTTTTTCCTTCCCACTCTTCTTGCTCATTTGTGATTATAATTAAATCTTCATTCTCCATTTTGAGCACTTCACCATGCTTGAGTATGCTATTGAGATAAACTTCTTCCGGCCATTTTTTATTAACTATATCTTGCAATTCTTGCTTGCTTAGGGTCTTTTTCAGCTCCTCTTCGATTTCGAGTATATCTTTTTCTTTTTCTTGCTGATGCTTAGTCATTGTCTGGGTGCTGACTTCCTTTGTTTCTTTTAGATTACATGTGCTTTCTCTCTCAGTCAGCTCCTTCATAATTTCAGTTATATACTTTGTGACACTAGGGATTCTTGTTAAATAGTCATCTAGCTTTCCATTGCATTTTTTATTTCCTTTTTTGTGCATGGTATGTTCTTTTTCAATTTTTTTGCTGGAAGATCTTTCGTTCTTCTTTATCTTTTAAAATTCTTTCAGGTGTCTCCACTTTCTTTCTTTTACTTTCTCTTCCATTCATCTGATCTTTATTTTCTTCTAGGCTGATTTTCTTTCCCTTACTTATATCAAGAGTAGTGCTAAGGGCAATTTCCACGTTTAAACTACCTGTGGACCCTCTTCTCACTTGCGTTGGTGAACGCTCAATCAGGGGTCGTTTCTTAAAAGGATCAAAGACCACTTCCATTTCTCCTTTCAAGTCCTCTGTGTTCCTTGTTTCAAGTTTCGTTCTAGTAGTGTTTTCCAGCAGCGCAGCCTGGTTGCCTACCGCAGATGCTTGGCAGTCGCTTGATGACGATCGGCTTGGGCCTGCCTTCTCACCTTGGTCCGGGTAGGACGGTACAACCAGGCTAGGTCATGAGGCTGTTGGCAGGCGCCGATTTAGGATGCTGCCCGTTGTTTCTGAGTCACCCCCTCAGCACCTCACAATTTACGTAGAATAGAAGGGTGAAGCCGAGGTTTTCCTTGGGCCGCTCTTGCATGTAGACTCTTATCTATATCGGGGTGGGAACGTCCTGGATATGTTTATTTTAGGAAAACACACGACTGCGTATTTGAATATCTTTATTCTCAAAACTATCTTAAGTTCACTCGCTACCGGGTTTATGTGTATAAGAGAAGATGTTTGCAGTAGCCCGCCGAAAAATGTTGTTTGTTCTGCCCAGTCTTCACACACCCGTCTTCAGCGACATCCAAGTGAGTTGTGTGTCCCCTTTCTACTGTTCTATCCGCTTACCTGGAAATTTACCCTTTTGTTTAAAAGTCATTCACCTAAACGGTACCATTTACTCAGCTTGTGCTAATGGCGTAGGGTGAAAGAATCCTACCCTCACTTTGTATGGGCAGTTTCATATATCCTCACGAGAATTTTGTCATGGGATTTTTGAGAGACGATGTCAAAATTCTCGTGATATCCCATCATGGTATCTGGCATGTTACTATAATATATGCCTAATTAGTGAATTTTCCTTGCTCATTAGAATGCGTGTTTTTCTTTTTCTCCTAGCGTGACTATATGTGACTGTGGTGAGCGAGTGAACCTTATTACTGAATCAGTACATAAAAATACAATACAGTACATAAAAATATTTCACAAAATGAACCATAACATATGGACACAGTTGATAACATTTGAATACACAGTAATTTTAAACACTAATGCAATACATAATTCTCACTACTGCCAACTATGTCATATGGGCAAATTCTATTTACACTTGAATACACCATAATTTGCGTAATTGAATACATATAAATGACTTCACTACTGCATACTATGACAGGTGGACAAGTTCAGTTACTATTAATATACAACAATTTTATACAAGCACATTCACTTCAGAATTTCTCCCCTCTGATATTCTTTTCTGGATAGTTTTCTGTCTATCTTACCAATTGTATATCACTGAACTTAACCTGAGGATTCACGTTTGTTCTGACCATGTTTATGTCCAGGTCCACTGTTTTACACATATTAACATAAATTTAGCTGTTATACTCTGCACACAATAATTTTATATTTGGAACATACATATTATTTGGTTACAACAAAATTATTATCCAATATATGTATTTTCTTTAATGTACACATCTACATGCACGAACATAAAACATAACTGCAATTATTTTTACAAATCGTATTCCATCAATATCATCATATGTTAAGCTATTTTACACATGTATGTTCCTACATACTCTGGCGTAGCTACTTTCTGCGTCAGTGCTCCTTGCGTCAATTTTCTCGGTCGTAATAATTACATTTTTTTAAAGCTGCTTTAATCTTCATATTATTCATTCATTCACTCTTTTACCTTTAGTGATTGCATTTTAATGATGGAATTAGATTTTTTTACATCATTCGTGCCTGACCGCGTAACACCTCCCATCAAATTAGATCTCAAACAATTCTAGGTTTATTCCTAGTATTACTGCAATGCATAACAGTTAATAATGCTTAATTTAATTTTCTGATGCTACTTTAAACGGGCGTATATTATATTATACTTATATTTTCTTAAACATCTCCCAGTCTTAACGTCCTTCAGGGTGTACATCCCATATTTATGTCTGAACTTCGACCTGTCGGCTATTTCAAACAAATCTTGGTTGAGTTGCATAAGCCTGTTTAATCTGCGAAAACGCCTCTATGTGTCACTATGATCTCAAACATCCTTGTTTCTTGCTCAATCTGACTACCTGAGTGATACATTCCTTAACGCATTCGTTGAACGACCTTTCTGCATTCTTAAGTTCTTTGTATTTGTCGAATACTCTGTGTATACCTTCTAAACCAGTTTCAAGGCTCGCGACCGTATTCACGCTAACGAAAATTCTAATTGTTTCCCCCTTTTGGGTCGCTATGCTTGCCTGTGCACTATACCTATTGCACCATTATTTTACTAACTCTCGTGCGAAATTTTCAATACTTATTACTTCGACAAAGAATTCCTCTTAATGCAAAATGCGTTATTCTCCGTTTATGTTTATATATCGTCTGTAGCACTGACCGAGGTAAAAAGTACGGTGGTTGTTTTTTCAGATATCTTAGATGTTACACATGACTTCTCATAATCGATTACAGGGCATTTAGCCATTTAATAACTCGCTCTCGATAATTATCTAAGTTACAAGGCCTATTGTTTCGGAACAGTCATTCTAGGAGGTCCCCAGCGGGATATCAGACCTTATGTCTTCATTTCGGATGACCTGTGGAGACGTCATGCACCTCAACTTTAGTTTTCCGTCATTTGTGGAGATTGCAACCTCCGGTTTTCAATTGTTATCGGGTGTTCGTTGCTCAGTGAAGGTGAGTGTGTCTGTTCCTGTGTATGTGGAGTTGGGCTGTTATTATTACTTAATCGGCATGACCGATCACCATAGTATCTATGGTTGTTTCGGTTTCTATTCCCTGCATCAGACCTATCCCACTCGTTTCGGTAGTTCCTCTGCTGGCTTCCTCTACCTGAATTTCTACTTCTAGAGAATGGCATGAAATGCACCAGATAATTTTGGTATGACCTCGGGTTATATCGGTCATTTCTGTGATCGTAAGTCACTTCGGCATTTCTGTCATACGGCCTGTTATTTCTCGGCCTCCCTGACTGACCCACGTTATTATGTCTGTTTGGAGGTCCCTGTGCCCTCATCCCATCATTTCGATGTGGCGGTTGGTTGTGACGGTTTGCCCTCTCCCAGGAGCTTTGTCCGGCAAACTGTGGTCCGTGACCCTGCAAAGCTGCTAGTAATTCTATCGCTTCACTAAGAGTTCGCGGTCTCGCTACTACCAGGTGGTGACGGGTGACGTCAGGATAGTGCCTTACCATTAACAATATAAATTCCGATTCGGGCATTGGTGGCTCTAACAATTTACTTAACTGACCTAATCGCAGAAAGTAATCGGTCATTGATTCTCGACTTCCCTGATGGTATTTTCCATTGTTTATTGGGCTTCTTACATTATGCTGTGCAGCCCCGCTCCAATACTTCTGTAAGAATGCGGTCCTAAAATGCTCATATTGGGCGAATTCCCCGATTGTTAACCTGAACCAACTCAGAGTGAACCTGTCAGGCTTCTCTGTATAATAATCATCCAATAATTATCGGGAATTCCCCTCAAACCGAAATATGCCTTAATATCGTTTATGAACTGTTTTGCATTGTCGCGTTCACTGTCAAATTTTGGCAGTGGGAGTTTGTTTAAAAACGGCATTGTCACTGTTATTGGTTGTTGTGGCTCGGGTACACTGGGCATATTGTAGCTCGCATTCGGGGATGACGAGTGAGCACATAGCCGGTCTCTTGTCCTACCCTCAACACTTAATCTACTACCTGAGGCTACGGGAAGCGGAGAAGCGTGGTCCTGTACATTACTTATATTACAATTTTTCATCACCTCCACCTGTTGGACTGTGATTTCCCTTATCCTAATGTGCATTCTGGACGGCAACTGCTTGTGTTATCTCGCCTCGCAATTGTTAATTTCGCTCATTTGTGAATCTTGAGCGTCACTTACTATTTTTTTTATGCTTTCCATTTCGGCAGTTAACCCGGTTTCCAATGACTTTTGCTTGTCCTGTAGTGCAACACAAGCAGTTTTCATCTCAGTTTGCACTTTCTTTAAATCACTAATTACATTTTCATTTATAGTATTTCTGATGCTGCCAATCTCTTCGCCACACTCTAACCTGATTTGCATTACCTCCCCCTGAGTGGAGTGCAATTCATTTCTCACCAGGCTGATTTCTCCTCAGAGAACTTTGCACTAATTTCACCTCATTCATCACATTATTAATTTGTTTTTCCAACTTGTTTAGTTCTCCCTGTTTCTCTGCAAGCTTACGCTCCTGATTGTCAAGCTGTTGACTTAATCTTTCCTCCTGTAAGGTTAATCTATTATCCAACTGTGTTTGTGTGTGATGTGATTTACTGTTTTAATTGTGTTACTTGGGAAGACATTTTGGTTTCCAGGTTTATCATTTTCCCCAAAAGTTGCTGCATGAGACACTCTATATTTCTCGATTCTAAATTTTGCGAAGGGGTAGACTGCTCAGCCATTTTGTCTATTACGTTTACTATTTTTTTTCTCAGCAACATTCACTTATTCCCCTCTAACTAAATACTATTTTAATCCCTATATTGGCAGCACCTGTGTACATCTACAATCCTCTTAAAACTACAACAAAAAACATATAAACATTGACATATTAACAAAGACATTCACACTTACTCTTTCTTGTAGTACATTTCTACGTCGCATTGTACCTGCTTGATGAGGAGCACTATTTTGATGTGGCTCACTGGAGGTCCTGTTGAGTTGCTGTTGCTCCTCTCGACATCGGCTTCCTGCTGCTGTTGGTCTTGCGATGGCCCATACGTAGTTTCGTCGTCCTCCGTCGTCTATGCTGTGAATCCAGGACTTCCGTGAAGAAAAGCCGCATGTTGTTGCGCCGATTTATGAGGCTGTTGGCGGGCGCCGATTTAGGATGCTGCCCGTTGTTACTGAATCTCCCTCTCAGCACCTCACAATTTACGTAGAATAGAAGGGTGAAGCCGAGGTTTTCCTTGGGCCGCTCTTGCATGTAGACTTATCTATATCAGGGGGTGGGAACGTCCTGGATATATTTATTTTAGGAAAACACACGACTGCATATTTGAATATCTTTATTCTCAAAACTATCTTAAGTTCATTCGCTACCTGGTTTATGTGTATACGAAAAGATGTTTGCAGTAGCCCACTGAAAAATGTTGTTTGTTCTGCCCAGTCTTCACACACCCGTCTTCAGCGACATCCAAGTGAGTTGTGTGTCCCCTTTCTACTGTTCTATCCGCTTACCTGGAAATTTACCCTTTTGTTTAAAAGTCATTCACCTAAACGGTACCGTTAACTCAGCTTGTGCTAATGGCGTGGGGTGAAAGAATCCTACCCTCACTTTGGACAGTTTCAGTCACCTGTGTCTGTTTCATAAAGTAATAAACAAGAAGTATTGGCAATGTAGTAATAATGTAGAGAGGCCATACGAATATCAAAAATTGGCCTTACACTAATATAATATTCCAAGCAGATATTTGTGAATGAGTGGCACGACACCTCCTCCTGAAATTGTTGCTTTGACTAAACTATCCAGTTCCTCATCCCCTCTGATTGCCAATTGGATGTGTCTGGGATTGATGCACTTCAATTTCAAACCCTCAGAAACTTTGCCGGCTAGCTTGAGGACTTCATCGGCCAAATACTCCAGAATTTGTGTATTATATATTGCTGCTGTTCCAGCAACACGGACATGGCTTTTCTTCTTTAGATGTCGGTGAATTCTTCCCACTGGAAACCGTATTCCGGCTTTTGCAGATCGTGATATAGCTTTCGCCTTGGGCTTTCCCGAGTTTTTCATTGCTTTGCCGTCAGACATTGGAAATCTCAATTTTTTATTTGCTCATAACACAAGTACACATGTAATCTCAACCTTCAAGTACAGCCACACTACTAGTTTCTGTCTCTTAACCTTCCCAATAAAACTGTCTCCATGGCAACCTCCTTGAAAATCAAGGAGTCTTAATGACATGGAGAAGCCATGTCACACTGCTCCCTTCTCAATGCTGATCATATCGAACAGCACCATCATAACGGGCCAGATGACCCAGGTGTACCACTAACATCTTTCTTCGGGGCATCTTCTGGATGCGGTAGACCACATCATTAATTCTCTTTACCACCTGGTACGTTCCTTGCCATGGTTGTCGGGACATGGCATCCGCATTGGCGTGAATCTTCCCTCTACGATGTTTGGACGTGAAGTCGTACTCCTGCAGCCTCTGGACCCAATGGGCTGTCCGGCCCTCCAGATTTCTGTCGGTCTGGGTGGCTTAATTGGTTAGACGCTCGTCTACTGATCCCAAGGTCACGGGTTCAAACCTGGCCCAGGCCGATGGTTTTTAAGTGTGCTTAAAAACTACAGCTCCATGTCAGTAGATTTACTGGCATGTAAAAGAACTCCTGCGGGACAAAATTCCGGCACACCGGCGACACTGATGTGATCCTGGCAATTGACAGCGTCGTTAAACAACAAAATATTTTTTTTCCTCCAGTGTTCTAAAGTTAAGTAACCAGGTTAGGGTGGAGTCGTCTGTCCTCAGGTGGAATGACTGACCGTACAGGTACTTGTGGAAGTGCTCCAAGGTTTTCACTACCGCCAGTAGCTCTCGCCGGGTGACGCAGTAGTTCTTCTCTGCCTTGGACAACGTCTTGCTGTAGTAGGCTATCACCCGCTCATGGCTGTCCTGAACTTGGGATAGTATGCCTCCAATGCAATGGTCACTGGTGTTGGTGTCCACAATGAAGGCGTTGCCTGCTTGTGGGAATCCCAAAATAGGAGCACTGCAAAGAGTCCTCTTCAGCTGCTGGAGAGCGCCTTCGGCGTCCTCCGTCCACTCATAAGGCCGGTGTCCTTCCATCAGGTGAGGGAGGGGCTTGGCGATGTTGGAGAAACCTTTATGAAGCGACAGTAATAGCTGCACGACCCCAGGAAATTGCTGTGCTATATATTGCTGCTGTTCCAGCAACACAGGCATGGCTTTTCTTCTTTAGCTGTCAGTGAATTCTTCCCACTGGAAACCGCATTCCGGCTCTTTCAGATTGTGATATAGCTTTCGCTTTGGGCTTTCCCGAGTTTTTCATTGCTTTGCCGTCAGACATTGCAAATCTCAATTTTTTATTTGCTCATAACAGAACTACACATGTAATCTTAACCTTCAAGTACAGCCACACTACTAGTTTCTGTCTCTTAACCTTCCCAAACTCTTCCCAATAAAACTGTCTCCATGGCAACCTCCTTGAAAATCAAGGAGTCTTAATGACATGGAGAAGCCATTCACAATATTAAGATCCACATTGTAAGAGCAGTATATTTGTACCAAAGTATCACGTTTCTGTTTAATTTAGAACAGTGTTGTGTTTCTCTAGTCTTTTCTCCCTTCTCCCCACCTTATATTTATTATCACTTTACAAAAAATGAAAGGTTTAAATAGAGTACAATGCTAAAATAAAACCAGTGACATTTTGGTGCAATTTTAACATATTTGCTTCTATTTCTCACCTGACCAGTTAGTTGGTCATTTTTGTAGTTTATAAACCATTCTTAATGAACGTAATATCAATAAGGTGTGCATAATCAATGCACATGTCTTGTTTCATGTTCTGACTATGGTTGCCACTATAAAAATATTTTGGAAATACTGAATGACCCATAGACAACACATAAATTTGTGGTTAAAGTTTAAACCTTCTGACCATGAAGATTCTAGGGCAGTGTCCTCCCTGTAAATAAAAGAAAGAAAAATCAACATTTAATTATAAATCTCTTCGTTGCTTATATGCTAAATGGAGCTATTGCAGTTGTGTCATTGAGGGAAAACAGGGCGGTTACCTTTTCCCCCTTACTAGTTACACTTCGCTGGTGACGTAATACATATGAGGGCAAGGAAGAATGCTGGGAGAATTCCGGTTGGAATGTGTAATGGGATATGTTGACACCCAACACTGACATTCTTATTTTGTGTAACTCGGAGTGCAAACGTACTCCATTTGCCAATGTTAGTCACCTTTACCCTCCATGGCCATGTCAGTAAGCCAAAGCGAGCACCTTTGAGCTAATGTTTTAATTACAGAGTGAATTTCATACTTCATGTCCATGCAGAAATCTGTGTCTGTAAGTAGTATTAGGGGGAGAGATGAACAGAGTTAAATTTATTTAATTTAAAAGGTGAGTCAATTAACAACACTTACATTTATAATTTTCCGGAACACATTTCGGAGGTTAATTTTCCTCCATTATCAACCGGACAATAACTGGGTTTCCATGCTGTGGATGGCGATGCTTCTGATCTTTCTTCTTGTAACGGTTCAAGGAACTTGCTGAAAATATCTTTCTGGGGAATGTCGAAATTAAATACTCAGTTTCTATTTTTTAAAATGAAGATTTATTCCTATGTGGACAGCTCTTGTTTAGTGTTATTAATTGACTCACCTTCTAAATTAAATTGATTATAACAACACTGTTTTCAAACTTCTAAGAAAGGAAGAGAGTTAAATTACTTTAAATGTATGTAAGGAACAGGGATATAAGGAAGAGTTTGATATAATGTGAGGCATTTTGCTATTAGTTCCCCTCTCCAGTCTTTCCAATATGAAGTAATTCAACTTAACTGCTGCAAACCATGCATGCAGAAAAAACTAGTCCAATCCAAAATATGATTTACAATATAAGAATAGATTTTAAATTAAGTTCAGATGTGTAATTATGGCATGCTTGAAAATATAGACTTGCATTTTAGTTAAATCATTCTAGAACAGATAATATTGATTACTGTTGCTTGGTCACTTTCACGTGTATGTTACCAATAATCATGTGATTCCACACTTACATCAATTTCAAACACAGGCTTCAAATACAAGTTAGTTGAAGTTGTAAGAAATACTCAGATGATTCAAAACTGCTTTTTTGTCGAAATCACATTGGTGGCTGGCTGAAGTTTTGGACCAGTGTGATATTTAGAGCCATTTTTTAACATTTAAGTTTTGAGCAAGAATGCTGTTACATAATCGGATTTGGCTCTGTAAATCTTATGTCATCAAAATTGCAACAAATCCACAAGGAAGAGAAAAAAATCCTTATGAAATATGCAATTAATTTTCTGGCTAAGAGCCTAGAAAACCTGCAAAAACTGATCTTACAGTTAAACAGAATGTTTCAAAATTATAAAATCCAGGGGTATCATTTAGGAGGACCCCCTTCTCCTCAAGTTATCAGAAATAATTAGGCAACTGGTTATTATTGCTCTACCAAAATAAAAATTATGACTTACAACTGTATTTTTAATGCAAGTATTTCACATTCAAGAAATCAAATAATTTGTTTAGGCTAAACGTGTCATTAGGAAAACTGCTTCAGGCAATCTTGCATCCCCCCCAATCAGAAATTGAATTGACACTCTTGATAAAAGCCATGTTGAAAGCAAGAAATGACAAATTGAGGAGCGTTTTTTCAAAACTCGATAGATGCACAAAATGCATTTCTTAGAAAAACGGTTTTTTTCTATTTGTTGGCAATACTAACTGGTTAGTACAGCAACTATATTAATCATTCAATTCTCCTTCCTGATATGTCTCATTGAATGTTATTTATTTTAACCTTTTTATAATACATAATGTACTATACAACCAGCATATTAATGTTAATAAGTATTATTTTGTTAGGTATAAACTTAAAAACTAAGTACTGCTACATTCACAATAACAATATATTTTGTTTTATTTATATAACATATTGAATACACACAAAGAAATTTCAAACAATATGAATAAGTAAGCTTTAACCTTTATTAGTGCTTGTGCAGTCTGTAAATGGTTGTTAGTTCGTTTCTCTTTTCCACATCTGCCTCTGTCTTAATCTTCATCAGTCCCATTTTGCAGGTTGAGCATGTGTCAGTGTGTGGTGTACGGAATGGAAGATTTAAGAAGTTGTAAAATATGTTTATATATTTTGACAAGGAGCAGACTGGTAGATTTCTGAATCATCTTTCGTTGCAAAAGTTGGTCCACATTTTTCTGATATTAATTTCTGGAGGTAAATATTGTGACATGGCTTCTCCATGTCATTAAGACTCTTTGATTTTCAAGAGGTTGCCATAGAGACAGTTTGAGTTGTTGAGGATTAAAAGACAGAAACTAGTAGTGTGTGAGAGTTTGGAAAGATTAAGAGACAGAAACGAGTAGTATGGCTGTACTTGAAGCTTGAGAAAATAAAAAAAGATTTGCTAAATTTGTTACATTTGGTGTCAGGAAGTGGGATTCGTCGAGTTGCTTCTAGTTTCATTACATCGTCGTTAGAAGTTGCAACGTTAGAACCAAGATGGAGGGAGATTCGGAAACCAGGATGATGGCAATGATGAAAGAATTATTTGCCAAAATGGAAACGAGAAACGACAACCTCGCTGCCGAGCTGAAAGAGATGAAGACGGAGCTATCGGCGAAAATTGACGAGCAACTGGCTGGCGTGACGGAAGGCGTGGAAGAACTCGGCGAAAAGGTGGAAGACCTCTGCCAGCACGTGGACGTCGTGGAGGACGACGGGGAACGTCTTGGCGCCCTGGTAGTAAGAGTTGACGAGAGCGTCAAAGTACTGGATGCCAGGGGCAGACGGAATAGCGCGGAGCCGGGGAGGGAGCACCTAGTGGCCGAGGCGACAGTTGCGCCCGTTTCGGATGATATGAGGGAAGACGTGGAACAACTCGGCGAACGGATTGGCGTGACGGAAGACGTAGAACAACTCGGCGAACGGATTGGCGTGACGGAAGACGTGGAACAACTCGGCGAAAAGGTGGAAGACCTCTGCCAGCACGTGGACGTCGTGGAGGACGACGGGAAACGTCTTGGCGCCCTGGTAGTAAGAGTTGACGAGAGCGTCAAAGTACTGGATGCCAGGGGCAGACGGAATAGCGCGGAGCCGGGGAGGGAGCACCTAGTGGCCGAGGCGACAGTTGCGCCCGTTTCGGACGATCAGCAGGGAAGCGCACAAGCAAACGAGCAACACGCGAGAACCGACTTGGCGTGTGACATGGGGGGACCGTCGGGGCCATCCAATCACCTGACGCATAGTGCCGTGAACGGAAGAATGGTGGACATCATCGTGGACGGCAGGATACAGGAGAGGCCGTGCCGAGCACGAGTGAACACGAGTGCAGCGGTGGACGCGACTCGCGCGGATGTGGTGGGGTTTGTTGCCGGACCCATCGGAAGCAAGGTGGCTGCGAAGGTGCGCCAGAGAGGTCGGCGGACATGGTACCCAGTGAGCCGTTTCAAAGTGCGCAGGATGGCCCGTCAACACACCAGGAAGAAGGGCAACTGGACGAGGGACCGTCAAGACCGGCGGTACTGTTGCAGAATTTCGAAGCAGGATGGCATACATCGTCCTACCTGGACCAAGGGACACTATCCAACAGCGATACCTAGGATCGTGCCCCCTGGAGAGCGAGGTCCTACTGGCCCTCAAGGTTTACAAGGATTCCCTGGCCCTCAGGGTCTGGTAGGCTTGCCTGGAATGAAGGGTGAACGTGGATTCCCAGGAATGAAAGGTGAACAGGGCAATCCAGGACCTCCAGGACAAGCTGGTGCACCAGGACCTGAAGGACCTAAGGGTGACTCAGGCTCTCAAGGACAACATGGAGCTCCAGGACAACCTGGTCCACAGGGCCCTCCAGGAGACAGAGGACTTCCAGGATTACCCGGCCCAACAGGACCTGCTGGCCTCAGAGGTCAGAGAGGTGCACAAGGTGAGACAGGTCTTCCAGGGCCACCTGGTCCAAATGGACCTCCAGGACCAGCAGGAGAACGGGGTCTTCGAGGAGAAACTGGACCACAGGGTGTAGAAGGGCCACAGGGAGCTAGAGGAAAGCCAGGACCTCCAGGGCCAGAGGGAGGTAAGGGTGATAGAGGAGAAGAAGGTCCAAAGGGTGCAAAAGGACACCGTGGTCTCATTGGTCTACAAGGGTTACCTGGACCTCAGGGACCTCCAGGAGACAAAGGCATGACTGGACCTCCAGGATTGTCGGGAAAAGATGGTGAACCTGGAACTAAAGGTATGCCTGGAAGAGATGGAAACCCAGGACCTCAAGGTATACCAGGACCACCAGGCCCTCGTGGACCACCAGGAGAAGAGGTTCGATGGGTTAATCCACCGGGGCGCAAGGGAGATGCCACAGTGATAGTGCTGGTCGGGACGACCAGCTCTGAGGAGGGAGCAGTGTGACATGGCTTCTCCATGTCATTAAGACTCTTTGATTTTCAAGAGGTTGCCATAGAGACAGTTTGAGTTGTTGAGGATTAAAAGACAGAAACTAGTAGTGTGTGAGAGTTTGGAAAGATTAAGAGACAGAAACGAGTAGTATGGCTGTACTTGAAGCTTGAGAAAATAAAAAAAGAGTTGTTAAATTTGTTACAATATCCTCTCCTTGATTTTGCTCTTCCATAATGGCTTTCTCTACATCTGTACTTCTTAATGTCTTGCTTTATAGCAGCAGTAATGCCCTTCTGTAATATTCCTGTTCTGTCACCTCCTCTGGTTTCCTTTGACGCATTTGCAGATAAGTGAAAGTTTATATCCAGGAGAGATAATTTATCTTTTGTCACCCCTGTGATTCCTTGGAAGCTTGCAGCACATACTGACAATACTCGGCCACCATTAGTTCTCACACTGTATATAATGCTAACAGTCTGCTTTCTATTTGCAGCTTCTTTCTTCACCACTCTGCAATTGGGAGATGTAATACTCATATGTTTCATAAGGAATTTATCTTGATCTATTTTGTTGAGCATGGAAAGATGTTGGTGAAATCCACTTATATCATTATAAGTCAAATCAGCTGCATCACAGTGCTTATGCCCTTTACTTTTAGGATTTTGTGGAGTGCACTTGAGACCATATGAACATGTAATTGCTGGAGTATGAGCTTTCTTTGACTTCCATTTTGATTTCCTTTCCTTGTTTTTGCAATTCCTACCTCCAGCGCATTCTACGACTGGTACAGTTTCACAATCTGAGCTCCTGTCCATTGTGCATAGTACAGTGCAGTGTCTCAACTAAGAATAAAAATGTCATGTAAGTATAACAAAGCTTGTAGAAGCACCTGCCTGCTGTGCAAGGGGTTTGATTCCCGGCAGGGGGGTAGGAATTTTTCTCCAGCCAAGATTATTCTTCATCCTTCTCTGAGTCTGGAAGTGTGAATGTGTGTGTGTGAATTCAACGTATAAAAACTCCCAAAGACCGAAAAACCCACTGTTAAATGAGTAACACCATTGCCATTAGGCAAGGCCACCGATATGACCTCTGCAGTTAAAGGCGGGATATAAATGGTACAAAAAAAAAGCTTGCAGAAATGAATGTGAAATCCAAACGCACAACCTGAGTTCGCAGTTATTACCAACAATGCAGCAGTGTACAAAGCTTGCAGAAAGGTTTGAGAATTCCAAGAATCGCAATAGTGAGACTGCAGTCAATGCCAACATGAATTTCATAGAATTCAAGTTGCTACACTTTGGATAATAAAATCATAAAATTGCATCTATCGACCTTTGCTTTAACTGAGCAAGTGCATCTATCAAGTTTTGAGAAAACTGTTAATATTCCACACCTTCTACACAGGACAAGAATCGAATGTTATAAAATCTGATTTCACAGAACGATGCAGAAGGTGAAAATTATGCCAATACTGTACATAACTCAATTTCGTAAAATTTTGCATCTATCAAGTTTTCGAAAAAACGCTCCTCAATTCTTCTACTTGACTATGGAATTGTTTCTCAATTACCACAAAAATCTGCAGTAGCAATATGTTGATTAGTCGCGGGCCATGATCGGCGGTTCATCTATATGGGAATGGAATATTTAACTCTTCTAGTAGATTTGCAGAATTTTACAGGAAGAAGAATGTATTTCTTAGAAATGTTTAAGTGTTACAGGAATAATTACTTCATTGCCAAATGTCTAGGCGTTTGAACAACCACAAAGACAGCAGTACCACCAATACACTAGTATCCATGTGCTCTATGTTGTTATTCTGAATCTGATAAGTACTCCAATAGATATATTAGGAAGTATATTTTCATAAAATTCAGATTTATCTTATAAAGATATGTCAGATGAAACAGAAAATTAATTTGTTGTTAAAACGAGGCCAACTGGAATTATACAGAACATTCAGTGTGCAAGGGAGCATAATGAAT
This sequence comes from Tenodera sinensis, assembly GCA_030765045.1. Classification (NCBI taxonomy): domain Eukaryota; kingdom Metazoa; phylum Arthropoda; class Insecta; order Mantodea; family Mantidae; genus Tenodera; species Tenodera sinensis. Next base: position 179,619,123 of record CM060962.1, on the reverse strand, counting down.
GTGAAGTTTATATGCTCCCTTTCCTCTGTAATTTTTGTATCCAATACGAGGAGCTAATGCATCACAATGTGTATGGTTTTATGTTTTATTATATTCATATAAATACTGTCAAAGATATTTATAATGAAAAATGCAATGTTGTAATTGTTGAAAAGAAAATCCATGACAAACACACCTTAGTTTTAGGTACAAATTATTATAATTAGTAACAGGAGTTGAGGTAAAGCTTTATTTATATATACAGGCTTTAGTGGAGCAAGTATTATTTGCAAATAGAATAAATATTTTTACATGAATAGTTTTGTAAATTGGACCACCAGTGAAACAATGCTTTAGTTGTATGTTTAAGTAGCATAAAACGTTTTACTGTAAAATATATTTTATATGTTTGTTTGGGTAGAAAGTCAGCAGTATGTTAGAACTGTTCTATGGCACATTATTAAACTTGTCTCCATCCTTTGTATAACTGTCAAAAACATTGTTTTATTAAAGGTTTAATAAATTAGAACTAATCCTAATTTTCTTCATATAATTTTACACAGAGTTAATCCATATATAAACAGCTGATTCGGATTGGTGCAAAGAGATGTTTTACCAAACAGAAAACTGTAATTTTGGTTTTTCTACCTTCATTCGAAACATTTCTTTTCATCAAAATGTACAGAATGGCTGAGTGAACATAACAGTACCATAAATTGTATTGTGAACGTCACATTTGAAACTTTGTTCGTTGTTAATTATTGTTTTCATTCATTACAATGGTACAACATTTTTTTTTTTCCTTTTCTTTGTTATTTTCTCCCCACATTCTGGAACATTTTCAAATTGAACCTAGATTACTAACCCTTCATCTTACAGCTAATGCAAGTAATCAAAATGGCATGGTTCTCAAATTCCCGAGCATTTCAGTATCTCCTTATCTAACAATAAAATTATTGTTGCCTTGCACATTATCACTCAGATGATTTGTCCAGCAGCACTACCTCTTACTCTCCTCCAGAGATTCAGTATCAAAGTAAGATTACAGTGCTCTTTTTGAAGTGATAGGTAAAATTCTAAATATGGGCACTTTTGCTTCAATAAAAATTTCAGTAAATTCAATATCACATGTGTGCACATTGTTCATTTAATATACCTAGGTACAGCATAAGATCAGGTCATCAACACTCTGGAGTAGTATGTAAGGAACATCAGAAAAAAAGTATACAATGATTTTGCTGAGAAGCAGGAGTGTAGGTGTATATATAATTTTTGTTTTAATGGGAGATGTGTGTAATCAGAAAGAGTGATCAGGTTTAAGCACAAGTTAATTTGACATTCCAACATAAAAGCCAATGTTGCAACACTACAGTAAACGGGTGAACATCATTGGCAGTGAGCAATTGTTCCAAAGGCAAAAGCCACCAATGTTGAAAGTTGCTCATAAAGGGGAGGGAGGAGAAAGAAATTGTGGGAAGCTATGTTTCTGGCTAAACCAAGCTATATATCCCCCAGTAATTTATTTTTGTTTTTTTAATGGTATTTAATATCTGTTACTGCATAGAGAAGCACAGATATTTGGACACTAATATAATTTCATTCTCATGCAATGAAATTATAATTTGGGAAGGGTATGTTCCAGATCTAAATTTACGGTATCTTCCCTGCATTTGCTGGCTAAAAGAACTGAGGAGAATCTTCAACAAACCTCAGCCAGGGAGGACGGACCTGGGAGGATTAATCTGTGGATCTTGTTCATGGGCCTGTGCCTTAATGACCTCACCACCTGTGTTGATTGTCATTTGATTGTATCCATCCTGTGCTATGTTCAAGGCAACAGTGTACTTTGGTTCAGAATTTACACATTGACCTGTCAGGCCATAACTCTCAAAATTAGCACTAAAATGTATCTTAGCCTGCTATAGAGCAATTCCACGAATATGTCATACCGAGTGTTAAAATTTGAAATTGATGTTTTATATTTTTAACTGAGGAAAGATGATGCCAGATACTCCAAAGTATCCTATGAAGTGAAAAATGTTTTTAACGTGAATATAGGTTCAAATTTTGCTAACAATATATTTCCAAAACACTAAAAATAAGCATGAATAACATGATTTTCATATCAATATTTCAGGAGCTATGTACAACTGTTTTAATTTTTCTTTTCTGTACATCACACAATGACTCTTCATCTTCAAAATGTGTATATGGCTAATAATTTTCAACATTTATAAAATATCCATAGAACCTGTTTAATTATTACTGAGTGTCAATGTCAGTTAGTCATGGTAAATAAGGATAAAGTCCTCTGGAGGGAAAAGTCATGACTGAAAAAATACCCTTTTTGATTCTGCATCATTACAATATGACAAATAAAAAAGTATCAGAAAGTTTTCTTCTATAGTCATTCGTTTTCCCACAAAACACATGACTAACGGACAATTAGTGCTTTTGCCCTGTGGTCATATGCGTACAGTGCTTATGAGACTTCACTCAGGATAGACGTATCAGTCCGTTTCTGACTCCATGGCTAAAACACCAGCCCAAAGACAACATCAACACAAACAACGTTTGAAGGAGCAAGGCAGTTATGCACAATGGAAGGAAAAAATAGAAGTGATTATTGAAGGAAGAGCAATACTGAAACAAACAAAACAAGGAAGAGAACACCTCAAAGCTGAATATAGGAGACATAAGCAAGCACAGCGGGCAAGACAAAAGATAAGAGACCAAGGAGGGATTGATAAGGATACTCCATCAACATGAACCGCTTTCAAAAGCAGACAGCATTTTGGAAAGTGCAGAAAACGTGTTGAGGAAGCATTGTCACAATCTCCATGCAAAAGAAAAGAAATTCGTAAGTTAGCAGTTGAAGAGGGATTACATGTTGTAAAACCAAAGCATTCTGTCCCGGTATCAGGAAAACAACTATCAGAGGAACTTAAAGGTGCAATCATCAAGTTCTATCAGGATGATTCAATATCTTACCAAGCTGCTGGAAGAGATGATGAATTCCGTGTTTAAGGAGAAACAAAAGAAGTTTGCATTAGGTATCTAGTGGTATCATTAAAAGAAGCACATGCGCTCTTTCTACAAGACCGAGAAGAAATGTCCATGGGGTTGACAAAATTTGCGGAATTATGCCCTGCTCACATGTGTCTTCAAAGTCAGATCCCACATCAAAGTTTCTTCTCAAGGCATTGTGTAAAAATCACGTACTCACTGAGACTGAATTTCGTAAGTTCATAGCACAAGTGATTTGTGATCAGAAATCGAGTGAATGTATGCAGGGAGGATTCTCCAAGTGCTGGGGATTGAGTGAAGCAGACATTTCAGATGAATTCGCCAATTCTCCATGCGAATGGAACCTGTGGAGTTCACATAATGAAAGAATGGAAATTGAAGTAAAAAAGGGATCTGTAAAAGACTGCATTGAAGAACTGCCCCATTGCCCCATTATGTTTCCTAAATCGCAAGACAGCAATCCAAGGCCTTTAAGAAGGCTCGGGAAAATGTTGCAATTAGTAAAGCTTTGATACAGATCGACTTCTCTGAGAACTACACATGCAAGGAGCAAAATTAAATTCAAGCTGCCCACTGGAACAATACACAGATCTTAATATTTACTGCTGTTGCCTGGTATAGAAAAGAAGGTATTGGTGAAATTCAGAAGCAATCTTTTGCTTTGGTGTCTGATTATGTATCACATGACAAATATGCGGTTGATATTTGCTTAGGAATATATTTTCGGAAATGTTGGATATTGTTCCAAATCTTGAACTTGTGAAAGTGTTTCCTGATGGAGCTGCTAGTCATTTTAAGCAGAAATAAACATTGAGTCATGTGACATATCTTTCTGAAGTATTTGGAATGTAAATTGAATGGCACTTCTAATCCTATCATGGAAAGGGAGCAGTAGATGCGATTGGAGGACAAGTGAAGAGGATGGCATGGAAAGCTGCGAAAGCGGGAAGCAGGATTCAGAGTGCTGAAGAATTTGTCAACACTGTTAGAAAGAAAACCAAAATACATGTTCTTGAGGTTTCTCTGCCTGAAATTGAAGAAGCAAAAGAATTTCTCAACAAAAGATTTGAACATATTTCACCTATGCTGTCCACTCAGTGGATTCATTATGTGAAAGTATTAGGTTTAAATGTTGTAGAATATGCTTTTCTTTCATGTGCGGAAAGTGTCAGAATGATGCACAACTTTCGGAAATAAAAACAGTGTAGTGATATTCACATACATTACGAGGCTACTGCATTTAGCATTCCTGCACTATGAGGAGTCCAATCCAGTATCTTATGTTACATGTATGTGCTGTGTGCTCTCATGTGTCGTCTTTGTTATGGTTTTGAGTCAGCTTTTTATACTTGCAATGACATAACTGTGGTAAGAAATGAGAGCTGTCAACATCTGTTTATTCTGTTCATATTGTTATTAGTACTTCTCCAAAGGATATGATTTTTCTCAAAACGATAAATGCAGTTACACATCTGTGTGTATTACATGTATGTAATGTATAATACGTATCACTTTGACTTACCACATGTTAGACCATGTAAAACAAAGACAAGGTATTACAATTTTTGCAAATGTCAGTCATGTCAGTTACGCTGACCTTTTGAATAAATATCTCCAGATGAGAATAACATGCCAAACCTTTTTTCAGGTCATTTGAAAGCTTAGAAGTTCCTCTCAAGTGATTTTTCAGAACAAATCAAATAAGAAAACTCAGAGAAAACAGAGGACAAACGTTTGAAATTGGGGCGGCAGTTGACAAAAATGTCAGTGAGTCACGAAAAGTTTGGCGCTCATTATGAAATAATTATTTCACTTTAAGGTTTTTATATTTCCTATCACAACCGCCAATGTATTCACTGTCATTGTATGTTGTTGAAATAACATATTTACACCTATCTTGACCTTTAGACAGACCTTTTAAGAAGAAAATGTAGTGTAAATGTCAGTCAGTCACACGTGAAATTGCTCTATAATGGTGCCAACTTCAGAAAGCTATTACATGAACTCAAGCTTTACTAAGTACAAATTTAGAACATTCAGACACAGTGCATTGTTGCATATAGTTTACTATGCCTAATGCATTCACTGATAAGTAATCCCATCACTCCTCCCCAATCTCTGTCTTGCTACACTCCTTCTGAATAAGTTTAAAGTAGGACATATAAAAGGGAAGAAAATAAATATGCACAGCCATTCTGTTTTATCAAAATATTGTCATTATTAATTATATACTAATTATAGTCTCTCAGACTACTGATTTTACAACAATGTATTTTGTGTAATAGCCTATTTTATTGAACTAGGGTTAAGGCACTAAAAGTTTTAATCATAATTTTAAATACAAGGGCTGTAAATAAAGTAGTGACAACATTGATAGAACACAATATGCATTCAACTCACAAGTACAATTGCATTACATTCCTTAAGTGTAGTCACCCACAAAGTCCTTGACCTTTTATCAAATGTAGGGCAGCTGTTGGGGACCATTGGCAAGGTGATCTCTGTTGATGACTGTGACAGAGCGCCCTACTGCGGGGACTACAGATGCCACGTCAGGAAATTGGTCTCAGAGGTGTTCCTCCAACTTTGGAAACAAGTCAAAGTCACAAGAACTCATGTCTGGTGAGTACAGTGGGTGTTCCAAGACCTCCCAATGCCACTGTTGCAATAACAGCTGGACATTGTTTGCGACTGCCCACGACTCATCAATGGCAACAATACGCTGCACAAATGCGTCTCCTTCATTGTGGTATTTGTCCAGGTGGATGCCAGCCAGTGCATACCGGTGCCATTTCTGTACCTTGGTGAGTCAATGTGGAACCCAACGGGATGCAGTTTTCCTCAGGTGAAGACCTTTCATCAGGATGTGCCACACCTTTTGATGACTGAGACCAACCTCTACAGATAACTTTCGGACAGTCCATCGATGGTCCATGGCAACAAGACCACTCATGATGTCATTCTGATCTTGAGGAATGGACGGCTGACCTGTGCTGTGCAAATCCACAGTCTCAGTCTGACCCGCACCAAATGCCTTGGCAATCGTTCAGCCATCATGTACGGTAATGCATTCTTGCCACAGGCTTCACGTAATCCTCGATGACATTCTGATGCATTTTTGCCATGGGCAACCTCGATTTTAAGCCACAAACACTGATTGCCTTTGGTAAACATGCTTTAGAGCAGCGCACTTGACAGATTCACTTCAATGCTACACAGCAACAGCACACTCCCAACTGGCAGCCTGACCAATGCACACCACATGTCGACACTAGTCACCTGGTCGCTCCCATATCCTATTGGCTTATACCCGCTCTCCTGCGACTGTGGGGACTATGTTGCCACTACTTTCTTTACAGCCCTCGTTAAACCACAGATGGCACAAAATGAAATGTGTTTTTAAAATATCACCAAACTGCATTTAATAATGTAATAATTACTAAACAAATATTATATTTCCCCCTAATGGAAAGATAGGATCAGACTGAAAAATTCAATGCCAATGCCAGGACTTGAACCATGATCTTTTGGTCTCCAGCTGGTTGCTCTAACCACTAAGCTACCCATAGCAAAATGCTGGTGCAACACAAAATTCTCCCACTAACTGACTCAAATTAATTGCTATTGGTTGACCGTATAGATGGTTAAAACTATGAAATCTGGTACTTAAGTACTTACAGCATTGTAAGTCACCATTAGGTTATGATAACTCTTATGAATTGATATCTCCTTATGATTTACCATGAAAATGATAATGATCATTTAGTGCTGTGCTAGCATGTTGCCATAGCAGCTCAGTGGTTAGAGTAGGCATGTCCAAACCCGAGCCAGTCTTTGATGCTTCCTGCATGACATGTATTTGGAACAAGGGAGAGGAGTAAATCGACCTTTGCACTGTCAAGTGGTGTTACCTTAAGTTATGACTAAACATTGTCCATAAGAAAGGCCTGCTGTGCATTCACAAACCAAAGAAATTTGAGACATGTACTTTTTTCCTTTACCTGATTACCCTCTCCATATGTAGGACTTACACCCCCAAGCCAGTGCCTAGGGTCAGATGCCTGTCGGGGAGCACAGGAACCTATGGACTCAATAGAGTGAAGACCTGGAAGCGGGTGGTCAGCCAATCACAAGGTATGATAGTGAGGAACAGGATGATATGAAATGCAAGCAAAATCGATGATTGGAAAGGTGATAATGGAGCAGTTGGTGGAATAAGTGGCGGGGGAAACCAGAGAACCTGGCCATGTTGCCGCCTGACATGTATAATAAACAATAATCTTCAATAAACAGTAAATTGAACTTCCAAATTTAGCATATTATCTGTTATAGATTGTTTAACTGTGCCGAGAGATGGGAATCTGAGATTCTAGTTCTATTTTTACATTTTAATTGTTTCATTCGAGAAAAAAGTTGCTTGCAAATGTATATGGAGGCAAACATTGGCAATATACAAGCACTAAATGCCTAAAGACAATATTCATTTTTCGGAGTAGTTTTAAATACCTCAATTCATAAACATTCCTTACAAATAGCTTTAACAATACTTGCAGGGAGGGTGAGCCTGTGTTTGGACATGGTTGGGTTAGGACAACCAGACAGAGACCAGGAGATTTGTGGTTCAAATCCTGACTATGGCATTGAAGTTTTCAGTCTGACTACCTTTCCAATCTTTGTCTTACACACAGCTAATGTAAAAGAACAATTAATTTCCCCCGAATGTTTTGCCTTCCGGGGTTAAATAAAAGACAGGTTGTAAGTGAATGAATGTAGATTCCTCCATTATGGAGACGGGTGAAAATGAAGTATAGAGGGAATTTATTTTATAAAAAAATAAATACGTTTATTTTGTTATTATCTTATGACTGTTATTGTACCACAGTTTGCAGCATGAGAACAATAAAAAGGCTTTGTAATATAAAATGCATTATTTATTAATATCACCACTGCATGCCGTCTGTTTCCTTGTTATAAGTTATGTTTTTCTTAGTGAGAGGGCATTCTAGTGTCAATACTGCCTATTTTACAGAATGCCATAGCAACTCATTAAATTTCACCTTTAATTTTTGGATTAGGACATTTGTCACTCTGAATTTACCTACCGTGCTGGAGCGGTATGTGAAAGTTGACATACAAACCTATTATACATGTATACAACCAACCATATGTTCTCAATGTGTTTGTTACTGCAATACGGTGAGTAAAATTTCTATCCTGTAAAATAATAGATATAACTTAACGAGCCGGTGTCCCACGGTCCAACTTTTTGATCCAAAGCGTTGTGTACAACAAAAGTGCATCGTGAGACAGTGTTCTGTGGTGGGACATCGGCGGTTGGATACAATTTTGTTGTATACAATTTCGGTCCTATTTTTTGTATCCAATATGTTTGTATCCAACGCGATTGAATTGCTTCTAATTTTTGCATCCTACGACATGAAATCAGCCAATCAGCGTCAGTAACGTCACAATATGGCGGACTGCGCATGCAACGTGTAGTCAGCTCGTGTTGCCTGTGTACATCGTTGCTTCTGTTTGCTACTACGCTATTTGCGGTGCGGTTCATGTATAAATCGTTTGCTTCTTTTGACCCAAAAGCAGTAATGCTCTATAATTATCAAATATCACTATCCCTTTCAACCCGTAATTACAGACTTTTCTATTCTATTGTGATTTAAATTATAATTTGGGTATAGAATAAGGTTAGTTTACCTGTTCTCGCCACCTTATTTCTTTTGCTTTAATATATTCTGAGAGTTCTAAAACTACTTAAAAATTATTATAGTGTTTGCAAACTAAGTAGGTATTTGTATATAAATAGGATTGCTTTTGCTTGCAGTGGAAGAGCCGATGTGGATAATCTTTAGAAACGTTCCCGCGATGAGTTGGTCAGAATTTCGGCAGTCCCATTCGGCAGTGTGTACGAATGGTCACGAAAGTTGCCGAAGTTGCTGTGTTAATGCAACGCAGCCAACAGCAAAATGTCCCTAGGACTTTGTTGCCAACAGTAAGTTTGAATGTTTTTGCGGGAGTCGTCATTATGCTATTGTGCTTGGTACAAGGAAGAAGCAATGGCTCGTTTCGTAAGCATTTTAGATTTGGCGCCTGTGTTGTCAGACGAAGAGACATGCATGCAGTTTTTGTATGATGAAGGACTGTTGCGGACACGCATGCTATGCAGGGAATGCGATGCCGTGCTACACCCCGTGAATAAAAGTGGAGGAAAATTCCAATATTTTTCCTGCAGGAGGGGTCACCCAGAACAATTTTGCGAGTCCGTAGCAAAAGGTACGTGGTTCGCAAATACTAAAATACCACCAGCCCAGGTACTGCTGCTGACGTACAGTTTTGCGAATGGGTTATCGAATAAAGAACGAGCCAGTAATAATGTATGGAGTTGCGCTACGCGATAGCGGCGTATGTCATTGTTATGTTACTGCTAGATTGCAGGTGGTTGCATCACGTGTTAAATAAATATCGGTGTTTAATGTGTTGGCAATGAAAACTAGTGTAGTGTAAAAAGCAATGTTGGCAATGTGAAATAGCGTGTGCTGAAATCTAGTGGGCGATTGTGAAACTACTGGGCAGATGTGAAATAGCGTGTGCTGCAATCTAGTGGGCAATTGTGAAACTACTGCCGGTACTGCCAGCGCATGCGCAGAAGGTAGGTTCGGACACTTGGAATCTGGCTGGCAAAAAGGGAACGTTTCTAAAGATGACAAAAACAAACAGAAACGTTTGCCACAGACATTATGGATAAAACTGAAGACTAAAGATTTTTCTCCGATGAAGAAATGTTTCATGCGAAGGCTGTGTATATCCTTTCCATATTATCCAAAACTACATTTCATTTGCTATGCTTTCCATGATTAGACAAAAGACTACCATTTTCTCATGGTTTTCTGTCCAATTTCACAATGCTTACATGGAAAGGGACATTGTTGTAATGGCTGATGTTAAATTCATGACAAAAATTCTGTTATACATGCTTTAAAGCTTTTACTTCAGACAGTCCAAGAACACAGAAAACCTTCTGTTCTGTATGTCCACACCACCATCCACACATTCTAATTTAACTAATAATGTAATCATTGTTGTCGTTATCATTGTTGCAGTCATAATAGCAAGAGACCTACTTATCATACCTATGTCAGATGCTTTGTTATCTGGATCTTATACAACTAAAGTTACAAAAGTTTCTAATGTTAGACATATTGGTTAGACACCTGTACATATGTAAAAGGGCTTGTTTGTGCACATTGTACTGTCACATCGTGAGCATCACAATTAAGTCAGTGCTGCTACTTTGGGAGATCCAGAACTATAGTTTTGATTTTCCATGTGGCTTAAGTTTTATGTGTTGCTGGTCTTTGTACTTCAGAGCTTTTTCAAGTATGGATATGAGGAATTTTATATGAGAAATCTGCATTAAAAGAAAATTACAAGGATCATGACAAGAACGAAGGAGTATTATGTGTGTGAGAAGTGTGTTATTCATGAACCTTGTACTGTTTATAAGATGTACGCTTCACACCATTTTCATCCCCACCCTCTCCCTGAACTAAGACTTAGTAGCAATAGTAAAACACATGGAAGTCTATACCAGCTGTCAAAACAAATGTGGAAACAGGATGGTAGAACTCATTTCCAGCATGACACATCGTATGCATAGGGAGATGATTAAAAATTATGTCGTCATATCAGGGGCAGATGCAGGATTTGTTTTTTTATTGGGGGGGGGGGGGGGGGGGTGCTACAATTAGAAAATCTGAAAATGTCATTGTATGCATAAATATATAAGATAAGAAACATTCAATAAATATTATGCTAATTCACATACAGCAACAAGAAATAATAAAAAGGGAACGTAAAGAATTTAAAAAAGATTTGAAATAAGAAAGAGAATGTGATCCTAACACTCAGTGCAATATCTTTTTTCAAAATTTTAATATGCAAGTACTGAACATTGCAATAAATAATCTGAAAAACAAAAAGTCTTCTGGACCAAATCGCATACATCCAGAGTTCATAAAAAACCTTGGAAAAACAACAAAACAACAACTACTGAAACTCTACAATCTATCCTGGAAAGCCACTGTACCTGCTAAATGGCGAAAAGCAATAATTGTCCCACTCTTGAAGAAAGACAAAACAGCATCAGAAATAAAAAATTATAGACCAATAGCTCTTACTAGCATAATAGCAAAAGTGATGGAAAGAATGGTGTCAAACAGGTTAAATTGGTTTCCAGAATCACAAAATTTAATATCCCCATGTCAAGCTGGATTCAGAGAGTTCCACTCTACAAATGAACAAGTCTTACTTCTCAGTCAAGAAATCAAAGACTCTTTCAATAGACAAGAAGATAATTTATCAGTTTTTATTGATTTCCAAAGTGCATATGATTCTATATGCAGAACAAAACTACTAAAGAAAGTAAAACAAATAGGGATACAAGATCCAATGTTTTCATGGCTATGTCATTTCCTAACACAACGCTTTATTGCTACCAGATATGAAGAAATATATCTAAATACAAACAAGTACACCGTGGCTTACCACAAGGCGCAGTGCTCAGCACAACACTTTTTCACATATTTATTAATGATCTGCCACAACAAATACAAGAATCAGGTGTGAAGTGTGCACTATTTGCTGATGACTTAGTAATGCGGACTTCAAAACCAAAAAGTAAAGTACAGAACTAGAAAAAACCATGCAACAATCCTTAACCAACTTACAGAGGTGGACCAAAGAAGATGTTGTTGTTGTTGTTAGCTAATGCTGGATTTCTGACAATGAAGTCATTAATCCTCTTGCTCTCCAATATTTTTCACTGATGAATGGGGCACTAGAAATGGCCGGGCATATTTGAAGGTGGTCTTGGTCCATTTCCTCTTGCAGATTACATAGAGGACAAAGAAGATGTAATGACTGTTAATACAACAAAATCAAACTACCAAATCTTTTCACTAAGAAAAAAACCACTAAAAATAAAACTAAATTTTGAGTGTCAACAATTACCAGAAACAAAGGAAGGAGGAGTTACATTTGATACCAAACTTACATGGACCAAACAAATAGAAAATGTAGTACAAAGAGCAGAGAGGCGCCTTTCACTGTTAAAACGTCTAACAGGAATGAAGTGGGGATGTTCCAGAGCAACTCTTAACACAACATACAATATATATAGCACCTTTTAAATTAAATTAAATTAAATTAAATTAAATTCCTTATTCGTACTGGAAGACTAAGCGAACCTAATATGTTTAAAGGGCTATTATCCACTATAATAACTTCTATTGATTCATTAACTAACCGAGAAAGTTTATGTTTCACATACTGTGAATTCACAAGTGTGATTACACTTCCCGTGTCAATCAAGGTAATTGACAATATTTTATTAATTTCTACAGTTACAATAGGCAACTCTGCATTAGAGAATCCCTGTAAGGCATTTACCCCTTCACCGGGCCTTTTCCTTTTATGCTTCCCATAATCTCATTTCAAATCATATGAACATCTACAGCATTACAATAACACAAATTGCTGTACAGTTTCAGAAAACTCCTAGATTGCTTTGGTAGGTGTAATGAAGGTTAACCTTTACGCTTTCTTGTTCTCTGTTTATGTGGAGATCTAGAGTAGGTCTTCCCATGAATTTTACTTTTAACTTGTCTTCTAACGATAATGCAGAAAATGGGCCACTTAGTAAAGAGTTCTTTATTCATCTTACTTAAACAAACCACACCACACACATAATTACTCATGCACCCAACAGCATTTACGTAAAAAGCCTTTACACATTAGAAAATTCAGCAATCTAGGAGTTTTCTGAAACTGTACAGCAATTTGTGTTATTGTAATGCTGTAGACGTTCATATGATTTGGAATGAGATTATGGGAAGCATATTTTATCATTAGCCACTCAAAATCTCTCTGCCCTGAATTACGATAGCATGACATCATTATAATATATTTAGATACTTCATTAGATGTAGGTTTGTTATTTTAACGAAAATAATTAACATAGAAAACGCTCAGCTTCTTTGAATACATATGTGAATTAATGTGAATACTTTTTTCTTTAGTTACATCCTTATAGTTTCCAAATTTTCAGGAGAATACAACCCCCTCCCCCCCTCCCTTGGATCTGCCCCTGTGTCATATTCTTTATCATGCAACACAAAATTGAAAGCATAAATGAGACTAAACTAGCTTAGGAGTTGTAAATATTTCCATTTTGAATTGCAAGAAGAGACGTTTACTCAATCAAAGATTGTCATGGTGAGCAATTATGAAACCCTATGGGTAGGATTGCAAAAATAGTAAGACCACTTTGTCATGTGCGTGAATTTGCTAGTAAAATTTGCAGGATGAATAAAAAAAATTCTTTTAGATTTGTATTATCTATGAAACATGATTGTCATGAGTGTTCCAAAAGGATTTGAAGAATCATATAATCTTCTTCCATATAGAATTCAGACACAATCTAGTTGCTTTTCAGAGTCCTCTAGTTATTTTACTTGCACATTCCTTTCTGAAATAAATCTATATTCAAGTGCAGGCAGGATGAAATTAAACTTTCCACCTTATGACCATAATGACTACAGCAGAATTCAAGAAATTAAATGCCAAAGGCTGAGCTTACAAGTAAATTCTTAGCAGTAATAGTAACCGCTTTTTAGAGAGCATCATATTTTTATGTTTTGGCAGTTACATCGCTCTCTCACAACCCCCAGAATGTCTGCAGGACCACACCTGTCGTTGGTTTACGGGTCTCACTGACCTGACCGGGAGAATTATCAAAATAAATTCACCGACCATATCCTCTGATTACTTCTCAGTGCTCAGCACTACGCTTTTTAATATATTTATTAAAGATCTGCCACAACAAATACAAGAATAAAGTGTGAAGTGTGCACTATTTGCTGATGACTTAGTAACGTGGACTTCAAAACCAAAAAAAAAAGTACAGAACTAGAAAAAAACCATGCAACAATTCTTAGGCAACCTACAAAAGTGGGCCAAAGAAAATTTAATGACTGTTAATACAACAAAATCAAACTACCAAATCTTTTCACTAAGGAAAAAAAACCACTAAAAATAAAACTAAATTTTGAGGGTCAACAATTACCAGAAACAAAGGAAGCAAAGTATTTAGGAGTTACATTTGACACCAAACTTACATGGACCAAACAAATAGAAAATGTAATACAAAGAGCAGAGAGGCACCTTTCACTGTTATAACGTCTAACAGGAATGAAGTGGGGATGTTCCAGAGCAACTCTTAACACAACATACAATGTATATATAAAGCCATTATTTGCTTACTGCAGTGAAGTTCTTATAACAGCAAATACAAAAAAATTCAGATCTTTCAAAACCAAAGTCTGACACTAATTGCAGGTGCTATCAAAACCACACCAATACCAGCTATGAAAATACTAAACAATCAATACCCCATTGAATATGAAATAGAAAAAGCAGTTCTTACACAGCACAAAAAGTTGATCAGACTCCCATTCAATACATGGAACAAGAGAAATTTTACACATATGCTAAACACTCAGGAGAGCTTTCTTTCCAAAATTCAAGACATCCAGAAGAATATATACCTTCCTAATTCAAAGGAAAACTTCATGTCTAAAGTCAACCCGACACAAACATTAGACATCACATATTATTTACACCTGACAGAAGAGGTTAAGAAAAGTGATACTCCAACTAGTGTTCTACAATTATTGGCATTAGAGACAATCCATACTAGATTTCCAAAACATGAATGGCTCCATATTTATACTGATGGGTCATTGATATCAAACCAAGATGGAGCAGAGGCTGGAGTCACGTGTCACCTCTTTTCCTATTACAAATCTAAGTTATGGAACTACAAACTTTGATGGAGAAATTGAAGCAATTCGAATGGCCCTACAAAATCTTTTGTATAGAATTTCACATTTTCATCATGCAGTTATTCTCTCAGATTCCAGTGCAGCAATTATAGCAGTTACTTCCAAGTTGTCACCAAAAAACCAAACAATTATAGAATGTTTGAAAATCCTTACCCATCTAACCACACTTCAAAAACACCTAGTCTTCCAATGGATACCAGCTCACTGTGGACTGAGTGGTAATGAGAAAGCTGATTTTCTTGCTAAAAAGGGTACCGGCAATGTGCAGAAATCTATAGTTAATCTACATTTTATGCAGCTAAAAGATTAGTCAACTCTGAATTCAAAAAAATTATTGTAAAATATTACTATGAAAAATCAAAGAATAAAAGATGGGAACTACCAAACATTCAAACAGTAATTCCTGAGTATCCTCGAAAAACGGCAGTTGCAACCTTCAGGTTGATTACAGGACATGATTGTCTGGCAAAACATTTAAACAGAATTGGGATATATTCTTCACCACTCTGTCCTCTATGTCATCTGCAAGAGGAAATGGACCGAGACCACCTTCAAATATGCCCAGCCACTTCTAGCACCCCATTCATCATTGAAAAATATTGGAGAGCAAGAGGATTAATGACTTCATTGTCAGAAATCCAGCATTAGCTAACAACACAAGTAAATTCTTCTTTCAAACCTGTAATAGCATCCAAGCATTTCAGGATTTGTAGTACTGAGAGGGATAATACAGGAAGTATGGATTAGGGTTAAGTGAAATTTGACTTTCTAGAATGCCATACATTTTTATGAAAACAGCTTGTATTTTATATAATTTAGATTCCTTATTTATTAATTTACACAAAGATTTAATTACAGTATAAAACAAAATGTATAAAATCCTACATGTTAAATTAAATTTAAGCCTATTAGCTTTCGCTATACTATCAATTACATTTCAACAATGGAAGAATTATGGTTATTTATAAACACTATATACAATTAAACAAATATACTGGTATATTTACAAAAGAATTTACACATCTTAGTAATATGACGCTTACCTTTTTTTTGTATGCACTTAAATATAAAGGCACATAAAATAGTTTATCATCAGAAGCCTGAATTGGTGCATGTCCAAAATTCAGATTTTAAGAAACTACTCATATCATAAAATAGAATACTTCATTATTTCCCATGGGTGAACATATTTAAGAGGGCTGAGACAATGATTTGCCAAAGATTGCAGAGATGTGATAATTCCTCTTTTTGTACAGTGTGAAAGCAATTCAAAGGAGTGTAAATCATTAAATCTGTTTTGGTTGTCGAGTATTAATGCAAAATTAAATTTTCAGTGATAACGTCCTTCTATGGTTTTCATTATCAAGTCTAGTAGTGTTACATTACCTCTATAAATTTCTTAGTACCACTCAACAGGACTTGTATGGTCTGTTCTTTATCTTTCTATTATATGATTACAAACATTTTGAGGGGAAAACTAGCAGTTTTTAATGAGGTGATTGCAAGCTTTACAATTAAGGCAATTCATTGGTGAAGTTTGGTTAAAAATGTTAATATTTCTTATATTTGTTTTTGCATTTTGATTATATTTGTACTTTCATATACTTACATGTGCTTTCAATTGAATTTGTAATATCGGATACTTAAAAGCACAAATGGATATTTAATTCTTCCAGTACCAGTTAGGTATAGCACCATGTTGAGCTCCATTTCTCTTTATTCCTTTTTTTTTGTTTAGCATTTTTTTTACTTTTCAAATACTTCTTGACCACAGTTTATACTCATTGGCTTTAAATTTTCAGGACAGCATCAGGAATTATGGATTTAAAACTTGTGCACAAGTTAAAAAATATTAAATAATTCAGCTAAAATTGGTTGCTTTCCATAATTCAAATAGAAAGTTTCGAAAAGTTCAATAACATGTGAACAAAAACTTTTTTTCTTAAACTAATCAAAATTAAGAAAGCCTGCACAAAAATGTCTTTATATTTTTATACTAAGCTCAAATTAAAAATTAGGGGCTGGTATTAGAAACTGTAGGGTCCAAGGAATATTAGATATTACCATAAAAAAGTGATTTATTATGAATTTAGAAAAATTAACATCTTGATAATGGTTTAAAAAAGCTTTTTAAGATATTGTGTGCATTATATGTTTTATGTTCAGAGTTAACTATAAAAAACCAAAGCAATCAGAAAAAATAGTTCATTTTATCTTTTTTTATTTTCACATATGCATTGCCTTAAATGAAAGGTTGCATGAAAGTCTAGGGTTGAGTTTGGAAACAAACATTAGATGTAGCATTAGAGGTATTTTAAGACATAAAACTAATAGTTTTACTGAGTAATACAGAGTGATACAGAAAAAAATAGTGAACATCCCATTTGGATGTGAATGTGTTATGTTGACTGCACAGATAAAAATAGCCATGTAAATGCTGAATACAATAAAATACACAAGGAAAGTGATGAAAAGAACTTGCCATTTTGAAAATGGCCTCCTGCAGCAAACACAACTGTGCACGCTTAATAATGTTCAATATACCTGAGATAAATTAACAGTATTGACAGCAGCACCTTCACTGCTGATGTTATCTTTCCATTCCTGTGTTGTGAATGGGTTTGCTTCATACCCCTTGCCTCTTCACAGAAAAAAATCACAGTACCTCCTGGTGCTTCAACTAAAGGAACTCTTCTCTTTTTGACATTTTGCATACATTGCATAGCACGCCACTTTTTAACAAAACTTTCTTTGCGAGCTGTCCTCTATCCAGAAACACTGTTTGGAAAAGTTATGGGTTGCTTTAATTTAACCTGTTTTCTCATACACTTTTACAATTTACACTCTGATATGTTAAATAAGCCAATTTGCAAAATCTAAACAGACACACAACATTCAACTGATCAAATAAATTGAAACACAGCCAGGATACCAACTAGGGATGGGTATTTCACCTAGCCATTATTGCACAAAATTCCCCATTGTAGTTCATTTTTATATAATAAAATACAATAAAGAAATTCCAAGCAATCAAAATATCATTTACATTCAAATGGAAGGCAGGCTTCTTTTATCTGTGCCACACTGTGCTTCCACATGTATTAAGTTAAAAGCTTAATGAATATAGTCAACATATTTGTCAATGAATAACAACAATTAAGATCATATAAAGTAAATGACAAACAATAGATGTGCTTTATAGCTTTGAAAGTATTTTCCAGATTTAAAAAAGTTACATAATTTATTTATACTGAGTTTTATCACTAAAAATATCAAAGACATTATTTGTGTTAAGTGTTAACCACAATGGTAATTATAAAGGTAACAAACCTTTCAGAAAATATGCTGTCCATCAACATAGCACTCTCTCTTATCAGTTACATTTAGGTATATAGACTGTTTCAGTGGAATGTCCCACTTTTTACTAAGGTTTCATTCTGAATCCATTAGTGGCTTTTAAACTGAAAATATACTGAAATTATGTACAATATCTTTAGTTTCAGTGGATATTAGCAGATGGTAGTCTTTGATTTCAGTACCTACATACTTTCATTGCCAAGATACTGGCTATTTGGATAACATGTCAAAGAGCAGTAGAGCATGCGAAATGCAGTACATGAGCTGAATGTCCCAGGCATTTAGGATTCTTCTATTGATTTGTGGAAAGATTCCAAGAACTGTTGAAAATGGCATTGTAAAGACTGTATCCTAGTGTTTCATTCCTCCAGCTAAGTTCTCAAAACTCAAGGATATGACCATCTAAAACTCCTGTCCACATTAGCATCTGAGGCATGTTTGTATAAAATGCTTCAAGTTTGGTGTGATATAATTGGACCAACTTTTTAAAGAAATGGTAAGTCTGGATGTGTACCCTGGGCTGCAGAAGAAATGCTGACGTGATATATTATCATTTTCAGAGGACATAATAAACATGGTGAAGTGTAAAACTTTTTAAGAACAATTCTTAAACACCAGGTAAATTCAACTTTTAGGCCATTTTCACTTATCTGAATTGATTTTAAATTTTTCATATAATTTTATTGTACAATAATAAGAATACATGTTTATTCATAGAATATTATATAACAGGATGATGATGACGACAGTGACTATGACAATAATGACTGAGTTAATATGTAAGGTCTTCTGTTTGTTTTTTGAATGTAACACCACACAACTGGACAATTCTGATGATGGAAGTAATTTAAGCTCTTGAAACCGGTCAAGATAAATGTTTACATGTAAGTGATGCTAAGTGTTTCACCACCGATTCAATTTTTATAATAATTTAGATTCACATCACTGTTACTAGCTTACTCAAATATACACAAATAGATGTAGGCTTATTGAGGCAAATACTGCTTTACAAAGTATAACAAGCAACAATGGGTATCCAGGGAGAGAAGAACACACATCATACCACACAACTTAAGTTATCTTTTCCAGAATAAAACTTATTTACATTGATGACAGTGTTTTGTTACTTAGCTAACAGTAGATCTGCTGAAGATAATTGGAATATTCCACTGAAATACCCTGTTTTCTTACTTTAATTCTCTCTCTCTCTCTCTCTTTCTGTCTGTCTCTATGTGTGTCACTCTCAAACATTCACAAAAATGGAAACACTTTTTCATAAGATGCACCTAGCTTGCAGAAAATTGGTTCCAACTGGTACATATTTTGAGGTAGGGAAGTAATATACAAGTACTATGCTATCTCCACAAATAAGGAAGATTGTTTTCTTATTTATCACATAGATCCAACAAGTTACAATTTACTGTCTGCTTGCTTTGCAGTACTATACAAAGTGAAATTTAAACTTTCCTGCAAAGCAGTGTGAATGGATGTCATAACTAGCATTTGATGCACCTTGCAGAGGACTGTTTTGGTGGAAAGAATGTTTTCTTTAAGTTTCATCTTAAAAACTGCTTTCTATTTAAAATGGAATTCATGATAGCATTGCATATTTTTCAGTCAGTTTGTTCATTGTAAGAATGTACAGTCATGGAAAAAATGATTGAGCTCTGTAAATTTTTTAAGCATCGCTTCGGCCTCATGGAAGTACACGACGTAACCAGAGCATGGTTCACACATGGCGCATGCACTATACTCCAAAGCAGGCTTGTACACAGTGAGATAAGAGACAGTTATTACTTTATAACATAAGATAGCAACCAGGGTACAATCAAAGTAACCTAATGATACTAGAATCGAGCTTGTCACCAGTATCTAATACTCAATTCATAACTAATATTGCGTAAAATCTATATTAGTTTAAATTAAAAATACGAAGTAGAAAATGAAAATAGAGGAAACAAAATAAAGGGAAAAAAAAGTTATATTCTGTCACAGAGGTTTTAATGTAAGTTCACAGTTCTCAAAGCGCGTGCGTTACCTGTGAGCTGTATTTGCTTGGGGCTCTAGACCTCTATTGGCACATGCATATATACGCTCTAACACCGGACACCTTTTTTACAGTAACATGACTAATTTATCGCATTCAGGGTACTTCATGTCTTATGAAACATGTCATTGGTTGTTTGGTTAATTGGATATCGCTGCTCCTCCTATATGTATAACTACCAATTAATAGCATCAGGCAGAAACATGTTTGTTGACGAATTGGCTAGCGAAGAATGGGAAGTACAGCGCTAGTCCTATCTTTCTCTTTCTTTATCAGGAACCAACACAAATGCAGACACGATTCAAGAGACAGCCTATATATGTGCTCAACAGATGATAAAATATACCACTGAGACTGTTAGCTTGGTTTCACTGTATATTGCAAATACCAATCGCATAATTCCCTCCCCAGTGTTTTCAAGCAAATTTTTCGAGAAAAAAAAGGGAGGAATTACGCGATAAAGTACGGTATATGCTGCAGAAACTATGAATTCTGGGAACACATGAAATAAAGTGCTTGAGAAAAAATTTGGGGGAACAATTCTTCCTTGTGTTTCCAGACGAGGATGTGTGCAACGTGCAGAAGAATCAGCTTGTGAGGAAACTGCAACCATCCCTTTCTATAAGACATGGAATGTATATTTTCAAAAATGTTTCAGACAATTACAACATATTTTAAAACAAATCATGGGTAGGCCTAAAAAATGACCTAATTGATAAATAAGTGTATTTTAAAATAAACATTTTTGACCTAATTATATGATGAAGCTCTAAAGAAAAGAAAAGAAGTATTTAGTACTCAATTTCTTTAATTTTTTAATGCAATGTTTGTTCCAAAAATAGTACCGCATAAAACAATGCATTTCAAAGTGGTTGAAGTAAACATAGGCTAGTGTAACTGCTTTTCCACTATATTTTTTCATGGTTCAAGTAAGCCTGTTTTCTGATTAACTTTGGCCACATTTCAATAGTTTATATAATAAACAATAATACAGATCACAATTATTTTCTGTATGATAAAGGTACAACAGACATCAGGGAATTATCTCAAATTTAATTAGGAATTTTATTCAACATCTTTATACCAAAATTGGCAAGAACGTTTAAAAAACGGCCAAAGTAAGCCCATTCTACAGCACTGTTTTATTAATTAAAACAGTAAGGAATTCTTAAAATCTTCACAGTGTTATATTGACAATGAGGGGCATTTAAATGTACCAGTGAACATTAATTTGATCTGAAACTGTGTACTACAAAAACGAGGTAATATGCACAACATGATGACACAATAGCTTCTTGTGCAATAAAAACTACTGAGTGTAGCATATCTTTGTGAAAAACTAATATTATAAGCAAAGTTTTCTTGTCTTAATTGTCCTCCTCTTATTTTCTCTATGTACACATTTTCCCTATGTCCCCCCTAAAACCCAACAGATTAAAAGTTTTTATACCACCACTGATCTCTCCCCTCTTCTTAACTTCTCTCCAAGGTGCACCCTTATCAACTACACCATTTTCTCAGCATTGATTGATAGCCAATAACACCAAATGAAATTCATTTTTAATTAGCAACATTATTGATTCAAACTGCTCTGCATGAAGGTTCATATGAATTTGATTATTATATATATAATAAGTGGTCCAGTTCCTTACACTTTCTGAGGCAACGTTTCATTTCCTCAAAGCTTAATGTGCTCTACCTGCCCACTATATGTTAACCATATAAATGCAACTTTTATTTAAGTGAAAACAAACCTTAGCAACAGCAGCTATGTCCATTCCAAAAACAAGACTTTGGCTATGACTCTAATATAACATACGGGGATTGGAACTTAAATAGTGGCAACACTGCTGCAGAGTTGCTATGCAATGGAACGTAATATTCTTGCTGATAGCACATGTTAGTTACATGCCTACCTTACCTCTGAACAAATACTCTCCCTTACCACATCACGCGCATGCACAATGGCGAGAGAAACATAGTCTTGTATAAGATAGCGGTCTAATGTAATGTCATGATATTTTCAAAGCAGGAACAACAGAATTGGATAAATATTGAATGTGCCAGAGGTCGCACAGCATGACAGTGTCAACAAGGTCTTCAAGAGGCTTCCAGAGAATCTGTATTGCCTTACAGAACAGTGGCACGGTGGGTAAATGTCTTCAACAAAGGATGCCACGATGTGGCAGGTCGTCTTAGTGTCGGTGAAGATGTGCATGCTTTTGCAGTGTTACTGGATACTGATCGACAAGATGGCCCAAGATACCAGATTAGCACATACAACTGTGCTTCACATTCTGAAGGAACATCTGGGCATGAGAAAAACTGCATCACGATGGGCTCCGCATGAAATGCAGAAATGGTTATGATACGACGTTGCTTGGCCACGTACAGCGCAAGCTGATTTGTTCAGTCGATGGGGCTGGGAAGTGCTTTTGATTTCGACTTGACTCTGAAGATGAAGGAACCACTTCGTGGCATTTGCTTAAAAACTGTTCCAGAGATTCGTCAGGCAGTAGACCACTGCATTCAAACTGTCAACAGAACCAGCGCTGCTGAGGGTATCCTACATTTCCACGTCACTGGCAACAGGTTATACATAACACTGATGATTACTTTGAATGACAGTAAAGCTTGGTAACATGTATTTCTTTTGTATCAGTTGTAAATAAATAGTTGCCACTATTAAAGTTCCAACCCTCATATATAACAGAGCCAGTAACATGGTTGAATTTATGTGCTTTAACTATAATTAAGTGCAGAAGTAGGGACAATGTGTACATGTAGTCAGTGACATTTAAACTCAAGTGATTGTTGCTGAATAGATATATACTGTAGTCTTATAACCACAGAAAATGGTGAAAGGATGATTTGAGTATTAGGATGTACACACAGTCTTTTTTCCCACATTACTTTTGTACAAGGGCTGAGCATGCCAAGCTATAACAAGCTATGTGAGACAGCCTAACCTTACCAATGAACATCATGGTATAAAGTTTCATACTGAGTACCTAGTGTTTAGCTGCATGCAAAGCAATATGCTATTAGAGGTATAATATTTGTTGTTGTAATCAAACAGAGGAAGAACTGTATAAACAATGAGTGAAAAACTTACAAAATAGAAACAAAATTAAAAGAAATAAACAAATATTCAGTGTTCACACTTGTTCTTATGCTTACTCAATTGTAATAAGAATTTGTTAATTTAAAAAAAATCCAAAGGAACCTGTCAAGAAGTGTCTGTTCACAGGGCTCACATAATAACTTAATTGTTATTCATATTACTTATCTTTAAAGCTTATTAATGTGCAATGCTGAACTTAAAAACTGCTTATTGTTGTATTCCACTTTGGCATTCTGGGTTAATAAATTCAACTGGAACTTCACATCACCAGGTTTAAATCTATGGTGCAATTGCTAGTCAGCAAACCTCTTATAAGAAGTAAAAAGAAGAATGTCTTCAAGAGTATGGCACAACCAAATCTAGCAGAATCCTCAAAAACTAAATCTGAAATTAAATTATTTTGTTGTTTAATGACACTGTCAATTGCCAGGCTCATGTCCAAGTCACTGGTGTGCCGGAATTACATTCCGCAGGAGTTCTTTTACATACCAGTAAATCTACTGACATGGAGCCGTTGATTTTAAGCACACTTAAAAACCATCGGTCTGAGTAAGATTTAGTGGTTGCTTCAAGAATTACTACAATTCATTTCAAAGATACACTTGCTTATAACCAGATCATATGGTTGTATCTTTTATCAGTGATATGGATCTCATCACTAAGCAACATAATTTCAAAGGAGAAATTTATTTCTGAACTGAAAGAATAATCCAAAGTACTCTGTATTTCAATAGAATAGCACAGGGTGCAGTATCCAGTCCTATACTGTCTAATATATACACACAGATATGCCAAAGTTTATGAAAGAAAACAAAATAAACATTGCAATGTATGCAGATGACGCAGTTATATGGAGAGCTGAAAAGAACGACAAGAATGTATACACCAGATTAGAAGAAAAAAATGAAAAATGTGATAGTTAAATTAACTAATTGGGCAAAATTAAATAATATGTCCATTAATGTAGCAAAAACTAAATATCAAGTCTACACAATGAAACACTTTGATGACAGGGAAAAAAACTTAAAACCTGAAAACAAATGGAATATGCTGAAGAAATTAATATCTGGGAACTGCACTAGATATAAAATTAAAAATGAAATATCATGTGCAAAATGTCACACAGAAGGCTACAAAAAGAATTAACATATTGAAGAAATTAGCTGGATCTAAATGGGGCAGTTCAATAGAATTTTTGAATAAAACATATAACAACTACATAAAACCAGTATTAAAATATGGATGTTAAATACTTTTAACTGCAACTGAAGAGAAAATTAATAAAATTGAGAAATGTCAAAATTAGTGTTTAAGATTGGTAACAGGAGCTGTGAAAACAGTACACTTCTCGCTGAGACAAACAACTCAATTAAAACCAACATTGAAACACCAGCCGCACAACTATATGTAAAATTGAAAACATATCCAAGTAAACATCAATGGTTTCAACAACTACCTACAGAATATAAGCTAAAAACACACGTCACTAAGAAATCTTTTTTAGAGAACTATAATTACCTAAACTTATCAGAAAAAATGCACTCCTCATCCTCCTAGAACTAATCCAATAGATTTTATTAAGATAGTAACAAAGAGTTGACAGAACAACTAAATAAACTAGAATTGCTACAACTGAAAATCTACATAATCAATTTCCCGAAACAGTGTGGCTGAGGATTTACACAGATGGCTCTTCAGATAAATTGAGAAATAATGTGGGAGGTGGTATATATTCTAAATATTTTTCACATTAGTACATTGCCTAGACTACCCACAAACTTTAAAGGTGAAATGGTTGGAATACAAGCATTAGAACAGATATACTATAGAACTGATATAAAAGAAAATAAAGTAGTTGTTCTCACAGACTTAGTTTCTGCCATTCAAGCAATTGAACGATATGACAGTCCATTTGAATCTTATAATATTAAGGATGTAACATCTTATTATAGATTACTCCAAACAAAATTTCAACAGATAATACTACAGTGGACACCAGGACATGTGGGAGTGATTGATTGGTAACGAGACTGCAGACTTTCTAGCCAAAAAGGGTGCAGTGTTACATTCAAAACCTATAAAGTGTTGTGGATTAGATACAAAAGTAAAAAATGTCAAAATTAGTATAGAACAAAAATATGAACACAATATTCAAAAGGAAATTTCCAATAAAAATTATTCTAACATAAAAGATATAATACAAAAAATAAAAAGTTTCCCAAGGAAAGAAGCAGTTGCTCACTTCAGATTAGCCGTTGGACATGACTGTTTGGCGGAACATCTGCATAGGTTTGGTTTTATAAGTGACAACACATGTAAGATCTGCAATGCCTACAAGATTTTAAATGAAGAACACCTACTGGAATTGTGGAGAGCAGTATCAAATGGGAAGATACATAATTTATATTGGCTGGCTAGGGAAAAATCGATAGATCAAAATCCTGTGCATTAGATCAACAACACTCTGTATTTCAGTATTTTCTCCTAGCTTTCTTACATGTCAGTAAATTTACAGAAAGAACAAGACTTGCTGAGATTATGGGTCAGTTAAAATTGCATTAATTTCAATAGCAATAGCAAGTTATTTTTTTATTGACCTATCTTGCAATATATAGAATGTCCCAAAATTAGACTAACAAACTTTGGAAGCTGATAGATAACATTATTTTAAACACTTTTTCTTAAGGAAAGTTTTTTGCTGTGGTGCTTTGTTTAACTGCTAGATGAGTAAATGTCATTAGGTACTGCCTCCCATCCAGTTTAAGTATTTACGGCAAAATCAGCAATGCAAATCAGTTATCTTAGTAATGCACAAATCTTAATCCAAGAAACAAACACAGAACACATAAACAGAACACAAACATCTCATTGTTTACAGTTAATCACAGCTTTACTAGAATAAAGCAAATGTTAGTAATGCACGCCCATTGCGATTAACACGAGTGCATCGAGGTGCCCTATTCTGCCTTACTCTCACAAAGACGTCACCAATTTCTCTGGTTTAAAAGTTTGTTGGTCTAATTTTGTAATTTTCAAGTAAATTCCTCAGAACTAAGAGAGTTATGTATATTAAGTTACACTCTTTTAAACAACATCATAGATTTTTAATGGTTAGTGGAAAGTTCCAAATAAATTTGATCTCCCAGTATTTTTATTGAATTACCTCTGTGGACAGAAACTATGACCAATGTTACTGAAACAAACTACAACACTCACAGCAGCAGAAACAAAAATTACATTCAAAATATTCACATACCATCCATGTGCCTTTGATAAATTCAAAAAACTTTTCAAAGAACATAACATTCAGTTAGCAACAGTGAACCATTACTCCATATAAGAATCTACTGAATTCAAACATCAAAGATGCCATTCCACCTAACAAAAAAATCTGGCACATACCAAATTGAATGCAGTGACTGTAATGAAGTGTATATAGGAAAAACCAAAAGAAATTTAGAAATAAGATCCAAGGAGCACTTTAAAAACATAAAAAAACAAATAGTAGGAAAAATCAGCAGTTGCCACTCACTTTTGGGCAAAACATAACATAAAACCAGAACCGAAACTCCTCAAACACACAACGGAAAAACAAGAGCTGTCCACATGGGAACAAATCTTTATTTTGGAAAATAGAAACAGAGTATTCAATTTTGACATCCCCAGAAGGATATTTTCAGCAAGCTCCTTGAACCACCACCAGAGGAGACCTCAGAGAAAACATCACCATCCACACCATGAAGAACCAGTCGATGTCCAGTTGATAATGGAGGAAACTCAGCCTCCGAAACATGTTCCAGGAAATTCTGAAGTGTTGTGTAGTGTTATCAATTGGCTCACCTTTTGGTTTAAAATATTATTATAAATTGTGGGTTCATAAAATCAAATTATAAGGAACAGGTGAACCTAATAAAACTATATCTGTAATTGAACTAGAGCCTGTTTATCTTGTAACAAAAAGAGGAACACATTGCAACATAGTAATATCTTCTTTTATAATGTCTTTCTTCCACATTTTGCAAGAAGTAGCTTTTATGTTATGCAGTATACAAGTGATACTTTTCTTGCTATTAATTTGCAACAACACGGGATCAGTGGTTTTAACTCATTCCTCTCAAGAATAAACATGATATATAACAGAATGTAATTGTAATAATATAACATTAGGCAAAATTTCTTTGTTAACCTTAACTATGGCATCAGTGTTACAGCATAACTGTGTCAAAATAAGTGCTCAAAACTGTATAAAATTTGCAACAAAGAAATCTTTGTCATAGTACCAACACAGCCCACAAAAATCAGAGATTAAAAATGGCTGATAAGACAGAAAATAATTGAAAGAGAGTATTTTAATAAAATAATCTCACAGCCCTTCATTAAAAGCAAACAGAAATGGAATGAATTTAAGAGAATAGCCTCTAGCAATATATAGTTGCAAAGGAACTGGTTTAACATACTGATAAACTGTTAAAACATTAATTGTAGCTAAAACCTTTCAACACACATGTTCTATATGATGATCTCTTAGCCATTTAGTTAACAGTCAAGTATTTATTGTTAATGGCATTATATTCACATTTCAAAATCAGGTACTTTCTTTCTGAAAACATCATGCATATGATATATTTCAGTTTATCAAGCAAGAGTTTTCATTAAATATATTAAGTTCTACATATTTTTATGTAAGTGGCATTTCCAGGAAGATGCCTCTTCCGTACTCCACAGCCAAAGAGAGGTTTCACTTGTGGAAACCAAGCAATATGCAGTGATTGCCACATTATAAAGACTGCTGGATGTGCTTCACTCTTCACCTGTTTAGCTGATCTGTAACAAATACACCATACTCCATTAAATAGTTGACCATTAAATCATATCATACTTTCTCTACTGCTTACCTATAGTAAGTCCTCTTCATTTTGAACAACTCTTGTGTAATTGGTAAACCTTAGGAGACACACAATATATTACTATGATACCGAAATTTAGATTTCCGATTGAATGGGCTTTTGAAAAAGATACGTTTTAATTTAATTGCCGGATGTGAGATTTGCGATAAGTGTTAAGTAATAATATACATAGATAATAGAGTAGCAAGTGTTGTAAGGTGAGCAAGATATGAGTAAATGATAGTCGTTAAATTTATAGAATAAACGCATTATTGGTTTGAAATTAACGAGTCATGACGTCATACCACATAGTTTAAATCCACGTTCGAAAGTTAGTTCTACAAACCTTAAAAGTCGCGTGAGATATCTAATAAAATATAAAGTAAACATCGTTTAATCCTAAAAAGTAATTATATATTTGAAATTCATAAAAGAACATGTTATAATAGAAAGGGACATTTCTAAATTGCGGGAAAAGGAAATAACATTTTGGATACGAGGCTTTCTTGGATGACGTCATGACATTCAAATTGGAAGCGAACGGTCTTCTTGGCGTGGGTAAGAGAGAAGCGTCTAGTCAGTACTCAACCAGAGAACAGTACGGGAGTTCGTGCAGTTCGTGCTGCGCAGATGTGATTGCGATGCTTCTACAGATACACATATAGAATCGGCATATCTCCCGAAAATATTTTATATAAAATAAATTGATGTGCAAAGTTGTTCTTGGGTTGTCCTTTACACTCACGCAAACCCGAGATAAAGAGATTATGCTCAGCTAGCCGGAGATAACACACCGAACCACATCAACGTGACCAACAACATCACTTCACCAACGACTTCGGCTTCAAATGGCGAGGTAATAACTAGGAAGCTATATAACAGCTTCAAATTGGCTTCCCAACGTGTGGCTTCGAAAGAATGGACCAAACCCCAAGACGACCGAGCCAGCATCGAACCAGCAGACAAGAAGGTGCCCAGCGCGTCAACATCTGTGAAACGTGTAGTGAACAAGTTTAAGTGCAGTTAAAGTGAAATAGTGAAAATACTGAAAATTTTGGTGAGTAGAAAAACACATGTAAATAGCTTAGAAATGGAAGACAGTGATAGTGAGTTTAGAGGTTTCAATAGTCCGGAAATTCAGGAAAGTATAAGTAGGATGGAAGAATTTAATCAGAATGTAATTGGTAGCAGAATATGCCAAGAATTAGAAGATCAGAACGTTAGAGAAACACCTAGAGGTAGTTCAGAAATGTTTAGTAGTAATTCAGAAAGGCCAGCATTTATGTCAGAAATAGAGAATATGTTTCAAACGATAATGAAAAAGATGAGTACAGAGTTAAGTCGAAAGATAGATGAAAATAGTAAAGAATTAAGAACAGTGGAAAAGATGAATACAGAGTTAAGTAAAAAGATAGATGAAAATAGTAAAGAATTAAGAACAGAGTTAAGTCAAAAGATAGATGAAAATAGTAAAGAGTTAGGACAGAAAGTAGAGAAGGGACAACAGGAATTGGGAATGCAATTGGAAAATCAGAAGAGAGCTTTCGAAACCTTTAGGGAAGAAGTTAGGGAGGAAATTAATAAAGTTAGTAGTGAAGTAAAAGAAAATAGAGAACAGGTAGAACAGGTTAAGGGAGAATTAGAGACAATAAGGCAAGAAGTAAAGAATTCTGAAAAGAAATTAGGTCAACAAGTGAGTGAAAAATTAGATAAAGAAAGGGAAGAAATTAGAGAAGAGTTACAGGGGTGTAAAGTTAGAATAGAAAGATCTGATGTAGAAAATGAAAGGCAGGCTAGAAATTTGGAGGATGTTACAGACCAAATAAAAGGGGTAGTAACAGAAATTACTCAGGTAAAAGAGGCCTTAGAAAATTTGAAATTAAGTGAAAATGCATGTAATCACAACAATCTTAGTAAAGAAGTTGCAAGAAACGAGGCAATACCAGGTGTATCAGCTGACATTTCGATGCAAAATAGGGGTAACAGTAATTCCCATTCTGATCTCGGAAATAGCTCAGGGATAGGTGACAATTCAAATTTACATTGGCCTAACCATGTCTTAAATGAAATGACACCTCCAGTTTTTGAAAATGAAGACTCAGATGATCCTAAAGCCTTTTTAGAAGGGTTACAAGAGTACTTCACGGTGAAACGTATACCAGAGGAGTACAAGATGGTGATAGTAAGAAAATGTCTAAAGGGTAATGCTGCTAATTGGCTAGGCCTTTCTATGGGTAACAATAATGACTACAGGACCTTTAGGAACATCTTTTTAACCAGATATTGGGGAGCTAGTAGGCAGGCTAATATTAGAGTTGAATTAAGCAATGGAAAATTTAATCCTAGATCGGAGGAATCGATGGTAAACTATTTTATGAGAATAGCGAGAAAATCGAAGATGTTGGACCCTCCCTTGGATGAAAAAGATCTAATAAATATAGTTACTCCACATTTTCCGGAAACACTTCAACATTACCTAATCATAGCCCGACCCGATAGCATTGCAGCTATGATCGAATTATTATCAGCCTTGGAAGTCAATAAGCCAAAACACTCATTTGGAAATAAATATGAAGGAAAAGAAAATGTCAATTCTTTCGGGCAAGGGGCACAGTATTATCAGAATAGAAGTGAGATTAGGGAAAGATATAAAGGACCAGTACCAAGGATGGAATCATTCCGGTGGGAAAATCAAGGTAGATATAACCAGGAAGGGCATCACCAAAATAGAAATGGTAATCAAAGGGGAAGAAATATAAGGGTGAATTATATGAATACAAATAGATTTGATCGAGGTAGACGGGGCCGTTATTTTGGACATAGTAGAAATTCAAATGATGGGTATTGGACAAACGGAGATAATGAGTTTAGACCGAGGTCACCAAGACAGGGAGAAAGGTATTCAGATGGACGAAATTCCCCCGAAAATGCAGAAATGGTCGAGGCCATTAACACGGTCAAAAACATGGTAGGAAGTAACCCCGATTTAATGCAGGAAAACAGAAGTAACAATTCGGGAAATAGTACAGGAGCAATACCTAAAAATCAGGGAAACGCCAGACCCGGTCAAACGCGCCTTCAGTGAGAACTGGGTATCCTAGTAATGATTGTGATAAGTACTCGGAAATAAATAGTCCTGGAAGGCAAATGATGATACAAAAGAAAAGAGAATGTAAAAATAGAAACGACGAAAACGAAAAAGTAGGAGATCCACCTAAAATCAAAATTGGAGTAAATGGAAAACAATACAATGCAATTATAGATACGGGATCAAATAGCACAGTATGCTCACAAAATTTTTATGATAATTTACAAAGTAGTGGCTTTAAAGTAATGTCTTTACCAGTTAATGGGATATATTGCTCGCTAGCTGTGGGAAAACGAAAAGAGAGAGTAAAATTTCAAGCAATGATAAATATTGAAATAAATGGGAGAATACTTGGAATTTTATTTCTGATTGTAGGAAGACTTGTGACAGATATTATAATAGGTTGTGATTGTCTTTATGCCTGGGAAGCTGTGGTGAATTTTAAAAACATGATTCTAGAAATGAAAGTTGAAGATGAGATCATTATAGTGCCTTTTGTGGAAGATAGTAGTTCAGAAACTATTGTAAGAGAAAAAGAGGAAGAAGAAATCCAAGGGGATACATTCTTTGTAGAATATGTTAAAGTAGGAGCTATGGAATTAACTGAAGTAAATGTCAAAGAGTACAGAGTCGATAATAAAGAAAATGTAGAATGGGATAAAAATGATTTCATAGACAATTTGAGGGTTTCTGATGCAACTAGGTACTATGATAGGGAGAGTAGTGAAGACTTAGAAGAATTGTTGAGGAAAAAAGTAACTCAGGCTGATCAACTAAATGAACAACAGAGGGATAAACTGTTTGAAATATTAATCCGAAATAAAGAAGTATTCTCTGAGAAACCTGGTAAATGTAATATTTATACTCATTCGTTTGAGATGATACCCATCAAACCTTTTACACATAAAGTGAGAGCTATCCCTAGTACAATAAGAGAAGAGGTAGATGCAGTTATAAAGTCAATGTTAGAAGATGAGGTTATTGAAATTTCGAATTCAGAATTTGTGAATCCCCTATGTATTGTAAATAAGGCCAATGGAAAGATTAGGGTGACATTAGACGCGAGAAAATTAAATCAACATTGTAAACCTGATAGATTTAGACCCGAAAGTGTAGAGGTAATATTGAACAAATTGCAGAAGGGCAAAATTTTTTCTACTCTAGATCTTACAGCATCTTTTTGGCAGATCCCACTTAGAGAAGATTTAAGAAAATATACAGCGTTTTTACATTCAGGAATATTATATCAGTTTCGAGTTTGCGCCTTTGGTATGAATACCAGTGGTAGTGCACTATTAAGAGCTTTGTATGAAATTTTTGGAGAAACCATAAAGAAATTTGTAGCTCAGTATGTGGATGATTTTGTAATTTTTTCAGAAAATATAGAGGATCATTTAAATCATATCAATTATGTGCTTAGTCAGTTAAAGAAAGCAAACATGACAATAAAGCCAAGTAAAACTGCATTCTTTGTGAAACAGACAGAATTTTTAGGTTATGTTATTTCAAATGAGGGAATCAGGCCTAATCCCGACAGAATTGAAAGCATAAATAAAATACCAGCTCCTAAAAATATAAAACAATTGAGAAGATTTCTTGGTATTCTAAATTATCAGTCAAGATTTATCCTGGAATATGCAACCGTAGTAGCCCCATTAAGACAACTTTTGAGAAAAGATGTAAAATGGCAATGGTCATCAGTAGAACAAGAATCTTTCGAAAAGGTAAAAACATTGTTTGCAGCGTCAATTTTATTGGAAAAACCTAGGGAAGATCTCCCCTACATAATTTATACAGATGCTTCAGGACTAGGTTATGGTAGTGTCATATTACAAAAAGATGAGGAAGGAAAAGATCACCTCATTGCTGTAGCTTCAAGGGGGCTTTCAAGGACTGAATCACAGGCTTGCACTACAGAAAAAGAGATAGCAGCTATTTACTTTGCACTTGTAAAATTTAAGCAATATGTATATAACAACCCAGTAATAGTTTACACAGATCATGTTAGTTTGGCATTTATGAACTCTTGCAAACTCACAAGCACACGTATTTCTAGATATATACATGAGATCACATCCCATAACATAGAAATCAGACACATAGCAGGAAGTCAAAATATTTTTAGTGATTTGTTATCAAGGATGAAAACCAATTATACAATACCAGATACAATTAGTGACAACAAACATGATGTAACCATACTATATTTGAAAACCTTAGAAGGGACACAATTAGCTAAAGAATTTCGAAATTTGGAACAATTACAGACAGAGGACGATGAACTTAGAAAATTGAAAGAAAAGGCACAACCAATCACAGAAAATCTAAAAGATAATATAGGTATTTATGAGGGAAAAATCTATAAATTTCATGGAAGAATTGAACCTAAATGGAAAATAATGGTACCAAAAGCTTTACAAGAGAAACTTATACTTGCTTATCACAAAACACTAGCTCATACAGGTAGTGAAAAGCTAATCATGGTAATTAGTGATCATTTTTATATAAAACATTTGGCAAAGAAAGTGAGAAAAATATGTTCAAGCTGTGATTTATGTCAAAGGGCCAAACCATTTAATATCAAATTTGATATAGAACCTCAGACAATCATAAGAGAAGGGAAAAATGTACTAGTTACTGCTGATGCACATGGGGAGCTACCAGTAGGACAATTTGGATGTAGATATATGTTTGTTCTTCATGATGTTTTTAGTAAATTTATTAAAATTTATCCTGTTAGGAATATCAGCAGCAAAACATGTGTAGGAAAGATAATAAAAGATTATGTGCCTAAATATGGCAAGATTCAGGCAATCTTAACAGATAATGCTACAGTTCATCGGAGCAAAATCTTTAAAGAAACTCTAGAAAATCATGAGATAAAGTTATATCATTGTTCCTCATACTTTCCATCAGGGAATCCAACAGAACGTGTCCTCCGAGATATAGGAATTTATTTACGTGTACTTACACATCATAATCACAAGGATTGGGTGAAATATTGTCCATTGATAGAAAAGATTATCAATCACACCATTAATGTAACTACTGGGTTTGCACCAATAAAATTAATGTTAGGAATTGAACCAGAACCAATATTGATCGGGGTACCAAAAACACTGAAAATTAATGACATTCAGTTAAGTGAAGAAGAAAGAGCGAAAATTGCTTTTGAACGAATCAAGAAAAAGGCAGAGAAGCGAAAATTAAAGAAAAAGAGTAGAAAACATAAATGGGAACCTAAGATAGGCGATTGGGTACTAGTTAAAGACCATAAGTTATCAAGTGCCTTGAGAGGTAGGAACAAAAGGATGGAATTGTTATATAAAGGTCCTGCAGAAATTATATCAAAATTTGGTTATCATACCTATGAATTAAAAGATGTTAAAAATGAAAAATGTCTGGGAAGATGGCATAAACAACTCCTTCGACCATACAAGAAACCGTGTGGTGCATTGGAACCTTGATCTAATGTAAAAGAAAAATTGGAAGTGTCATTTGTCTATTGGCGCCTAATCAGCTTGGAGATAAAATGTAAATGTTAGCTTACTTGAAAACCATACATGGGTCAGGTACTTACATATTCATGAAAAATGCAGAATGTGAATTGCTATATACTACAAAGAGCTTAAAAATATGTTGTATAGAGCTCACAATCACAGATTCAGAAAGATTGTTAAAATGTTCATCTCTGCATAGAGAGAAAACAGAATATTTACTTTGTAAAACATTTGTTAAAATATTTAGATGTATAGATAGTTATCACAGAAAGACAAAGAAAGAACTTGTCTAAAGAGTGCAATGGATTTATATAAATATATGTACATTTTAATGCTTAAAGGATATAGTACAGATATGTGTTACAATAACAAAAGTGAAAAATCACAGTGCAAGTGATAGTGAGAGCGAAGTGAGCAAACATGAACTAAAAGAAGGAAGTATAAAGAAAGACTCTTGAAATTTAACCTTTATATAAAAGCTTCACAGAAGAAACCATAACATATTGTAATTAGTATTTAAGGATTAATGTTTAGTCAAGTGTACAATTGTTTGTCATGTTAAAAAGATTAATGAGAAAATGTGTTAATAACCAATTTCAAAAACAGTGTAATTGAAAATTGTATATAATGGGAGTGTTGCCGATTATTCAAAATACAGGAGTAATTTTTAATTTTTCTTTCGGGCAAGACATTTACATTATTTTATTATGAAATAATAAAATAACATAAATGGGGGCATTTGATACCGAAATTTAGATTTCCGATTGAATGGGCTTTTGAAAAAGATACGTTTTAATTTAATTGCCGGATGTGAGATTTGCGATAAGTGTTAAGTAATAATATACATAGATAATAGAGTAGCAAGTGTTGTAAGGTGAGCAAGATATGAGTAAATGATAGTCGTTAAATTTATAGAATAAACGCATTATTGGTTTGAAATTAACGAGTCATGACGTCATACCACATAGTTTAAATCCACGTTCGAAAGTTAGTTCTACAAACCTTAAAAGTCGCGTGAGATATCTAATAAAATATAAAGTAAACATCGTTTAATCCTAAAAAGTAATTATATATTTGAAATTCATAAAAGAACATGTTATAATAGAAAGGGACATTTCTAAATTGCGGGAAAAGGAAATAACATTTTGGATACGAGGCTTTCTTGGATGACGTCATGACATTCAAATTGGAAGCGAACGGTCTTCTTGGCGTGGGTAAGAGAGAAGCGTCTAGTCAGTACTCAACCAGAGAACAGTACGGGAGTTCGTGCAGTTCGTGCTGCGCAGATGTGATTGCGATGCTTCTACAGATACACATATAGAATCGGCATATCTCCCGAAAATATTTTATATAAAATAAATTGATGTGCAAAGTTGTTCTTGGGTTGTCCTTTACACTCACGCAAACCCGAGATAAAGAGATTATGCTCAGCTAGCCGGAGATAACACACCGAACCACATCAACGTGACCAACAACATCACTTCACCAACGACTTCGGCTTCAAATGGCGAGGTAATAACTAGGAAGCAATATTACAGCTTCAAATATAAAAAATGTAAATCTTGTTAAATTACACAATTTGTGTTAAATAAAATTTGTTGTAGTGTTAACCATTTCTGAGATAATTCTTATCATTGGCCAGGAGAGCAAAAACCTCTGAACATGCTATGCAGTGTTTTGCCAGTCGGCATCCTTGGCACTCGTTGCCATCTGCTGCTATCATAGAAAGGTGCAGATGAAAGTGTACAACATTTTTAAAACTACTTTTGAAGGCTTTGCTAACCAACTTTATGAAAGAAGATGCTGAAAATGGTCACTGTTGTCTATACATACATTTTTGTAGAGGCAGCAAAAAGCCCCCAGAAATGATTCTATAAGAACAGAGGTAGCGTAGCCAGACTTATTTTGTTTTAAGATTCAATGACCAAGAGAAAGAATGGACACTGATCGATAGTTTAATTACAGAAGATGTTAAATGTCCATTGTGTTGTGTAAGGAATTGTGATTTATATGTGACGCTCATAAATGAAACTGTTTTGCAAGTGATGTTAATTTAATTCTACTATTTGCTGAGAATTAAAGCAAGTGAAACAGATGTTATATGATCGTTAGCTGTACTTAGCCATTCCTTATCTATAATGAAATCCACCATTGTTTAGCGAGAAATTTTGTAAAAGGAATCATATATAGACAGGCAATTTCTGAGTGTAAATAAAGTGTTTCAGACATTCTCAAAAGTTATCTTAATTCATCAGTAAATAAATTACATCCATACTGCCTCTGAAATTAAAATTTAAGAACTCTGAAGCTCTCCGACTGATGCTAAGCTGCGAGGGGCAAAAGTTATCTAAGGCTTTCCTATACAAATACCCCTTTACATCAGGCACAGTAAAGACGAATTCAACATATAGGAAAATTTCATTCCAAATGGCAAAACAATGGGCACGAATAGGCTCGACATAAGAGAAGGAAACTGGAACAAGAGAGAAGAAAGGAGGAATGAGAGGAGACAGAAGAGGAAAGCCAGAAGAGAGAAGAGAAAAGTGAGGTTTCATATCTGACAAATAAGGCTGTTCTAATTTAAAAAAATAGCTGAACTTTATATAGCAAAAATTTGATGTTACTGAGAAATAAGAAACTAGTAGGAAAAATGGAGAATATTAAAGAATCAGGTGATAGCAGAGAGGGAGAAAAGAGAGAGAAAATAGTGAAGAAAGTTAGAGAAACAGAAGGGGCAAAGAAAGTGAGTCAGGAATCAAAGAAGTCATACAGTTTCCCCCACCATCTCATTCCACCGGTGCTCCATCTTCATTCCATGTATCATCAGTGTCACCGCCTGCAATGCTGGAGTAGTAAAAGCAGGCGTTAAACCCTACAAAAAAATAAAAATGATACCTACAGCATGTTTAAAAACTTATTCATCAGTAGATTTTGGGGTCTTGGACGTCAAAAGAGGCTTAAAGTTGAATTAGCAACTGGACATTACAAAACAAAACGTGGAATTACAATGACCGAGTACTTTTTAAAACTTGCCAACAAGACAAAGTTACTGGAACCCCAGATGGGCAAGCAAGAGGTTATAAATGTACTAATGTGCCACAGATTATAAATAATCTAATTGTAGCAAAAGCCATAGATTTCTCTGATATTGAGCGGAATATTGGCAGAATTTGAGGCATATAATAGTTACCCAGAAATAAATTCAAATTCTCAGCATGATAATGGTCTGCATGTGGAAAGTGAACAAAACAACAATCAAAGACCACAACGAGAACATCACAAAAGTGACAATGCACAATATTTGCAATGAAACCACATGAGAGGCAAGGCACCCAGAGATACCAGCATAGGTGAAATAACAGACATTCTGAAACAAGATCTCATTTACAGCACCAGTAAAATTCACTATATGATCGGCAGAGAGATAGTTACCATGCTAACTTCACTACGATATGTGGTAGAAGCAGTCAATTAAACCATTTAAGTTTCCATGGAGATTATACTCTTAAAAGAGAACATGAATTCAGATAGAAGAAATTTCTGCACCCATTTTGGCGCTACACTGAACCCTGACACCTAGGCTTGGTGAATAAAACAATGAACATGAAATTGGTAATAATTTTACAAGCACAAAATCAAGGAACTAAAATTGGTACCAATCCTGTGACAAGTACCAACCCAAACAATGAAAATCCGGAAAACTAATCCCCAAATCATTTTACATTCTGGAAGGTGATTCAGTGACACAGGCACAAAGCAAAAATATGGGCAAACAAGTAAATTACTAGGAAATTACTCCGCTTCACTCTCAAAAGGAACTAATTAACCCACCACAGATTGTATTGAAGGTATGGGACCACAGTTATATAGTGTTACTAGACACACGGGGCTAGCACGTCTGTGATTTCTGAAGAACTTTTTCAAGAACTATTGACACTCCATCGAGTTGAGTATTTGAATGTTAGTAATGTATGTTGTAGCATGGCTATAGGGAAGAAAAAGGATAGAGTTAAATATCAGGCATTAATAAAAGCATGCATAGATGATTGGAAATTTGACTTTGTTGCATTGGTAATACAATGTCTAGCAAGAGAATTAATCATTGGGAATGACTATATAACTGGCAGGTAACAATAAATTTTGAATTACATGAGTTGAGGGTCAAAAAGGAGGAGACATAAGAAGAATAAAGTTATTAGAAGAAAATATAGTAGAAGCAGGGAGTGAGTGGTGGTGTTTAAGGGCCCTAAGTCATTAGGGCTAGAAGCAGGGAGAAACCACAACAAAATATGTAAAGAGAGATTTTTTATTGAAAATGTTATACTGTATGAAGATAGTAAGTATGAAAGATGAAAAAGAACATGAAAAAAGAGAAGTAGATAATAATACAAATGAAAATAAGCAATAGGAAGTCCCTCAAAGAAATGATTGCCAGTTAAATAAGTTAAAAGTCAACAATGAGGTAAAGGAACAAAGGGAAGAAGAAAAGTTTAAAACACTGCTAGACAAAAAGATAGATAGCGCTTATAAATTAAACCCAATGCAAAAGAGTTAGCTGGAAGTATGTTTGTTGCAGAACAGAGAAGCTTTTAGTACCAAACCCAGACTGTGCACTAAATATATACACATTTTTAAAGTCAATAATGCTACTCCATACACATACAAAAGCCAGCCCATACCAAGTGCTATTAAGCTTAAAGAAAATGAGGTTATAAGACAAATGCTAAAAGATGACATTATTGAAATCTCTGATACGCCTTACCTTCATCCATTGTGCTGGGTACACAAGCCCGATGGTTCCTTATGAATGACTATTGATGCAAAGAAGATCAGTTCAGTGACACAAGCTGACCACTTTAGATCACAGGGAATAGATGAAGTTTTGACAAATTTGAAACATGGGAGATATTTTTCAAGCATCGTCATATTGGCAAATCCCACAAGATAAATCTGTCAGAAGAAGATCTATCACAGGATTCAATTTCAATGGGAAAATTTACCAATTCAAAACTTGTGGATTTGGTCTTTCAACTAGCACAAGTGGGTTACTTCGAGCCATTCACAGCATCTTTGGTGACAATAGAAAATTTTGCAATGCAATATATTGACGACTTTCTGATTTACGCAGTCGTGGAACATGCAATAGAGGCCAATGGAGAACACATAATTCAGCATAAGGAGACTACTGTTCTTTTGTACTACCATGCCAGAATACAACGAGAAGCTATAGAAATTTACAAACACCCCCATCATTTTAACAGAAAGGAAGAAGCTCTAAAACTCAACAAAACCTGGCATCCGATACTTGAGCATAAAAAATAAGCACAAATGCACAGAAATCGCATAAACCGTTCAGCAATCAGAGCGGAGAAGCGGAGAACCCACCTAGTATACACCTCCCACTCAAGCCGATCCAATCCCCCGTGAGCGGCCCAGATATAAATACGGCATGTCCAGCCAGCGATTCTGTTGTAACTGAACCTTTACCGAGAAGACCACGCCACTGATGATGTCCACTGTAGGTGTGGATGAAACGTCTGGACCTCTAAACTCCAGCCTGGAAGAAATCTCTAGCCGTAACATGATATCACAATTTTTAACTAAGGAAATATTCTAAAATAAGAACAAATTAGAAACTAAAAACTTCACTTATCATTACTAAGATAAGTGAAGTTTTTAGTTTCTAATTTGTTCTTATTTTAGAATCTTGTTGCTTCACTGTTAATAGCTTCAATTTTTACTTAATTTAAGGAAATTTTTCTTAGGGTATATTATAACAGAAGCAGGAATGACTCCAAATGCTGAGCATATTAAAGAAATTCAGGCATTCCCTCCATCTAAAAATTTCAAACAATTTAGACAATTATTAGGCATGCTCCAATATGAGAGCAGATTCTTAATGAATTACACCAAAGAGATGAGTCCTCTCAGAGAACTGCTTAAGATGTAAGATGGAAATGGGCCAATGAACATCAATGGGCCTTTAAAAATATAAAAGACTTATTCAAAAACACCATACCCTTAGAAAGACCTATACGCAATGCGCCTTACTACATCTACACTGACGCCAGTATACAAGCTTATGCAAGTGTGTTGACACATGAGTTTCAAAGGGAAATAGTCATGTGATTGCAACTGCATCTCGATCCCTAAGAAGAGTCTAATGCATGTATTACAGAGCAAGAAATTGGAGCTATGTATTTTGATTTGCATAAATTTAGGCAATATGTCTACAATGCCAAAATTATCATCTATACAGAGCATATCAGCTTGTCCTTTTTTAAGAAATGCAAACTCACAAGTTCAAAGATATCCTGATATATACATAAAATTACATCCTATAATATTGAAATTGAACACATACCTGGTAAAGAAAATATTTTCAGTGACTTGCAATCACAACAGTTAGTAGATAAACAAATCCCAGGGATGAGAGGTAGAACTGGAACTTAAAAATTCAATGCCACAACTGGGATTTGAACCACAGACCTTCCGCTTACCGGGCGGATGCTCTACCACTGAGCTATTGTGACAAACTGCCAGAATGGCATTAAATTCTCAAACCAGTTCGTATTTCTCCTGGTAAACCACAAAGGCAGTCTCACATCAGAGACAAATTACCCCAATGGTGACTTACTATTGTAAGTACTTTATATCCCAGGATTAAATAACCTTCAGATGGTAAGTTTGTTGGCATAAATAAATAATAAATCCCAGGGACTCTCTCTCACCCACATGATGAAGTATGACTAATGCAACTCACTCTTGAGAACAATAGGAGGTTGTATAACAAATTTAAAAACATTCCAACACTACAAAAAGAAGATCCCTCCTTAAAAATGTTATTCGAGACAGCTCCAGAATTAGAAAATATCACTGAGGGTACTATAGCCAAACATATGAACATCTTAAATAAATTACATGGACACTTTATAAAGAAATGGAAGATCATTGTACCACAGGAATTGGAAAAGGAGGTGATTGTAACTTTTCATAAATATTTAGCTCACCCAGGATGCAAGAGGGCTGCTACAGCAATTAAAGAACAGTTATACATCAAACGGATAGACAAAAAGTTTAGAAAATTTGTCACAACTTATGAACTTTGCCAAAAAGCAAAAACAATTACTATTAAATATGATTTTGAACCACAGACTATAATAAGGCATGAGAAGAATGCACTAGTTGCAATAGATGCACACAGAGAGATGCCTGTGAGTCATTATAATTGTAAATATGTATTTGTAATGTTTGACATTTCTCAAAATTCATAAAAATCTACCCATGAAGAACATAAAGAGTAAGACCTGTGTAAGAAAAATTTTAAATGACTGGATCCCAACTTATGGACTGGTAAAGGCCATATTGTCAGACATTACCACCGTGCATCAGAAGTATTTACCATGGCTATGAAGGAAAATGACATCAAAGTATACAACTTGTGTCATAGTGTCATAGACAGACGTGATGTGAATCATAAGTTCATACAGCAAGTGAACGACAATCTTAGGTGGGCTTGTGGAAAACTAAGTGCAATTTTTTTCGATGTAAATAAATACATAGATGAAACATGCCTTGGCAGGGATGGCCTTCACCTAAATAGGAAAGGCTCATACCTGTTAGGCAAAGCAATTGATAAGGCTATAGAAATCTGCATGCCACAGGGAAACTAGCATGATGATAATCAGGTATGTAAGAAGCAACTAGGTGAATTACAGAAAACCTCTGTAAACGGGGGTAATGTAAAAAATATCACCCATGAGAATAAACATACCATATTAAATCATTCCTTAATAATAGTGCATCAAAACATACAGTGTCTTAGGAACAAATTGGAAGAATTGAACATTTTGTTATCACATGAATTGAAAGGCACCAGTGTACTATGTTTAACAGAACACTGGCTTAATGAGCATGAAAAA
The DNA here is from genome assembly GCA_030765045.1 of Tenodera sinensis. Lineage (NCBI taxonomy): Eukaryota > Metazoa > Arthropoda > Insecta > Mantodea > Mantidae > Tenodera > Tenodera sinensis. The sequence continues at coordinate 179,576,278 of CM060962.1, read as the reverse complement.
AACCATTATAGCATTCCTTACTTTGAATTATCTAGTATATTTTGTTGATCAACTCATAAAAATGGAGGGGCTCTTATCTATGTAAAAAAAACTATAAAGCATAAAGAAAAAAATAATACATATTATCTAAATCATGAAATGCATTTTGAAAGTTACAGAATTAAATGGTATGAGTAGAGTGGCAGTGGTGTGTATATATAGATCCCCAACTGGCTGTTTAAAAATCTTCTTCAAACTTTTTGAGACTCTTCTTACAAACCTAAAAAGAAACTACAGATCAATAATTGTTTGTGGGGACTTTAATACAGACTTTTTATCAAATGATGAAATAGTGACAAAATTTAGGACATTAATAGGTTCCTATAATATGATTCACATTATTAACAGCCCCACACGAATAACAATAACATCTAAAACATGTTTAGATCAAATAATTATCGACAGAGATACTAACCCATATAAAACAATTTTAACTTTGGAATATCAGACCATACAGGTCTAGAAGACCGCATAACTGGCCGGGAGGGCTCGGGGCGCTGACCACGTCCCACCCTCCAGTACTGCACCTCACCAATGACGCCTGTAGTGGGCAGAGGTGGGGGACGCAGCGGCTGGGCGGTAGGCCTTGGCCCCTCGTGGGCTGTCCCACCGGGGTTTAGTTTAGTTTAGTTTAGTTTATATCAGACCATAATGCGGTATCAATACAGTTAAACTTTGAGGCTAATAATATGCACCCAAGCACAAAAGACACTGAACTAAAACGAACACTGAATATGGAGAATATCGAACATTTAACATATCTATTGAAGAAAGAAAGTCGGATAGATGTAGAAAACAGTAAGGATGTAGATGGCAAAATTGAGTCATTTGTAAATACCATAGCTCATTATTTGAATATTGCATGTCCAGAGAAAAGAACTAGATTATCACACGAACCAAATAATAAGAGATGGCTAACAAAAGGCATCTTGACATCCTGTAAAAATAAGAGAACTTTGCATAAGCGATGCCAAATCTCTAATAATTTGCAACTTAAAAGTTACTACAAATCTTACTGTAAAATATTAAAAGAAGTAATAAACAAGGCAAAAAATAATTTCAATAGGGACTATATTCTTAAATCTGAAAACAGGGGTAAGGCGATCTGGAATGTAGTCAAAAAAGAAACAGGAAAGACAAACTCGAAGAACAATAAAATAGAGGAGGTAATCATTAACCAGAAAAAGATAACAAACTCACGAGAAATAGCTGAAGCGTTCAGTGAATATTTTGTAACGCAAATGTCAAATTCAACAGTACCACGACTAACACAAATAAACTTAAGTAACCAAATGTATAATCCAAAAACAATCTTTCTTACCCCAGTAACAGAGAAAGAGGTTGAAAGTATAATAAAAGGCATGAAAAACAAACTATCCTGTGGCTTAGATGGAATCCCAGATGTCATTGTAAAAAGATGCTCACCCTCGATGATAACCCCCATTACAGATATATGTAACTTATCCCTATCAGAGGATAAATTTCCTAAACAGTTTAAAGTAGCAAAAATACACCCAATATATAAAAAAGGTGATAAGGAAAACATTGAAAATTATAGGCCAGTATCTTTGCTTTCTACGTTTTCAAAAATTATTGAAAGAGTAACGTTTAACAGAATAGTCCCGTTCCTAGAATCTTGTTGTTAGCTAATGCTGGATTTCTGACAATGAAGTCATTAATCCTCTTGCTCTCCAATATTTTTCACTGATGATAATTGAAGAGAGCAATAGCAGTAATAGTAACCGCTTTTTAGAGAGCTCCATATTTTTATGTTTTGGCGGTCACATCGCTCTCTCACAACCCCCAGAATGTCTGGAGAACCACACCTGTCGTTGGTTTACGGGTCTCACCGACCTGACCGGGAGAATTATCAAAATAAATTCACCGACCATATCCTCTGATTACCAATCAGAGGATGTATTACATGCCATGACAGGTCAGCATGTTAGGGGTTAAGATTTTATAGAGAAATTAGAGAATTGGAGATGTTGGAAAAATAAAGACTCCCTAGCCCTCGAGTACCCTAATAGCATCGGGGTCGGAAGAGAACAAGAGATGACCAAGGTAAGGTCAGATAGAAAAGTTACAGTGAGGAGCAAAACACCAGTAAGTGGAAGTAATGTTCTGCTCAGCTTGGGTACCTTGTGGTCGTCATCCACATATCCCCTAGACGGGGAGCCCTGAGTAAAATATGTAGAATTTATTCAACTACACGTTTTATGTGAAACTTCTTTCTGGCATTTATCATTTCCGAGATATTCTTTGCTGTTGATTTAATCATCAAATATTTTACACCTTTTCAAATACAAAATGCTATTAATTTTTCCGCCTCACGAATATGCAATGAGAACAGATTTTCAGAGGCATTACATAGCAACCCGTTCTTAAAGGTTTTGACTGTCGCCTGTCTTCCCTTATTCCTCTTGTGTAATGAAACAAATTCTGCAATAGCTTACCTCGATTAATATGGAGAAGATAAAATAATAAGTCTTTGTAAGAACAGTTTCTTGAAGAATGGGTACAGAAAGTCACGTGAATGTAACATATCAGATTTAGTTTCCGTTTTCTCTTCCTTCCTGATCCTCGAAATCTTGCCCTTGCCGTTGAAATTAACAGTAATTTTACTCCGTTTTGGTAGCCTTCCTAGAATCTAGCAAACTGCTTTATAATGCTCAGTTTGGATTTCGGAAAAATAAATGCATCAACGATGCACTATATTCGCTTATAGAAGCAATAATGAAGTTAAAAGATGAGCATAACCAAACTTATGGATTATTTTTAGATCTTAGCAAGGCGTTTGATATGGTTGACCACGACATTCTATTAAGAAAATTACACCACTATGGTATAAGGGGACTAGCTGAAAACTGGTTCAAATCATATCTGAGTGAAAGAGCGCAACTAGTTGAAATAGGAAGCGCAAAATCAACATTGAAAACAGTTGAAAAGGGAGTGCCTCAAGGCTCTATTTTGGGCCCAGTATTGTTTTTAATTTATATAAATGATCTTCCCCTGAATCTAAGGCATGCCAGTACAGTACTATTTGCAGATGACATCAACATGATAATTGGTAACAAAAATTCTATACAACTACAAGCCATGGTAAATGAAACAATGACAAAAATACAGTCATGGCTTCTAAATAACAAATTAATAGCTAATACAGAGAAAACTGTCTCCATGAATTTTAGTAAAAAAGCTCAGCATAACCCCATTCAATTTTCAATCAACAACTCTCTTGTAACGGAAGCTCTCAATACTAAATTTTTAGGAATATGGATCGATGCTAATGTCACATGGGAACAACATACAAAGAAGTTAGAAGAAAAGTTGAGCAAACTTTGTTGCGCATTCAGAATACTAACCAACGCATTACCCTTGGAGATGTTAAAAATTTTGGATATGTACATTCAATAATCAGTTATGGAATTATTCTCTGGGGCTCAACATCTAAGTCCTTAGCAATATATAAAATGCAAAAAAGAATATTAAAAATAATTAAAAAGGCTCCCTTAAGAACAAATAGCAGACCAATATTTCAGGAACTCAATATATTATCTATACCAAGTATCTACATTTACGAAATAGTATTCTTTATACATAGGAATAAGTCACTATTTGCAATTAATTCAGATTACCATACTTACAGTACCAGGAATAGCAAAAATATACACCTAAACCATCATCGACTTATTCAAAGTTTAAATTTTATATCACATAAGGGTGTTATCTTATATAATAAATTGCCAGATAAGGTAAAAGGATTATTCAAAAATAAATTTAAATCAACTATAAGGAATATACTATTAAAAACACTGCCAGTAACAACAGAAGAGTTTTTAGGCAGCAATGTTAATGAAATTGTGAAATATTTGTAAAGACATAATATCTGATAGATCACAGTAGACACTACTTGTAAACATATGGTAGATTACAGTAGACACTACTTGTAAACATAAATTTTTAATTGAATTGTTTATATTTGTACATAATTATGTAACAATTGTATCACTATGTTAGAAATAAGCTTGACGAAGCCATGAATATTCTGTATTCCTACGGTGAATAAAACTACTACTACTACTATTACTACCCACAGGGCAATTCATGCAAAAGAGTTATGCATGATCTTGGAATTTATTTCTGTGTCCTGAATCATGAAAATTACTGAGGTTGGTACAAACAGTGCAAAACAATACAGAAAATCATAAATCACTCAGTAAATTCTACTAAAAAATTCTCATCTTATGAACTGATGATAGGAAAGCCACCTGAATTGTTAGTATTAAACATTTTGACCACAATCAAACAAAATTCAGGAAGATCAAGTGAAGAGGAAAAGTCTGCAGAAGCATTTAAAAGAATAAGACAAAAGGTTGAGAAAAGAATTGCAAGAATTCAGAAAAAGAAGAAAAAATGGAATCCTGAAGTAGAAGAGGTGCTTGTAAAACATTTTTGCCTATCAAATGCACAGAGAAAGATCTACTGGAGAATGAACCTGTTGTATCGAGGACCATTTAAAATTGTACATAAATTCGGTGACCACACTTTTGAACATAAAGGGGAACATATAAAAGACCAGACATACACACAGACCCAAATAAAATCTTCTGATGTTACTTTTCCATCTCAAGGGCAATAAGATCTATGAAGCACTAAGGGCACTTGCTGAATGGGTACTGTACATTTCCGTCTCCATTGTTGGTGTACAAAAGTCTTACTCAAAGGGATGTTGGCTGAAACTAATGCTTTGCAGATTTCTTTCAAAAAATTATCATTACCATCATTTCCACTTCTGCTTGCAGAAAGTGCTGATGGTAAGGTTGTTTGGATCTTGGAGACATTTTTATCAAGAGCATTTCTATGACCAGCTGTTTGTAAATGTTGTGTAATTTGGAATTTTTTGTCTCAGGACACTTATAACATTAATATAAAGGTAATCAGTTCCAGTTAAAAAAAAAAGCTACTTCTTCAAGAAGTCTGTGTGTTTTATGTTTAACACAGCTCACTCGCCTCTTTGTCGCAATTTCACTGAATCATCGTTGCAGTAGAAGGTCTGTTGAAGTTGTCTCTGACGGTTGTTCCAGGTGCTTGATGGTCTTTTCTATCATATCACACCTTCACTGTGGCTGATTTTCTCATTCTCCATTTCAATGTCTTCATTATCACTTTCTATTTCATTTTCTTCAGCCCTCTGCATTAACTGCCATCAACATATCATCTCTATCAGTGACTTCAAATTCGTCCGCTTTGATCCATTTGGCTACATCATTTTCAGTGATTGTTTGTTCTGCCAATCTTTGAGCTAGCTTGTCATGCTCTATGGGCAAATTTTCTTAATATGTGTGAAAATACGATTTGCAGAAAGATTTCCAGGTTAAAAAGTTCCAGGCGATACAACAATCCATGAACTTAACAATAAATTTCAAGCTACAGGAAGTACTCAGGCTAAAAAATCTGAAAGATGGCATGCGGTTCTTAGCACAGAAACTTAGACATCAGTCACCATTTGGAGAATTCACCCTCCCCCCCCCCCAAAAAAAAATTGTTTAGGCATCTTTCACAACAGATAGGCATCTCTTATGGCTCTTTGCAAAGAGCTACTACCTTTAGTATACATACTTGAAGCTAGTAACAGTAAAACAAATATAATCCACCAATATCACAAATAATGTAGAGACCACAGGCTTCACTTATCTTAGATATGTGGTGTGAGTGTTTGAAACACCTGTGTCTACATTATTTGTGATATTGGTAAGCCACTACATTGGTGAAGTTAAAACTATAAAATAACCGTGGCACATGCTCTTCAACCAGGTGATCCTGTAATTAGGCGAACATTATGTGAGTGGACGCTCTATAGTGTATGCAATGGCGAAATAAACCCACATTTAATATTTTTCACGGACAAGGCTTGGTTCCACCTTCATGGATATGTGTGTACACAAAATAATCATTATTGGACCTCTGAGAAACCTAATATTGTTCATGAAGTACCCCTTCATGACGAAAAAATTAATGTATGGTGCACCATTAGCACAGAAAGAGTTATAGGCCCAAATTTTTTGAGTCAACAATTGACCCCGTACATATGTGAATACAATTTGGCTCCTCTTCTTTGGAGAATTAAAAGTGTGATTTTGCCTTTTTTCAACAACACTCTGCAATAGCTCAAACAGCCAGTCTTTTTATGAGAACAATAGAAAGTGTGCTTTAGGACAAAATTATTAGTAGAGATTTGACCTGCTTGGTCCCCCGACCTAACCCCATTATATATGAATAACATACACAACATTAATAATTACAAATTCAGAAACCATGCAAACCACTTCAATCTATCCAAAATATAGATACTCAAAAACAACTATACTCCCACTATCGACTTTATTATTTGGAATATTAGCATGCACTCTAATCTTATGAATATATTCTACTCCTATCTCAAGGATAACTTAAAACAAAAAATGTACAGGACAAATTCACACACCCTGGAAGGATTAAAAAAAATATCGGCCAGGAAATTGCCAGCATTTGTCAACGAGAACTACAGTGAGTGATGGATAGTTTCCTAAAGAGGTGCCAAAAATGTATGGACAATGATGGCGGCCAGTTTCAGCATCTCCTTTCATAAAGTTAATCTTATGAATATATTCTACTCCTATCTCAAGGATAACTTAAAACATAAAGTATACAGGACAAACTCACACACCCTGGAAGGATTAAAACAAAATGTTGGCCAGGAAATTGCCAGCATTTGTCAACGAGAACTACAGTGAGTGATGGATAGTTTCCTAAAGAGGTGCCAAAAATGTATGGACAACGATGGTGGCCAGTTTCAGCATCTCCTTTCATAAAGTTGGTAAGTAAAGCCTTTAGAAGTTGTTTTAAAAATGTTCAATGGTTTTATCTGTGCTTTCCTATGATAGCATCAGACGACAGCACATGCCAAGGATACAGATAGGCAAAACACTGAGCAGTCGGTTTGTAAGATTTTTGGTCTCCCCATATCTACCTGTATATCATGAAAAATACCAAGGCTGTTTATCTGTGTTCACATAAAAGTAAACATTTATGCCACCAATGGAAACTTACCTCAGGTGCACCTGGTCCCTTTGTGACTATGCAGGAGCAGCATGAAGGAAGCCTGAATGAATCTGACAATGTCTGACCATTTTCTCCCAGTGCTAGAAGCTTGCGGTATATATATTTCTGCTTACAACTGGTGGAGTAACCAAGAGGAAAGCCATCAGTTAAAGTACACCTACCCTCCTTCCTGTGTAAAAGTGAAATCAGCAATTAATGAAACATATAATTAAATACAACAAAAAATCTGAAGCTATTGATAGTGAAGCAATATAAATCAACAAATGTTAATAAATATTTAGTGACTAAACTTCACTTATCATTGGTAATTATGGATTAAATCTGAATATTCTAGACCAGTTTCACAAGCCAATTAATTGCATTTTCAGTAGAAATGTTTTTATGGTCATCATCGTTATGGCTGCTAGATGGTGGATTTTTTCCTATGGTATTCCCAACTACTGAAAGCAAAACAAATGTGTTGACAAGACTCAATCGGCATTATTTCAAAATTCATTGTGCAATCCTTATTCTTCAAAATGAATCTTCTCAAACCATTTAATTGCTTTAATATGTTAACTCTGGGTTTATTTCATGATTAATTCACAAAACTGATCTGCCACAGCTAATTTATCAATCTATTTATACTTCATATTTCTAAAATGTTGTTTTACTCTGGTTTCCAAGTGATGCTTAGTTTTACCAATGTAAACCCTGTCACAATCCAAACAAGGAGTTTAATTTACAATAATCAGATAAGCGATAAGTGAAGTTTAGTCACCAAATATTTACTAGTATTTGTTAAAATAATTAAATTTTGCAGAGATTCATCACTATTTTAAGTAGAGATTGAGATGAAAATATGTCTGCCACGGAAAAGGAGATATAATGAAATTTGATATATAAGGTACATTTCATAACTAATGCACACTAATTTTGTTATACTTATACATTTTTTTTTTCTATCTCTTTAGAGTCCTCCAATATAGTCTCCCTGATTCTCTATGACTAAATTCCATCATCTTGGAAGCTCTGTTATTCCATCCAGGACACCACTTCTGTTCATCTGCCGAATGGCTCAGGTAACGGAGGTAGAAAGCTCTTCCAGAGAAAGATAATGGCATCCATGCATATGTTTTTTCAACTTCAGGAACAAGTTAAAGTATAATGGACTCATATCTGGGCTGTAGGTAGGATACAGCAACACTTCCCATCCATATTCTTGCAGTTTCTGGGCTGCAGCACTGCCAATATGCAGGCAAACATTGTTAAGGAGAATGAGTGGCCCAGCCTCAAGTAACTGAGATTAGGTTTTGTGCATTTTTCTGCACAGGGTTTGCATGAAGTTACAACAATACACTGCTGTGACACTTTTCCACAAGGGACTCTATTTGTCATGATGTTTCCTTTGTGATCATAAGCAAAAATCATTATTAGCTTTTGCTTTGATTGAGCACAGCAAAATTCTTTGGACATGGAGAATCTGAAGCTCTCCATTCATTGAACTGTGATTTCAACTCCAGTTCAAAGTCTGTAATCCATGTTTCATCAATAGTGACAATTCAACTCAAGAATTCTTAACCTTCATGTTCAAATCATTGTTTGAGCAAGGTTGCAATGTACAAGTATTTCTGCTTCTCTTCAGCAGTCCAACAGTGCGGGACCCATCTTGCAGAAATTTTTCATTTGTCAGTGTTACCGTCTTGGCATAAAAATGGACTGTATCAAAATGTTTTGTTTTTGCCAGCAAGAACCCAATTAGCACAGGTTGTATAATTTGATTTACTTTCACTAAATACACAACAGTCAAACAAAGCAATCAATTACCAAATAACAATACTAATGCAGCACGTAAATGAGTCAAATATCTATAAGAATTTACAGCCTGTTAGACTGTATCAAATTATTGATTTCCTTCTACATAGTAACATCGCTTTGGCAACCATCAGACAAGCTAGCCAACCTTTCGACTGCACAATTCATCTATCAGTCACTGAACATAGGCTAGCCAACCTTTCGACCGCACAATTCAATTATCAGTCACTGAACATACCGGCCGCCAAGAAATAAGTCTTATTTCTTCATAAACACAATTGAAAGAACAAAATACAATGAATTAATGATAAAACAATTATATCAGTGCATGCATTAAATTATGTCTGTCTCTTGAGGAAGAGGACACAGTTTAACAATAGATCTCTTAAATACCCCAGTTGCTGTGCGAACTGTTGCAACTCGCACTAACCCATCTGCTCTGGATGCAGTCCCTCAACCACTGCCAGCTGCCAGCAGAGTGGAGGAAGGTTGTCTTCTTTCACTATGACGACTGCACCCTGCTTGACATTTGCATGTGCACTGTTCCACTTAGATCGCTGCTGAAGATGATGCAAGTATTCATGTGACCATCTGGACCAGAATTCCTGAAGTTGTTGCTGTAATTTCTCCCACCTAGTTAGCAAGCTAGGTTTAGCACTACTGAGATCTGGCTGGGGTAAACTGGTTAAAGCTGTACCAATTAAGAAATGACCAGGAGTCAGAACTTCGAGATCATTAGGATCAGATGAGAGAGGAACTAAGGGTCTGGAATTCAGACAAGCTTCTATCTGACAGGCTAGGGTATGGAATTCTTCATAAGTAAGACATGATGCGCCCATAACACGTCTAAGGTGGTATTTAAAAGATTTTACACCTGCTTCCCACAGGCCGCCAAAATGTGGTGCCCTGGGTGGTATGAAGTGCCAAGTTATACCTTCATAATTTGCAAATCTCTGTATTTCTTCCTTAGTCTGCTGAGAGTTAAAGAGCTCTTGTAATTCCTTCAACTCCCTTCTTGCACCTTTAAAATTTGTGCCATTGTCACAATAAATATTCTGGCATATGCCACGTCAAGATACAAATCTCTTCAATGCTGCAATAAATGTTTCTATAGACAAGTTACTTACAACTTCTAAGTGAAATGCTCTGGTAGTAAAACAAACAAATAAAGATACATAACACTTTACCTTTGTCGTTGTTCTGTGAGTGCTAGACTTTATGTAAAATGGCCCTGCATAATCAATGCCACAATTCAAGAATGGTTTAGCTGCTTCCACTCGTGCACACGGTAGTTGTCCCATTAACTGTTTTGCTGTTTCTACCTTTAGCTTAACACAATTCTTACAAAATCTATATACATGTGCTACAGTGTATTGCAATCTGGATAGGCTGGAGAATCATGTGATTATTCCATTGTCACTAATAGTTGCAACATGATAAGTTGTTTTGAATCTTAACTCTGGAGCTTCCTGAGGGTTTGAAATGGTACCCAGTACAGGCCACACCTTTGGTTCTTCATGTAACCAAGTTGGTCCTTCCCACCATAATTTGTCATTTATAAGATTCTCGGGAAACACACCCCTTGATATCAAATCTGCTGGGTTGTGTTGTGAAGGAACATGTCTCCATACTGCATTTTCAGAAATATCTTGAATCTCAGAAACTCTATTAGCTACAAAAGTTTTCCATTGTGTTGAAGGTGCTGATAACCATGACAATACCACAGTAGAATCTGTCCATAAGTATATGTGCTTAAATGATAAGTTCAGTGCTTTTTTGACTTTTTCCAATAGACGAGCAAGAAGCAATGCACCACATAATTCTAAGCGTGGAAGTGATAATTTCTTTAGTGGTGCAACTCGAGACTTGGCACAAAGAAGTTTTACACATGTAACTCCTTTCTTATTTGATGAATGGACATATATGGATCTGCCATATGCCTTTTCTGAAGCATCGCAAAAACCATGTAACTCTATATTGCCTACAGAATCATAACCAACTACTTTGCAATCTATGTGAATGTTATCAATCAGATGAAGTTGGTTGTGGAGCTTCTTCCAATCTGTAGCCAAATCCTCTGATATGGGTTGGTCCCACATTAATCTCTCTTGCCATAACCTCTGTAGAAACATCTTGCATATAATAACAATAGGGCTTATGAGGCCTAAGGGATCAAATATACCAGAAACTATTGACAATACTACTCTTTTTGTAAATGCTTGTGCGTAGCAGTTAATTTTAAGACTTCTTGCAATCTGAAACTTGTCCTCAGTAGAATGCCATAGTAGTCCAAGTGTTTTCACTCCATTTTTGTCAAGCTGTAATGGTAAACTAGTTTCTCTTTGGTCTGGTGTAATGTTAGCTAAAAGCTCAGAATAATTACTGGACCACTTATGCAACAAAAATCCACCCTTTGATAACATGGCTACCAATTCCTTCTGAAGTTTTTGTGCCTCATGTAAGGTTGCACATCCTGAAATACAATCATCAACATAAAAATCATTCAATGCAATTGCAGCAGCCTTTGGAACCTTATGTGCTTCATCATGAGCCAATTGCTGCACGCAACGAATAGCTAGAAATGGAGAACAAGCCATACCATACGTCAGTCTTCACCTGATACTCTTGTATTGGAGCTGTAGGGTCGTTTCTCCACAGTATTCTTTGATATACTTGATCATCTGGATGTAACCAAATTTGTCTATACATTTTGGCAACATCAGTAATAAAATGCTACTTCATGTGTCCTAAATCTTAGGATGATAGAACAAATGTCCTGTTGAATAGTAGGGCCAACATACAATAAATCATTCAATGAAATTCCATTCTTGGAAGCTGCAGAACAGTCAAAAACTACTCTTGTCTTCATAGTTGAGCTGTCTGTCTTAAGTACTGCATGATGAGGCATATAATAACAAAGTGTTGTAGTGGGTCTTGCCACTTGGATGTGCACATAATCTTCCTTCAATGTTTGGTTCTTGATTAGTTTTCTTTCTAATGTAATCTTCTTGTGGCTATCATCTTAGACTCATCTAACTTCTTAGGATCCTCTTTAAATGGAAGTCGAACCACAAATCTTCCTGACGAATCTCTTGTATTCTGAGTGAAATGAGCCTCGCATGCTTTATCATCCATTGTTTTTGGAGTGTGATTCAACTCCTCAATCTCCCAGAATTTCTGCAATTGGTGCTGTATACTGACTTCAGTCTTAGTGAAACATGATACTACCGGCTGCCGTGGAATATTACAGGATCTTCCATAGTCTGAATATTTTCCTGCAAGTACCCAACCAAACTTTGTTTCCATTAAAACAGGATGATTATTATCACGATGTAATTTACCTTGGTGCTGAATGTATGAACAGACTTCTGCTCCCAACAAAATATCTATCTTTCCAGGCTCATGAAATTTAGGATCAGCAAATGAAATATTCCTAGGTAATTTCCAATTACTGCAGTCAATTTTCTCTGCAGGCAGATTTTCTGTCACCTTGGGTAAAATTAAGCAATCTACTGACATAACAAAGTCAGTTACAAATGATCCAATTTTGATACAAATTCCATGTTTGGTTTCTGAAACTGTATTGCCAATTCCTTGAACAGGTTTAGGATCATGATGTCGTCTAAGTCTTAACCTCTGAGTGCAGGCCTCTGATATGAAACATGATTGAGAACCAGTATCTAGCAAAGCTCTACACGTCTGCCAAATACCCTTGTCATTTTTAACCTTAATCAATGCTGTAGACAACAAAATGTGTTTACGAGGTTCAAATTTCAATGCACAGTAGCTATTTACAACAGATCATGACTTGAATAACCTTCATTGTTACTGGAACTGTATTGCTGTTTGGAAGCATCAAGATGTACTAAAGTGTGGTGCTTTTTACCACAGATGCGACAATTCGATGATTTACAATTTCTGACTATATGACCAGATCGTAAGCAGTTAAAACACAGCTTGGCATCCTTAGCAAAAGCTCTGCGTTCTAGTACAGGAGCCTGAACAAATGCCTTACATTTTGATAAGGCACATGAAGAATTACAATATGCACAGTTTAAGGCTGTAACAGCATAAGCCTGTTGAAAATTGGATCTGTGTTTGTGATTTACAACTTTCTGTGTGTTAACATTTGACATGCTTGAGAAAGTTGTATTCCATTTTGGACTGATTATTTCTAGCGATTTACATTTTCTTTCTAGAAATGTAATAAGATTCTTAAATGCAGGAAAGTTATTTGAATCTAATGTGTCTTCAAATTCTTTCTTTATAGTTACATCCAACTTATGTAACACTAGTTGAGATACTATCAATTCTTCCAATTGAATTTCTATGTTTAACGCCTTGATTGCATTTAAATTACTCATGGTTTGATTTATTAAGGCCCTAAGTTCCTTTGCAGATGATTTGTCAGCAGCGGGTAAACTCAACAAACGTGCAAGATGAGCAGAAGCAATAAGTCTTAAATTGTCATAACGATTGCTAATAGTTTCCAATGCAACCTTGAAATTACAACTTGTGACAGGAATATTAGCTATTAAATTATGTGCTTCTCCTGTTTGTGAAGAGAGAAGTTAGTGAAACCTCTGAATATCATCTAAGTTTTCATTATTAACAACTAGACTCTCAAAGGTATCAATAAAATGCCTAAAGTTGGTTATATCACCATTAAATGAAGGTATTTTAAGAGTTGGCAGTTTTATTGCTTTCATAGTACTCCTTGTATGTGACAAGGGAGAGCTAACAGAATTGATGCCAACATTTCCATCTGAACTTTGAGCTAATAATTTAGCCATTGTTGCTTCTAGGCTAAAGTGCAGTAATTCAAAACTTTCTCTGTCAGCAGAATGACTCTCGAGATCTTCAAACAATTCTAATTGAGATTGTCCATCTTCAAATTTATCCCTAATTTTAGGCAATTCCTTTACTCTTACATCTATCAAATAAATATCTGAGCCAGCTTGAAATTCATTAACAAATTTGGCAAGGCGAGTAAGACTTGCTTTCGCCACGGCTCGTTTTGTAATTAATAGCTTCTTATTTTGCTTTTCCATAATATTAGTTGCACAGCAATAGATATGATCAAGTTTGTACCACCAATGTGTTATAATAAAATATCTAGTGAGGAACAGCAATGAAAAGTGAGCAAAGGAATAGCATGAGACTAAACATAGAAGATATAAGGCAATGTGTCAGTGTTACTAATATAGGAAGCCAGTCAAGGTAGGCTAATAGCTAGTAACTAGATAATGGCTAACCTTCATAGAATCACTCTTGTCTGGTGCTGATGCTGCATTAGTAATTACTCCAGCCGCTTCGGTTTCCCTCTTGATGCCGGCATGAAGAAGATAAGATGGTTTCCATTGTGTACATTACAAGTGCGTATCAATATTTCAGTTACTATACGGTTTGTTGGCAATCTATAGCTATATCCGGCCCGGAGGACCAAATGTTACTGTCTTGGCATAAAAATGGACTGTATCAAAATGTTTTGTTTTTGCCAGCAAGAAACCAATTAGCACAGGTTGTATAATTTGATTTACTTTCACTAAATACACAACAGTCAAACAAAGCAATCAATTACCAAATAGCAATACTAATGCAGCACGTAAATGAGTCAAATATCTATAAGAATTTACAGCCTGTTAGACTGTAACAAATTATTGATTTCCTTCTACATAATAACATCGCCTTGGCAACCATCAGAGAGGCTAGCCAACCTTTCGACTGCACAATTCAACTATCAGTCACTGAACATAGGCTAGCCAACCTTTCGACCGCACAATTCAACTATCAGTCACTGAACAGTCAGAATACAGAATACCAATGTTGGGGGAATTCCTTTGGCTCCAGAGAGTTCCTCACAAGTTGCGCAGCGATCTTTTTCAAGAGCATCTGCCACAAGTCTCACACTTCGTTCACACTGGTCAACAGGAAAATTGTGACATGAGTGGTATACAAAATTTGAAATTAATTAAGCACCCCTTATGGTAAAAATGTTACTGAAAGTTGCCAGTTACTTCTTATTTTTATAGTATAGCATGTTACTGATGACAGGAAATTTTAACTAGATAAGAATGTAGACCTGACTTTGCACCTGGTGTTAAATCTGAACAGCACAAAATTAGCCAGAGTGAATTAAACGATTTAGTCAGAGACCTGGAACTTTTTAAAGCCAAGGCAGAGCTGTTAGCCTCCAGATTGCAACAATGGAACTATTTTGCTGAAAATGATCATTAGAAACACACAGAGAAATATTTTTTTGAGGAAGACGATTCAATGTTCTGCATTGATATAAGTGGTTCATTGAGTGCTCTGAACATTAATCACATCTCTACTCGGTGGTGGTTGTTTATAGATACTTCAAAGTTAAATCTCAAAGCTGTATTACTACACAATGGCAATCAATTGCCGTCAATTCCTATTGGTTATTCCGTGCATATGAAGGAATCGTATGGCAGCCTGGGACTCCTTGATTCAATTAATAATGACAAGTATAAATGGAAAATATGTGCAGACGTCAAAGTAGTTGCAATATTAACCGACTCCAAATAGGTTACACCAAACGCTGTTGTCTCATATGTGAATGGGACAGTAGAGATAGAGCTTCTCATTCTATAAAAATGGAATGGCCTTTATGTCAAGGTATGGAAACTGGAAAATGAATGTTAAACATGAACCTCTGGTGGAATCTCCGAACATTTTAATTCCTTCACTATACAAAATTTGGTCTCATCAAAAACTGCTAAAATGTTGGACCGAAATGGACTGGCATTCAAATACCTAGTTACAAAATGTCCTGGAATTAGTGAGGCCAAGTTAAAAGGAGCTTTTGTTGGCCCAAAGATTCACCAACTTCACCAAGATGAGATATTTGAACACCTTTTAAATGTTGTTGAGAAAGAGACATGGATTTCTTTTAGAGAAAATGTAAACAGTTTCTATGGGAAATAAACGAGTTGGAAACTATGAGGACCGTGTTCCAAATTTGCTATCATCTTATCAGAACAGAATGCAACATGTCCCTTAAATTACACTTTTTACACTCCCATCTGAATTGTTTTCCTGAAAGTTGTGGGGAAGCGATGAACATGGCGAACGTTTCCACCAACAGGTATTATTAATGGAAAAACGTTACCAGGGAGTGGAGTGCAAGAATGCTTTCTGACTACTGCTGGACAGTCATCAGCAATGCTCCTCAACTCAACTACAAGAGGGAAACAAAGAGAAACATATTTAGTAAAGGCAGGCAATCATGAATACCTTTTACAAGATATCAGACAGATTTTCATGGAAAAAATTAGTATTGTATTTTTCCTTAGTATTACTCTCAAACCAGAACCAATCTAGCATTCTTGTTGTCATATTCATATTCAGCATAATGTAATCCTTAAGAAAAGTGAGGAATCATTCATGCTGCAAACAGAAGGTCAAAATTTGCTGTCCAGTGTCATCTATTGACATTTTTGGCCTTCCTGGTCTTGAATTATCATCTATGCCCATATGACCACCATGAAAACAATTAACCCAACGTAAAACTGTACTACGGTCCACTGTAAACTCACCACAAACTTCACTTAACACACTGTGGATTTCTGTCGTGTTTTTGCCACATAAAATTTCAATCTTGAATTATGACCTCTGGTCTTCAGCAGTCACCGAACCCGAGATCTCTCCAGGGTCCATTTTTACCTCTTGCCAATTTTATGTTAGGGTGCACAGCGAAAAAACAAAACACATGCTTCTTCCTCAAGCTCCCAACATTTGACATAATTTTCCTTGTTCTTGCATCATCCAATCCACAGTAATACCAACCTGTGCATTATTTATGAAATGTCCCTCATATTTGTTTATAATATCAATATAAACACTTTCATCAATTTTGACTGAGTTCTATGCCAACTTTAGTTAATAAATTGAGCACCTACATATTTAATTTCTAGTAAAATATAACATCTGCTTACTCCTATAAATAACATAATTTTAACATAACATTTTAATTGTATATCTTCACATACTGATGTCAAATAACTATGGATTTAGTTTCATTTCATACTTATTTTTTAAAAAAGCATTTTCTTACCAAGAATTAAATATATTCAGAAAATGTATTACCTGGTGAATATAAACATACATATGATGAAAATACATAGGGATAGAAGCAAAATCTATTTAAGTTTTGTTCAACATACCTTTGTCTTTAGCAAATAACATTGAATGGAATATGTAAATCACTATTTGAATGAGATGATAGAGACTGAAGTTCATTAAATGCTTAAAAGATAAAAGGGAAGAAAAGCAGCTAAGCTTTAGATTCTTGGTATTAATAGGTTGTTATACATTACTTTTTTCTTAGGTTGGGGATTAAACCAGCTGATTAGAGAAAAGGAGGACCAGCAAACTTTACGAGAATGTTAATCATGCTTCATAGTATTAATTTCTTGCTAAAACCCAAAATCTGAAATTGCCATCATTTGGATGTTAGATAGGAAAATGTGAGTCAGCTGGAGACTTTAGTGTCATACTGCCATATTGCCATGGTAGCTCAGTAGTTGGAGTAACAGGACAGAGACTGGAAGATCCATTCAAGTCCTGGCAATGGCATTTAATTTTTAAGTCTGATTCCAATCCTATACATGACAAGTGTGAAAGAACAATTAATTGCCATTAACTTGAGCAGTGGCACCATGGCCAGCGTGCTCGCCTACCACCTAGGCAGCCCAGGTTCCATCCCAGGGATCTGCATGTGGTATTCGTGGTGGATGAAGCAGCATCAGGGTGGGTTTTCTCTGGGTGCTCCAGTTTCCCCTGCCACTCATTCCACCAATTGCTCTATTATCACCTTTCCAATTATCCATTTCACCTGCATTTCATATCATCCTCTTCCTCACTCTCATACCTGGTGCTTGGCTGACCACCCACTTCCAGGTCTTTACTCTGTCCGGTCCATAGGTTCCTGTGCGTGCTCCACGGCAGGCGTTTGACCCTAGGTACTGGCTTGTAAGTCCTAGGGGGTGTAAGTCCTTTATAAGGGGAGGGTAAGCAGAAGAAGAAGAACAACAAGAACAACAAGAACAAACAACAACAAGAAGAACAAACAACAACAACAAGAACAACAAGAGGAAGAAGAGGAAGAAGAAGAAGAAGAACAAGCTGAGGAAGAAGAGGAAGAAGAGGATAAAGAGGAAGAAGAGGAGGAAGAGGAAGAGGAGGAGGAGGCGGAGGAGTAAGAGGAAGAGTAAGAGGAAGAGGGAAAGGGAGAGGGAGAGGAAGAGGAAGAGGAAGAGGAAGAGGAAGAGGAAGAGGAAGAGGAAGAGGAAGAGGAAGAAGAGGAAGAAGAAGAAGAAGAAGAAGAAGAAGAAGAAGAAGAAGAAGAAGAAGAAGAAGAAGAAGAAGAAGAAGAAGAAGAAGAAGAAGAAGAAGAAGAACAAGAACTTGAGTGAGCTTAATTTTGGTACTTGGAAGTGCAAACCAGCTGCTCATACGACAAACATCATAGGCAGTTACACTGGTGATACGTGAAATAAAAGGATAATTAAGAAAGGAAATTTGGGAGGTAAACATTCCAGGCCTAAGTTTAGGGTACCCCCTCAGCATTTGCAGTTACATGAACTGAGGAAGCCAGGAAATCTCACCCAGGGAGGATAATCTTGGTGGGATTTCAACTGTGGAGATCCCACACATGAGTATGTGCCTTAACAAGCTCAGCCAGCCATGCTGGTGAGTGAGTTTAAGATCAAGCAGGAGCTGCCAATGAAATAGGAAACATGGAGTTTGATACTGAATTTTGCAATTAAATAAAAGGACACATCACGCTTGGTTAAATCTGAATTTGATGCATGTTATCCTGGAGGATAAACAAATTTCAGCTGACCAGTGAAGCTTTAGCCATAAGTTCTGCTAAAAAATAAAAGGTTGGTCCAAGACATGATCTCTGAAATATACCTTAAACAAAATAATAGTTTTTCTTTACAAAAACTAACTGCCTATTATAAATGTTGATGCCCTTTTGTTTCATTAGCGTATCATTTTATTCCTAACGTAGACATACATTATGTCTACATTCTGTAGACACAGAACTACAGCTCCACTAACATCCAGTGATTTCTGTACTGTGTCCAAAAATCTCTTTTATTGAAATACATTCTTTATACACAGCTTAGCCTACCACTTACACGCATTTTTCTACACGAACTCCTTGAATATATTGGTCATGGTTAACAACAAACAGCCATTGACCATCTTTGTTCTGGGCTGTCTTTGGATAGACAACATCCTCCTGAAACAAAATAATGCAAAATTGACAAATACTTACAAAAACACTATAAAACTTAGTGAAAAATGTTAACATAAGGTATCTTATTTAACCATGGTTTTGTTTGTGTAAACGTAAAACACTGAAAAATTTATTTTCTTTGTTGACATTTCAAAATGTAACATCTACCCTATTTTATGTTAGCAAAGTTAACTGGCAATTATAAACTAGGTACTATGAAAAGTCCAAGATGGAAAACACAAGCACATATATACCAGTTGAATTTGGAAACTTTAAGACAGAGGAATCTATTAAGAAACTGGATGTGTGTGTGTGTGCGTGATATAGTACAGGTTTGTCCTATACAGGACAGTGTCCTATATTGCTTTTTCATATACAAGGTGACCCAAAAAAACACCAACAATGCTTAGTATGTCGTGCAGGATGGCAAACTGATTGGTTTTCAAACAGGAACCCCTGTACGGAAATGTATATTTTGGGCTCTGGAGAGCATCAAAGTTTGAGAACGAACAGTTGTGACAATTTGTTAAGATTCATTTTGGTATCTTAATATGCAAAGCATGCAACCCTTTAGCCATTTGTGTGCAGCAGATGAACAACCTGAACCTAATTACATTCCTGCTATGCACTACCTTTCTCCATAGAGTGCATCCTGCTGCATTACTTGTGTAGTTTATGGTACAGTAATGTTTTAACAGTAGTGTGACACATACCAGTATATGGCTGTGGAAATGGCTGACATGAGCTGCAGTACATTTTGATGTAAATGTATAGAATCACCTCAATGTCACATATCGAAATCTATGGATTGGTAGAAGTGGACCCGTTCCATGACCAGCACGGTTGCCAGATCTGATACCTCTCAACTATTTTCTGTGGGGTTGTATGAAGAGTGTGCTATATGGCACACCTGTAACGTCAGCGGAGGACCTCGTTGCTCAAATCCATGGAACAACTGAAAATTTTCCAAGACTGTAATGTACTGTGTCATGTGCATGAGGCTCAGCACTGCCGATACAGGCTCTGCAATTGTACAAGAGGTACACAGTTCAAAGCCTGTTTGTGATGTACACAGCTCAATGTGCTACTTATGTTGGGTTTATTGACGAAATGTGAACACACACCCATCTTATACTTTGATACAATACAGCATCCAAACCGTGCATTTCTGGACAGAGGTTGCTTCTTCAAAACCAATCAGTTTGCTATCCCGCACACATGTGTGTGTGTGTCTTTGTCTGTGTGCGTGCGTGCACGAGCGCTTTTGTGTGTGTGTGTGTGTGTGTGTGTGTGTGTGTGTGTGTGTGTGTGTGTGTGTGTGTGTGTGTGTGTGTGTGTGTGTGTGTGTGTGTGTGTGTGTGTGTGTGTGTGTGTGTGTGTGTGTGTGTGTGTGTGTGTGTGTGTGTGTGTGTGTGTGTGTGTGTGTGTGTGTGTGTGTGTGTGTGTGTGTGTGTGTGTGTGTGTGTGTGTGTGTGTGTGTGTGTGTGTGTGTGTGTGTGTGTGTGTGTGTGTGTGTGTGTGTGTGTGTGTGTGTGTGTGTGTGTGTGTGTGTGTGTGTGTGTGTGTGTGTGTGTGTGTGTGTGTGTGTGTGTGTGTGTGTGTGTGTGTGTGTGTGTGTGTGTGTGTGTGTGTGTGTGTGTGTGTGTGTGTGTGTGTGTGTGTGTGTGTGTGTGTGTGTGTGTGTGTGTGTGTGTGTGTGTGTGTGTGTGTGTGTGTGTGTGTGTGTGTGTGTGTGTGTGTGTGTGTGTGTGTGTGTGTGTGTGTGTGTGTGTGTGTGTGTGTGTGTGTGTGTGTGTGTGTGTGTGTGTGTGTGTGTGTGTGTGTGTGTGTGTGTGTGTGTGTGTGTGTGTGTGTGTGTGTGTGTGTGTGTGTGTGTGTGTGTGTGTGTGTGTGTGTGTGTGTGTGTGTGTGTGTGTGTGTGTGTGTGTGTGTGTGTGTGTGTGTGTGTGTGTGTGTGTGTGTGTGTGTGTGTGTGTGTGTGTGTGTGTGTGTGTGTGTGTGTGTGTGTGTGTGTGTGTGTGTGTGTGTGTGTGTGTGTGTGTGTGTGTGTGTGTGTGTGTGTGTGTGTGTGTGTGTGTGTGTGTGTGTGTGTGTGTGTGTGTGTGTGTGTGTGTGTGTGTGTGTGTGTGTGTGTGTGTGTGTGTGTGTGTGTGTGTGTGTGTGTGTGTGTGTGTGTGTGTGTGTGTGTGTGTGTGTGTGTGTGTGTGTGTGTGTGTGTGTGTGTGTGTGTGTGTGTGTGTGTGTGTGTGTGTGTGTGTGTGTGTGTGTGTGTGTGTGTGTGTGTGTGTGTGTGTGTGTGTGTGTGTGTGTGTGTGTGTGTGTGTGTGTGTGTGTGTGTGTGTGTGTGTGTGTGTGTGTGTGTGTGTGTGTGTGTGTGTGTGTGTGTGTGTGTGTGTGTGTGTGTGTGTGTGTGTGTGTGTGTGTGTGTGTGTGTGTGTGTGTGTGTGTGTGTGTGTGTGTGTGTGTGTGTGTGTGTGTGTGTGTGTGTGTGTGTGTGTGTGTGTGTGTGTGTGTGTGTGTGTGTGTGTGTGTGTGTGTGTGTGTGTGTGTGTGTGTGTGTGTGTGTGTGTGTGTGTGTGTGTGTGTGTGTGTGTGTGTGTGTGTGTGTGTGTGTGTGTGTGTGTGTGTGTGTGTGTGTGTGTGTGTGTGTGTGTGTGTGTGTGTGTGTGTGTGTGTGTGTGTGTGTGTGTGTGTGTGTGTGTGTGTGTGTGTGTGTGTGTGTGTGTGTGTGTGTGTGTGTGTGTGTGTGTGTGTGGTGTGTGTGTGTGTGTGTGTGTGTGTGTGTGTGTGTGTGTGTGTGTGTGTGTGTGTGTGTGTGTGTGTGTGTGTGTGTGTGTGTGTGTGTGTGTGTGTGTGTGTGTGTGTGTGTGTGTGTGTGTGTGTGTGTGTGTGTGTGTGTGTGTGTGTGTGTGTGTGTGTGTGTGTGTGTGTGTGTGTGTGTGTGTGTGTGTGTGTGTGTGTGTGTGTGTGTGTGTGTGTGTGTGTGTGTGTGTGTGTGTGTGTGTGTGTGTGTGTGTGTGTGTGTGTGTGTGTGTGTGTGTGTGTGTGTGTGTGTGTGTGTGTGTGTGTGTGTGTGTGTGTGTGTGTGTGTGTGTGTGTGTGTGTGTGTGTGTGTGTGTGTGTGTGTGTGTGTGTGTGTGTGTGTGTGTGTGTGTGTGTGTGTGTGTGTGTGTGTGTGTGTGTGTGTGTGTGTGTGTGTGTGTGTGTGTGTGTGTGTGTGTGTGTGTGTGTGTGTGTGTGTGTGTGTGTGTGTGTGTGTGTGTGTGTGTGTGTGTGTGTGTGTGTGTGTGTGTGTGTGTGTGTGTGTGTGTGTGTGTGTGTGTGTGTGTGTGTGTGTGTGTGTGTGTGTGTGTGTGTGTGTGTGTGTGTGTGTGTGTGTGTGTGTGTGTGTGTGTGTGTGTGTGTGTGTGTGTGTGTGTGGTGTGTGTGTGTGTGTGTGTGTGTGTGTGTGTGTGTGTGTGTGTGTGTGTGTGTGTGTGTGTGTGTGTGTGTGTGTGTGTGTGTGTGTGTGTGTGTGTGTGTGTGTGTGTGTGTGTGTGTGTGTGTGTGTGTGTGTGTGTGTGTGTGTGTGTGTGTGTGTGTGTGTGTGTGTGTGTGTGTGTGTGTGTGTGTGTGTGTGTGTGTGTGTGTGTGTGTGTGTGTGTGTGTGTGTGTGTGTGTGTGTGTGTGTGTGTGTGTGTGTGTGTGTGTGTGTGTGTGTGTGTGTGTGTGTGTGTGTGTGTGTGTGTGTGTGTGTGTGTGTGTGTGTGTGTGTGTGTGTGTGTGTGTGTGTGTGTGTGTGTGTGTGTGTGTGTGTGTGTGTGTGTGTGTGTGTGTGTGTGTGTGTGTGTGTGTGTGTGTGTGTGTGTGTGTGTGTGTGTGTGTGTGTGTGTGTGTGTGTGTGTGTGTGTGTGTGTGTGTGTGTGTGTGTGTGTGTGTGTGTGTGTGTGTGTGTGTGTGTGTGTGTGTGTGTGTGTGTGTGTGTGTGTGTGTGTGTGTGTGTGTGTGTGTGTGTGTGTGTGTGTGTGTGTGTGTGTGTGTGTGTGTGTGTGTGTGTGTGTGTGTGTGTGTGTGTGTGTGTGTGTGTGTGTGTGTGTGTGTGTGTGTGTGTGTGTGTGTGTGTGTGTGTGTGTGTGTGTGTGTGTGTGTGTGTGTGTGTGTGTGTGTGTGTGTGTGTGTGTGTGTGTGTGTGTGTGTGTGTGTGTGTGTGTGTGTGTGTGTGTGTGTGTGTGTGTGTGTGTGTGTGTGTGTGTGTGTGTGTGTGTGTGTGTGTGTGTGTGTGTGTGTGTGTGTGTGTGTGTGTGTGTGTGTGTGTGTGTGTGTGTGTGTGTGGTGTGTGTGTGTGTGTGTGTGTGTGTGTGTGTGTGTGTGTGTGTGTGTGTGTGTGTGTGTGTGTGTGTGTGTGTGTGTGTGTGTGTGTGTGTGTGTGTGTGTGTGTGTGTGTGTGTGTGTGTGTGTGTGGTGTGTGTGTGTGTGTGTGTGTGTGTGTGTGTGTGTGTGTGTGTGTGTGTGTGTGTGTGTGTGTGTGTGTGTGTGTGTGTGTGTGTGTGTGTGTGTGTGTGTGTGTGTGTGTGTGTGTGTGTGTGTGTGTGTGTGTGTGTGTGTGTGTGTGTGTGTGTGTGTGTGTGTGTGTGTGTGTGTGTGTGTGTGTGTGTGTGTGTGTGTGTGTGTGTGTGTGTGTGTGTGTGTGTGTGTGTGTGTGTGTGTGTGTGTGTGTGTGTGTGTGTGTGTGTGTGTGTGTGTGTGTGTGTGTTGTGTGGTGTGTGTGTGTGTGTGTGTGTGTGTGTGTGTGTGTGTGTGTGTGTGTGTGTGTGTGGTGTGTGTGTGTGTGTGTGTGTGTGTGTGTGTGTGTGTGTGTGTGTGTGTGGTGTGTGGTGTGTGTGTGTGTGTGTGTGTGTGTGTGTGTGTGGTGTGTGTGTGTGTGTGTGTGTGTGTGTGTGTGTGTGTGTGTGTGTGTGTGTGTGTGGTGTGTGTGTGTGTGTGTGTGTGTGTGGTGTGTGTGTGTGTGTGTGTGTGTGTGTGTGTGTGTGTGTGTGTGTGTGTGTGTGTGTGTGTGTGTGTGTGTGTGTGTGTGTGTGTGTGTGTGTGTGTGTGTGTGTAGTGTTTAACGCCTGTTTTTACTACATATGGCACCGCAGGCAGTGACCGTGTTGATACATGGAATGAAGATGGAGCACAGGTGGAATGAAATGGTGGGGGGAAACTCGCCCCAGCGCCACTTCGTCCACCACAAATCCTACATGCGGTTGCCTGGGATCAAACCCAGGCTGCTTTGGTGAGAAGCAAGAGGTCTAACCACTCGGCTACCTTTTATCACAATGTGCTATACAGGACCTTCACATATGGATCTATATTGTGTATACGCCACACTCTTAACATCTACTATCATAGCTCAGTAGTAAAACACATACTGTTGTCAAGTGAACAGAGGATTAAGGATTTGAACCTCAGCATATTGTCATACTTTTTATTCCAACTTTTTGACTATGTAAGACAGAGTAATGAACCAATTTACAGTTCTCTTGCAGCTGAGCTTGACTATGTAAGACAGAGTAATGAACCAATTTACAGTTCTCTTGCAGCTGAGCTATTGACTAAATGGCATGGGAGAGTAAACAACAAAACAGAAAACACATGAAATGTTGTTGTTGTTGTTGTTGTTGTTGTTGTTTTCTAGTGCCTTGCATCTGGCAATGAAGCCATTAGCATTCGTACACATGAAATGTTGATTTTAATAAAACCAACATCTATGTTGTATATAAGCCACACTCCAATATCTCCTGTCGCAACTCAGTGGTAGAACACATGCTGTGTCAAGTGAACCAAGGATTCATGGTTTGAACCCCAGCACACTTTTTATTCCAACTTTTTTACTTTATAAGACACAGTAACAAACCAATTTACAGTTGTCTTGCAGGTAAGCTATTACTACATGATTTCAAAAGAGAATGTCGGGAGGTTGAAGGATAATGTTAATGGAGCCAACCTCTAAATGCTATCTATAAATAATCCATAAGATAATAACAATAAACTAATATATAAAATAACAAGAAACTGAAAAATTCTCATTTTGAGAAAAACAAACCCACAGATGCAAATATTGTAAATAATCCAATGGAGAATAACATCAAAACCGAAAAGGTATATTCTGTCAAACTGCTAGTTACAATAGTTACTGCATTTATTAGAAATAACAAAATGAATAGGCATGGATAATAGTGCTTAAAAAACAAACTAAAAAACACCTACTTCATATTGAAACCACATCATATATTAAGAAATAAATTGTTTTCTGAAACATTTTGGATTCATAGAAATGTATTTCTTCTGGAGCAAGTAATTTGTTGAAACAAAGAATGGAAAAGAAGTATGAAATCTTGTGTTTTAGAACTTGGTATAATCGCCCTCAGCTACTATTACATTGTTTATTCTTTTGTACATGTTTGCAACAAGTGCACATCAGTTTGTGTTCTGCTGACAGTGTTGCCATAGCTCCATCACGTAACCAGATTCTCTTGCAACCTGTCTGGTTGACATTCTTCCCATTCCTTTACCATGTGGGTTCATACAAGTTCAATTGGATTCAGATCAAGAGATCTTGGAGGCCAGTTTCTGGATGCTTTGTTATCCAACCCTGGGTGATATTTCAGGTAGATATGCACACCACTAATGTCATGCACAAACACACATTCTTCTTCTTCTGGGAACCCAGGATGTACCCCAACTGCTTTGTCCAGAAACAGAGACATGTGCCTTAAAGGTTAGTTCCTCACATCTTCTACCACAGCTTCACCGTGAGCAAGTGTTGCTGTGTGAGA
Organism: Tenodera sinensis; assembly: GCA_030765045.1. Classification (NCBI taxonomy): domain Eukaryota; kingdom Metazoa; phylum Arthropoda; class Insecta; order Mantodea; family Mantidae; genus Tenodera; species Tenodera sinensis. The sequence continues at coordinate 179,550,271 of CM060962.1, read as the reverse complement.
CCGATCTGAATCCCTGCATGATTTGCCCATTCAACTTCTGCTATAGGATGCCAGACTAGCCATTCTTTTACTGTTCCTCAGTCACAGTCCAATTCTCTGGCTATTTGCAAGGCTTTTCACCATGAGTAGCCTGACCTACAATATCATCCCTGTGAGCTGTAGTTAGCTCCCCACAACCTTGTGGACATGGCATGCTGCTTTACTGTGATGAAACCGAAGTGAAAATGTTATTTTTATGAAGTTTTATCATTATACTAAATCTTTGTTTAATTGAATGATATTTTAGGGAGCAGAAACTTTCCAACCGCCATCTGGCTGCAAAAAAGGTATGTTTCAGAGCTAAAAGAATGGGATCAAGAAATTTGTGTAGAGTTGAAGGATCAACCAGTTTTAATACACTGCAACAAGAGCACTGACCAGATGAGCAGGGCTGTTTTCATTGTGTTGTTTAAGACTCAACCTAAACTCTGCTTAAATAAGGTACTGATGTACCAAAGGTGGTGGTTGGTGGAGTGCATATGCTAGAAAATGTGAACACACAGGAGTGTTGCCAGTCCATTGTAGATGATATCCCTTGAAAAAGATCACAATGCGACTTGTGAGGAACTCTCTGAAACCACAGGAATTCCCCCAACATCAGTGTTCCGTATTCTGACAAACGATTTGAAGAGAAAAATTTCTGCAAGATGGGTCCCACACCGTTTGACTGCTGAAGAGAAGCAGAAATGCCTGGACATTGCAACCTTGCTCAAACAACGATTTGATCATGAAGGTCAAATCTAGGTCTTTGTTGTTGAGTAATTTTGGGCCTGCTTGATGACTGCTGTGCCCATTGAGTCTAGGGCACATATTAAGTATTTGATTCTATCAAAGTTTTCACACAAGAATATTGTGCATCTTATCCAAGTACCCTGCCTTGTGATGGCAGGAAACTATGGAAGGTGGAACCAGTCCCTTCTTGGTATAAAGCCTGACTCAGGGGAGTAGCGTCAATGGATGTGAGAGATATATTACTTACATACCCTATAATTTTCCTCTACCTGATTGCCAAATTGTTAATCATTATAATTTTGTAGTACATAATCATTTTAATGTCATTAAAAGGTCAAGCTTTCGTAAACATTATGATTTGAATTTGCACCACTCTGCAGCATTATGTTCCGAAACAAAGCTTGGGTCAAAGGCATCTATCATCACCTGCAAGAAACTAGTGTTGTGCGCTCGATCCATGGATGTAATTTGTTATTGCACTTCTCATGTTAAGAATTGCACTAGCACTATTGCATTTATAGTTGTGAATATAGATAGAGTAATTCACAATTTGTTTTGATTTTTGTATGTGTGCTCTTCAATGTGGACATTTGAGTACGATTTGGACACTTGGTTACTTGTATGATCGACAAACTCAACATAAGCTTCCAAAGCTTTTTTTTTTTAAAGCAATAAAGTCGATCCTCCAAAGCCCGCACTCAGTATTATGACGAACATTACAAAATGTATAAGGCATTTTAACATCAAAGTTTATGAAAGTGAGTCCTGGCTGTGTCATAATACATTAAACAAATGTTTTGTTGATCTTGTTTCAAAAGAAAAGTGAGTTTGGAATTTCAGCAGTTCTGAAGATTTAAATAACATTTATAAGGCAGCCACAAAACAACTATTCTTTAATTACATAATCTGTCAAAAACAACTAAAAATGTTTCGTATAGATCCAAAAATAGAATATGCATTGAATAATCAGTATAAGCTCTCAGTTGAACATCATAACAATGAAGTGGAAAAGAAAGAGCTTTACTTTCCCATTTTGGACAGGCTGTAGTTTTCTAGGAAAATATGCACTTGCTTTTCATGGTCACAATGAGAATGAACGATCTTCAAACAAAGGCAATTATTTTAGTTTAAAAGGTGAGTTAATTAATAACACTGAACAACACGTACAACAAGTGTTGTTCAGTGTTATTAATTAACTCACCTTTTAAATTAAATTAATTACAACAACACTGTTTTCAAACTTCTATCAAAGCAAGATAAAGGCAATTATATTGAATATTTAAATGAATTAGCAATATATGACGTCTCTCTGAAACAGCATGTTTTTCATGCAACTTCACCTCACATTCAGAATGACTTAATTTCAAATGTGAGTGCCATCATGACATGGAATTAAGAAAGAAACCTCTGATGCCTTCTTTGTTTAATTATAATTAGATGAAACTCTTGACATCAATAGTGTAGAACAACTCTCTATCGTTCGTTACAAAACTTAATGTTGAAGGAAATGCTGAAGAAACTTTTATTCGGTTTACAGATGCAGGTAAGTTCTGACAGGAAAGCAGTTACCCTTTTGAATCATGCTCACAGTATTATTAAACATTTCTTTCAACAATGATAAAAGATGAAAACTCGAAAGGTCAATTCTGTTAGGTTGGGGCATATTTTAACGAATTTTACAATATTCTTGGGTTGCATATCCAACTGACATCTGACAGTCAGGCTGCGCCACTGATCTTACTGGAAGCCTTTACCAGAATGTTCTTCAGAGCAGCAATGAAGTAATCTGTCCTGCTGTAATTTTCCCTGATGCTTCCATAAACACAATGTAGACCATGTGCAATAGCTGTCACACGGTTCAGGTTGAGGTGCATGCCCTTCAGTGTTGGAAAGTTCATACATGAGTCATCGAATGACTGCATTATTATGCAGGCATTTGTCTTCTTGAGTTGGTGTATTTCTCAAGGAATGATTTGAATGATTCTTTACCTTGTGGGTTGGAATTAATGACTGGGTTATTGTCCTGGCAAGATCTGCCACTGAACTGAGTCAATGATTGCTGCTTTTCAAATCCTGAAGGGTGTGTACTGGAGTAGTTTGCTTAGGTTTCAACTTGAAAAGTTTAACGTTCTTTACATATTTGCTCTGCTGGATGAGCTGGGTTATTCTGTTTCTTTGTTGCTCGGCATCAATTACAACATTTACTTCACAGATGGCACGTCAAAGAATATGGAGGTTTCCATAAATTGGATCTTGAATTCTTCTGAAAGGGCATAAAACTTTCTCCTTCTTACCCTTTGGCACAATTTTGTTGTGAAAAATCCATTCTGGTAAAACTATAACATCTGAAATCAGTTTCAATTAGTTTGTAGCATCATTATTTAAATTTCATGATTTCACAGCTGCAGGTTGGCCAACGCTGCTGAGCTATTGTTGCTTGGATATGAATTGATGGTTTCCACAAATTATATTTTAATATTTATTAACTTCTGATGAAACAAAATTTAAAAATCCTGTTCAAGAAGAGAAAAAATGCTCTGTCTAATGTATTACAAATGCAGATAAAAATGGGAGAAAAGGTGCTGAAGCATGGATAGAAGGGTAAAGTGGCAAATGTAGTAGTCCCACAAACAGGTCTAGAAAAGTGCAACAAGTTTGCTTCATTTCCCATCATTTTATGACCTCCAATACATACCAGGGGAAGGAACTTATTACATTATATTCCTTCTAATATGCATTTCATAGAAGCATAAAAAACAAAAATGTTGAAATGGCATTTTGATCTTTGATCTGCTGATTTAAAAAAAAAATGGTTTTTGTTCCAAATTGGATCTGACATTACGGTAGTAACTATGCGGCATCACAAAGGGTTTTAAAATAATTAATCATTTAAAAGAATTGAAGAAATACTCCAAGCAGCTTTTTCAGACACAAAGTAACTCAACAGCGTTGCACTGAGGTTGGTCAGGGAATTGAACTGGTTCCTGGATGTAAACAAGTTGGTCGCTTGCAGAGTGGTGTAATGTTCTTCTTCTTCTTCTCCACTTCATGGCGTAGGCAGTCAAGTGCCTGTTCCGCCTTCAAAGCAATCCAGCCATCGTTTCCTGGGTCTGCCCACCGATCTCCTACCTTTAGGATGATAATGTATTATTTGCTTAGGAAATCTGGTATCTGGCATTCTTTCGACATGTTCCTTCCACTTTTGTTTATAATCTTTTAGCCTGTCATTTATATTATAAATTCCTAACTCTTCTCTTACACTTTCATTCGTTATTAGGTCTCTTCTGGTACATCCCTTTACACTTCTTAAGAATTTCATTTCTGAGGCCTGTATTTTACTCTGTTGCTTTTTAGTTAATGTCCAACTCTCACTTCCATATGCTAGTATAGGTGCAGCCATAACTTTGTAAAACTTTAATTTTGTTCTAAAATAAGAACAAATTAGAAACTAAAAACTTCACTTATCTTAGTATGTTGATATCCTTTTTCTATTTTACTGACCCAGGGGTTTCAAGCTATATCCAGCTCATTCTCAAAGTCATATAAACAAAATCGTTGCCAAGCTACAATCTTTTATTTTTGTGAAAAACAATTATTCATATTCAATTTTTTATTTACCAATCTCTGAAAACAAAAATTTAAAAATACAATCCATAGAGGGCCCTCTATGGATTGTATTTTTAAATTTTTAAATTTTTGTTTTCAGAGATTGGTAAATAAAAAATTGAATATGAATAATTGTTTTTCACAAAAATAAAAGATTGTAGCTTGGCAACGATTTTGTTTATATGACTTTGAGAATGAGCTGGATATAGCTTGAAACCCCTGGGTCAGTAAAATAGAAAAAGGATATCAACATACTAAGATAAGTGAAGTTTTTAGTTTCTAATTTGTTCTTATTTTAGAATCTTGTTGCTTCACTGTTAATAGCTTCAATTTTTACTTAATTTAATTTTGTTTCTTTGCCTACTTTGTTTCTGAATGTCCTATTTATTATTCCACACACTCTTTGAAATTTGGATACTTTATTATCCACGTCATACTCCTTGTCATAACTAACGTCACTTCCCAAATAGTTAAAATGGCTCACCTGTTCTACGCAACGGTTACTTATAACTATCTTTGTTCTAATGGGCTCTTTTCCAATGAATGCCATTACCTTTGTTTTTATAGAAGTAATTTTCATATTGTATTGTTCACATAGTTCGTTAAGTTTAAAAATAGATTTTTGCAGGGCAGACTCGCTATTTTGTATGACAACCAAATCGTCAGTAAACAATAAAATATTTAAAAAGCAGTTGTTTGAAATTTTAAAACCTACGTTCACCAGATGCTTCCATTTGCTCACTAGATTGTCAATATAAATACTAAAAAGAGTAGGTGCTAAAGTACACCCTTGTCTGACACCTTGATTAGTAGAAATTTTGGCAGAGATTTTACCATTGGTCCTCACATTTATTTTTGTTTGACAGTAGAAGCATTGTATCATTCTTATAAGTTGTTGTGGGTATCCTCTTTCTTCCAATATTTGCCACATTTTGCATCGATTTACTCTATCGAAAGCTTTTTCGAAATCAATAAATGCCATATGAGTTTCTTTATTAAATTCCCTATGTTTTTCAATCAGCTGTTTAATGCTAAAGATATTATCGGCACCGGATCTGCCTCTTCTAAATCCATTTTGTTCTTCTGAAATAAGACATTCAGCTGTATTTTGCAATCTGTTGTTTATTATTTTTGCAAATATTTTATAGGCAGTATCCAGTAAACATATTCCTCTGTATATGCTACACTCGTTACGTTTCCCTCTCTTGAAGATAGAGATGGTTTGGGCCGTAAGCCAATTTTCTGGTATACGTTGCTTCTTCCAGCACATATTATAAAAATGTAGCAGTCGGAGCTTTAGCAATATCCCTCCATATTTAAATAATTCTGCATTCAATCCATCCTGGCCAGTTGCTTTCCTATTTTTAGTTTTTAGGAGTGCTTCTTCTAATTCAATTAAAATTAAATCTCCTTCATATGCGACATTGCCTTCTGTATTTTCATGATTTATTTCCGCATTTTTATCATACCATAAGGCTTTATAATATTCTAACCATTTAGACTCAGGTATTATACTTAAATGTGCTGTATCTTTCTCATTTTGGTTTAAATGCTTCAGCACTTTATATGCAATAAGCTGTCTTCCATGTAAGTCGTGTTCCACATCTCCTATGAATTTACTCCAAGATGCATTGTTCAACTTCCTCACCAAACTTTTAGCTTTATTTCGTTTTGTCTTATATGCTTCTTTAGCTTCCTCAGTATTTACTTGTAAGTATCTATGATAAGCACTCTTTTTTTCTTCAACTGCCTTTGCAATTTCCTCATTCCAGATTCTTAGCCCTTTCCTTCTTATTTTTTTCTTTTTACCTATTGCTTCTTTGGCAGCTTCTTCTATACAACTCTTTATATTCCTCCATTCCTCTTCAATGTCATCACTTGTTATTACTTCTTGTAGCCGTCGAGCTAAGCGATTCTGATATAAGTATTTGATACTATCATCCTGTGATAAATATACTTTAAATACTTCATTTACTTTTGTAAAGTTCTTCTTTTTCTTCCATCTAGCTAATTAAGCAATTTTAGCCACTACTAAATAATGGTCTGAGTAAATTTCAGCACCTCTATATACATGCACATCTTGTACTCGCTTGCTAATCTTTTTGTTTGCTAAAACATAATCTATTATGCTTCTAGAACCTCTAGCACTCCATGTATATTTGTTGATATCTTTTTTTCTAAAAAATGAATTTGTAATTTTTAAATAATTACTATTAGCAAACAATATAAGTGAGTCTCCATTATTATTTTTATGTTGTTCTCCATACATCCCTAATACTTCTGGGATCATATTATTCCCAACTCGGGCATTCAAATCCCCACTAATAATTACATAATCAGTTTTATTCCATTTGTTTAATTCCTTCTGTAGGTTGGTGTAATGTTTTGGAAGCTAATGCTTCTGATTGGCCTACACTCCCACAGTAAACATGGAAGGACACGGTATGTTATTTGTTTACGTTCACGAGACACCATGCTGCAGTAATTGTTTATGTACTGACCTAGTAAAAGTGACACCCAAACAATTTGCTGTGTTGCCAACTTTTTTCAACAAAACCAAAATATGTGTGTAGGAAATGGTCTTAGACAAAACCGTAAGATACAAAATGCATTCTAAATAGCGAAATCTATCACTGGTTTAAATTAATGTAATGACTTCCCTTCCATCCTGTATACATATTGACTTCCCTGTATGAAAATAGCTATATTTCTTTTAAGGTGCTGCACCTTAAAGTCCTTTGTTTACAGGATAATAATCAATACATTAGAAATATTATCTCAATGAAATAAATGATGCACACTGCACGGAAGGTAAAAGACATAAATATTGACAATGAACATATCCGGAATTAAGACACGAAGAAAGAAGAAATGAAAGGTTATGTTCCTGGGAGAGCAAAAAACCTCCAAATAGGCTGCATGGTGTTTTGATTGTCAGCATCCTCGGCACTTGTTGCCATCTGTCGCTAACATAGAATGTTGCGGATGAAACCATACTAGATTTTTAAAACTACTTTTAAAGGCTTTATTCACCAGCTTTATGAAAGAAGATGCTAAAACTGGTCACTGACATCCATACATACATTTTTGGTACCTCTTTAGGAAACTATCGATCACTCACCATAGTTCACGTTGAGAAATGCCGGCAATTTCCTGGCAGATATTTTGTTTCAATTCTTCCATGGTGTGTGTGTTTGTCTTGTACACTTTATTTTTTAAGTTACCCGGAGATAGAAATTGCTAATTGGAGCTCTGAGAAACATTTCTTTGCCAATGCCGCACCATACACCAAATTTTTCCTCATGAAGGGTCCCTATATTAGGTTCTGAGTTAGAGGGCCTATTTTTTTGAAGTCAACAGTTGAAGCCCACACATATGAGAATACAATTTTGCTCCCCCAGGCCCCTTTAGAGAATTAACAGACAGAAAGCATAATTTTGTCTTTTTTCAATAAGATTCTGCAACAGCTCATACGGCCAATCTTTCAATGAGAACACTTGAAAATGTGCTTCAGGACAGAATTCTTAGTACAGAGTTGTGGCCCAAAACCTAACCCCCTGCACTTTCTATCTCTAGGGCAACTTAAAACAAAGTGTACAAGACATACCTGGAAGAATTAAAAAGAATATCCGCCAGAAAATTGCCAGCATTTCTGAATGTGAACTACAATGATTGATGGATAGTTTCCTAAGGAGTGCCAAAAATGTATGAGCAATGATAATGACCAATTTCAGCATCTCCTTTCATAAAGTTGGTAAGTAAAGCCTTTAAAAGTATTTTTAAAAATGTTGTATGGTTTCATCTGCACCTTCCTATGATAGCCACTGACTGCAATGAGTGCCGAGGAAGCAGCAGGCAAAACACTGCACAGCCCATTCGAAGGTCTTTTGCTCTCCCGGTAGTACTTCGGATGAAGATAAAATGATAATTAACAACCAAGATAGTTACCACAAGACCGCCTCCATAGCACAGTTGGTAGCGCACTTGCCTCTGGCACAGAGGACCCGGGTTCAATCCCCAGTACCAGCATAGGGATTTTATTCCCTCTGGGAGGTCTGGCACGGGGTACACTCAGCCTCATTAGGTCCCGGGGGACCAATTGAGGAGCTACTTGATGGAGAAGTAGCAGCCCCAGGTCAAGAAGGCCGCATAACTGGCCAGGAGGGCTCGGGGCACTGACCACGTCCCACCCTCCAGTACTGCACCTCACCAATGAGGCCTGTAGTGGGCAGAGGCGGGCGGTAGGCCTTAGCCCTTCGTGGGCAGTTGCGCCGGGGTTTAGTTTTATAGTTACCACAAAGTACAAAAAATAGAAGGAGGGATGTCATCACTGTGCCTAAGCCTTCAATAAAATTACACAAAGATGTTTCAAAACACATACATACTACAACTATATTTACAAAAATTAACAATATGCTAACAGTCATTACAGACTCATAGTGGTATAGAAATGTGAAATTAGAAAAATGTAATATAACCTATAAATTGAAAAACGAGAGAAATTGTTATTCTTACATTTGGTTTTAATCAGTTGAAAATATGTAAATGCTAACCCAAATGTAATGAAAATAAGGAGGTATTTGTGACAGTATAATGAGGTTACCTGATGCCATTGTCATAATGGTTAAATAACTGTTCAAGTATGTTCCATATCTAATTGTGTTGTATTTTATGTAAAATGTTAAGTTTATTTATTTATCAATATATTTACATACTTTCAGATATGTCTGGAAAGAAATTTAAACCTAAACAGAATATTAAAAGTATAAAACTTACATGACTATCACTAAACTATCAACCAATACCACTGCCACAGGTTATAACGGTAAGGTATGTGTGGGATATCTGCTTATTTACTTTACATTATTCAAATACTGCTGATATATGTTCAGAGAACTTTTTTTTTCTAATTTTACAGATTTGCAGATATATGGTCTCTATATAACTTTCTCAATAATACTTGTGCAAGAAATGTTTATTGCATTCGCTCTGCATGTTTTAATCAAATTCACTACCAGCATATGCTAAATAAAATGTTCTCAGAATGACAGGTTATTCACAGAAAATTCAATATGTTATACAATTTATTATTCATGCAAATATATTAAATATACAGTAATTTATTCAAAATTGTTAAGAACTATTTCTAGGGAAAACAATGAAAAACTTTCCATATGAAGTGTAGTTTGAGTTGGGGACAAACTTTGTGTCGCAATTTTTGGAAGATACAACATCTTTCTCCCTCTTGCTCACTATCCTTCTCTTGATTTTTCTCCCCTCCCTCTCTCTCTCATGCATAGACCTTCTTCTATTTTCTTTTTTCTTTAAGGGAGGTTTATCAGGAATGTAAAAACATATTACTGAAGAAATCTATAGCTATATAAAATTGAACACAACACTTGCTCTACCTGCCATAGGCAAATGGTAGAGGAAGTAAACAGATCAGTAAATTTATGATTGAAAGAAAATGCAACCTTTAATTGTAGTACCATAGGAATGATTTTAAAATATTTTAAAAATATATTTCTAATTTCTGTATCTTATATAAATAAATATCAGAAATTATTTTTATTTATGCCCACAAACTTACTGCTGGTGTGGTCTACCGGGAAAGTACGAATCGGTTGGGGAATTTAATGTCATACTGGCAAGTTGGCCATGGTAGCTTAGTGGTTAAAGCAGTCGCTCGATAAGCAGTAAATCCGTAGTTCAAATCCCAGCTAGGGCATTGAATTTCAGTCCTGATTCTACCTCTTAAATATCAGAAATTTTCTAAAAATTTGTGCTTTAATTTTTGAAAAATGGTTCACTTCTTTACCATTGCTGCTGTCAGGGCCTTTGTTTTACTCATTTTAAAGAACTCCTTCTGCCTCGCCTCTTATCTCAGCTCTTACAAATTATCCCTGGTACCCAGTTTGAATTTTGCTCTCTTCACTCCTGCTCTCAGCAGCTACATCGCATCGTTGACACTATTCTTGATACATATGAACATCTATCTGTGTGCTTATGATTGTTTTTGGATATGGAGAAAGCTTTTGATAAGGTTTGGCACAATGGTCTGTTACTCAAACTCAAACCACATCTCTCAGACACCTATTTCCGCCTCCTACAGTCCTATTTGCACAATCGCACCTTTTCCGTTAATTATGAGCGCGCCTTCTCCAAGGCCCTTTCTATTTTCTCTGGTGTACCGCAAGGAAGCGTACTAGGCCCCTTATTATATCTGGTATATACCTCGGATTTTCCTGGTCATCCTCAACTCACCATCGCTCACTATGCCAATGACGTGGCAGCTCTGAGTGTGGGTACTCGTGCTGTGACTGCTAGCCACCTTCAGAACTTCTGCAATCAAATTCAGTCTTGGTGCCGACGTTGGAGAGTGACTATGAACACTCATAAGTCCCGAGTTGTGAAGTTCGCTTACAAAAAGAATGTGACCCATCATCCCCTCTACCTGAATGGGACGGAGATACCCACAGTGACTTCCATAAGATACCTCGGCCTTATCTTGGACAGCTGGCTAACATGGGGTCCTCATCTCTGTAGTCTAGTGCAGAGGATTCGTCACCGTATCCACAATGTCTATCACCTTGTGTCCGGTTCCTTGCCCTTACCTTTGCGGTACAAGCGCCTGGTTTGTACTTCCTTAATTCAACCCATGTGGCAGTATAGCTGTGCCATTTGGGGTTCTGCAGCTCTATCGCAGATCCTGAGGATCCAGCATACACATAATTGTTTTCTACGCCTCATGACCAGCGCTCCCTGGTACATGCGCAACTCTACTCTGCATGCTGATATAGGTCTACCGGAGGTGAAGTGTATCCTCTGCATCTGCTACAGGAAGCTGCAGCAGTCATGTTTGTGCCATTGCAATCCTCTTCTCCACCATATTTATCTTCCTCCTGAACCTCTACGACAAAGACTGAAGCGTTGCTGGCATTCTGAGTTGCTGCTGTAATTGTTTTCCTCTATTTTTATGCACCATTATTGGGACTATCGCTGGATGGTACCCCAATTACAAGTTTCATTATTGTTCTGTGTCTAGTCTAGCTAAACTATATTGTACTTAATTGTACAAAGGAGTTTACTTAAGAATAAAACAAAAACAAAAAAAACAAAAAAAGAATTCCAATGTTGTTGCATACTTGTTGCTGCTAATCAACGTTAATGACTAAAAGTATGGCCATTTTTTGTTTCTAAGGCTACCACACAAATAATGCTTAGTCCGCAACTGTGGAATTCATTGGCCGCAAACACCAGTGTCAAATTTGTTTACCTATGTTTCTTGGAATATTTTTATATCTTTCACACATACTCCTGCACACAAATCTTGTCAGAAACGTTTGTGTTGCAAATTTCACTAACTTGAGTTCTTTGGTGCTCAGAAGATTCTTGTTAAATCTTGTTATAGTAATTGTTGACGAAAGTGCTTTCAAAAACTTCTGCATCATGTTATACAATTTCCTTTTAAGGATGGCAATTAGAAATAGGTACATGCTTACATGAAGCACATTCGTCCTGTTTTAAATGGGGTATATTAAAAATAAAAGAACTCTACACTTACCATTTGGCAAAGGTATAAACAATTGCATATATATTTTGTTTAAACATCTTGCAGTGGAGTGTAAATTCATATTATAAATTATGCTTTGCTAAAGGTTTAGCAGTTACTAGTATCACATTGTTAAATTCAATATGGAATAATAGTATTAACAAGCATGAGGTGTTTCACGCAAGAGTGACATAACCTTCGGAATGCTCAATGCACATTTGTCATTCAGCAAATAAACTGACTACGACAACTAGCTTCTGCTCAGCATGCATCGCTGTAAGTAAATTTGGACTTAGCTTGCAATCATTTCATTTCAAGTGAATTTATGTATTCCTGACCAATTAAAAACTAAACTAAACCCCGGCGCGACAGCCCACAAGGGGCCAAGGCCTACCACCCAGCCGCTGCGTCCCCCACCTCTGCCCACTACAGGCGTCATTGGTGAGGTGCAGTATTGGAGGGTGGGACGTGGTCAGCGCCCCGAGCCCTCCCGGCCGGTTATGCGGTCTTCTAGACCTGGGGCCACTACTTCTCTATCAAGTAGCTCCTCAATTGGTCCCCCCGGGACCTAACGAGGCTGAGTGCACCCCGTGCCAGACCTCCCAGAGGGGATAAAATCCCATGCTGGTACCGGGGATCGAACCCGGGTCCTCCGCGCCAGAGGCAAGCGCGCTACCAACTGCGCTACGGAGGAGGTCCTCCTGACCAATTAGAGCACATTTAAAGTGTGTTTGCTTTTGTGTTTATCACATTTGTGACTTCCTAATGGATGTAATACTGCAACCAGCGTTGGAAGTTAGAAAACAATTCCAGGTGAGTTCATTACCTTACCATGGCATAAACCTCTCAAACAGAATAGGCCAGATATTTAGACTTTTAAACATACCAAATGAAATTTTTGTAATTACATGGAAATGTACAATTCAAGATACTGTTTTCATATGGGGCAGTCAACAGTAACCTCACTTTTTCACATAATTTTCTGGTGTCTGGCACACCAGCAACAACACATCTGAATCCGACACCTGGCCAAGTTACTTAAATGGTTTAGAGCATTAGAACAGTTCATTGATCCACTGGCAGAAGCAGATTACTGAATCAACATGTGTCATGCTGCCCCACACTCTCACATTTAAACCTAATTATCTAATCAACGGTGCATTTAATTAAAAAAAGTTATTGGAATTTTTTGTTAATTTACATCCACTCTCTCACCTCCTTCAGTCTGACGGAATATTTCACTTCCACCCTGTACTGTTAGATATATGATTTTGTAAGTGTTCAGGAAATATATAAGCACTACAAATAAAAAGCTGTTAAAGCAAATGCTAGCTTAACTTACCACTGATACACAGAGTGATACTTCTTCGGGACCCATTCTTGTTGAAACTTCATTCCTAATCTGAAGAAAACACATCTATTAATACTGAATTGTATGTACATACATGTATTGCTGCTTTTCAGAGATATTTAGATATAAGTACTTATGAAGTACCTACAAAGTGCTTGAAGTGGGAAACAAATAAAAACAAACTTTCACCCCTTTGATCCCTTCCACTAATTCTTTCATTATCTAATACTGTATCATAACCACCAGTTAATTGTGCAAAGGAAAGCAATGTGAAAGTGTTAGTAAGCACCGAGATCCAAATGCTTTACGTACCTTCTTAAATCTCCGTGGTATTTTCACTTTTGTAATATTGCTGTGACTTCCTTGCAGTGGCTTAAAGTGGATTGCATTATCAAGTATCTAAAAAGAAGGAGGAAGAGTTCAAAGTGTTTAGAAAGGATCATGAAGTGATGTTATAATTTACAAGCTCAAGTACTTTCTCAAGATAGTGGTTATATACTACCCCACTTCAAGCATTTTGTAAACAAATTAGCATTGTAATTGTTTTTAATTTTTATTCTTGCTAGAGCCTAGTACTTATACTTATATTTTTATCTGCAAACTCTTTTTTCTTCCTTTAACCTGTATATTTAAATTACAATTGCTTAGGATGTACCATTATATTTAGGATAATGCATCTATGAAATGTTGTTAAAAATCATTAGAAATCAACAACTGACACACATAAGGAGCTTTCTGTTATCAGACAAATCTTTGAGTGATAAGTGAGATGCTCAATGCCTACTAAAGTGCTAGAGAGGAAGCAGATGCCTGTTGGGTGAGAAAATATCTGGCAGTTTTTGCAAGGGACCCACTCTTTACTTTCTCTACCAGTACAAGTAAGCAGGGAAGGTATTGCATTCTACCCAAAGTCTGATACCGAGATTTCACCAGAAACATATGTCTTGAAACTTCCAGAACCCAAAAAAGCCATTTGTAGAAAAAAGGTATGTGTGCATATCCATGTGTCTGTGTACACCATAACTCAAAAACAAAGAGTAGGTTAAGTACCAAACTTGGTAGGATTTAAGCTCAGCATCTTTCAAGGATGTCACACAAAGGATTTTCAGCATAATCCCCCCACCCCAACCTACCCTTTATATGGGAAATGTTTTAAAAGTTTTATTTCTCAAAAACAGATATAAAAGTTTTGATTAAAATAATAAATGGTTAAGACATTTTCATCACAATTGTAATGCATATATATCATGAATTAAATAAGTACTAAACCATATGAGATAGACAAAATCATACTGTACAAAAAATATAAATCTCATTAAAGCACACACTTTGTGTCCAATAAATTGTTTTGTTGAGTTAATCATTTTCGAGGTATTACTTGTTATTAATTTCAATTTGAAGCACATACTTTTCTCAAGTGGGATGTTATAATTGTATTCTTCTTTTCTTTCTTCCTTTCTCCTGGTCATGAAAAGAAAACAGAGTTTCAAAGTCTTCACATAGCACTCACCTCTTTAAAGATTTGGCTATTGCTTAAGGCAACTATATTCGCCTATTCCCATTGTACAAACAGGAATATATACAAAAAACCCATTTCTACAATTTATCTCGATTAACATGAGACTGAAGAGCAAACTTTAGTAAGAATACCTAGTTTGTCATGTGAATATAACATATCAGATTTTTTTTTCTTTGTTTCTTTCACCTGTATGGTCCCCTTTAACTTCTATGGTCATACTGGGGTCTTTGACTTGAGAAACAACTGTTAGTGTTGGTATTTTTCACCCACTGATCTATATGTTTCTTAATGTTGGATACTGTTATGTTATAACAACCTGACATTCACTTCCATGCTCATATTTCTACTTTGCATAGGATAGGAAATGATTTTGGTTGAAGAAAAATTATCTGCCCCAGCCACAAATCAAACACTGAAAGGCACACTTTTCTTAGCACATGAATTTTTTCTTACATTTAAACAAATATAGGAACCTTTGCTTCCCTTACGAAGGAAGGCATGCTAAGAATTTTTAAATCTGAAAGCTAATCCATCACCTTCTACTGGGTATTAACCTGTGACCATAGGACTAGCATGGCTACCATTTGGATGATGATTCTCATTAATGCATACTAAAAATAAAAAACCATTATTGAATTCTGGAATCCAGATTGGTCTAATTCCAAGGAGCAACAACTTTATTTTCTTTCCAAAGGAAGCTATGCTAAGAACTTTTACAACAAAAAACAAATTTATCACCCTTCAGGGGGTTTAACAGCAACAACTGGAACGAGAGACTAGCAGGATAATCATTTTGTCACGCAGGAGGGCTGCATCAAGAACTAAGATTGAATCCTAGGATCCACATGGCAACCTACACTTTTTTTAATTGATAACATATCACAACATAATGAAGCTAATCTTGTTGCTGATTATTTATGTAATAAAAAGCATGCCCTTGCTACAGCAATGCATACCACTTATACAGGATACAGATATTATCCTCTCAGTAGGTGATTCGAAAATTAATAAAAAATTAATGCACCTTTTTATTTTGCAAATGCATATTCCATCAGGGAAAACAGTAAGAACTGTGCAATTGTTGGTACATTATCACTAACATATGGAATGATAATGTAGCAAGTCTTACTGAAATGTATGATAGAGTAGCAAGTAATCTATATTCTATCTTTACTTTCTTCCTTAAGCCTTAAAATTTTAATTTAAACTGAAGTTATAATGTTGCAATAGACTGAATAACTGACTGCACACATGACTCACAGAGTTATGGTATCTCTCATTTGCTAGGTATCATAGATTCACATCTTCAGTATAAAGGGCTAGGATTTTTATGATAGGGCACATTTTTTTGGTAGGACTGATATGCTCCTAAATCATACAAATACTTGTTCTGAAACAGCAAAATGAATTAACGCAATTTGTTAAGTCATATTTATGCATATATGGCCATTTCTCCCTGATAGAGCATATTTTAATAAGTAAATGGTCATATTCATCATATGTTCATTCTTTCAAGAAGTAAAGAACTTTCTCATGCAGTTTCTTTCTTTCATGTTACATTTCTCAGAATTGCGCATCTCAATTTTGTTTCCTGGAAAATGGCAAGTATCTATCATGCGGCTAGTGGATCTCCGGCTCTGACATTTCACAGCTGTGATGAGTTGGAGGGGGAAGGTTAACATTGCCAACGTATAGTAATGAGTTTCGGAAAATGGATTCTCAAAATTATCTTAACAATGAAAGTATACAATGTTTATCAAGTTTAAAACATTGAAATACAGGTTTTGGTTTTATTTTCATGCAATATCTTCGTTGCACCACTATTCTGTTCGAATATTACCTTTACATCTGTTATGGACAGTAGCTGTTAGTATTGGCAATACTGGAAGCGAGTAACGCACCAGTTGTTACAACTTTCCGCTAGCACCAATCAGCGGTCTCACTGCTAGGCGTGGTTTCCAAATGTAGCACCATGTTGCCAACTCCGTTTTACAAGAACCACGTGGTTTCAATTGCTTTGGTGTTTGTGCAGGTTTTTCCAGTAGGTAAACAGTATAACAATTGTCACCATATTCTACTGTTCTGTGATCATTTATATCCATACTGTCAACATAAATTTATGGAGTAGCAATGCGATCTGCAGATGTATGAAATGTTTCAAATACCCAGTTTGAAATTCCCGCTAAAGAACTGGCAATACTGCGTCACGAGGCCTTGAGAAATGTCAGAGCTGGAGATCCACTGGCCATACAATACCTTGTTCCTCTATTTCATTTGAATTCACAATATAGCATCCTTATGCATCCTTACGCACCCTTACGCATCACGAGTTTGTGTAGCCTATTGTAACTCTTTGAACAGGTAGCTGATTAAGTCATTCTGGACCTTGGACTGCAGACAAGTGTCTCATTGACTCATTGTGTTATTCAGTCTTTGAAGACATATGTGCACTAAAGTTCAGAAAAAATGCTTAAGTGGAGCAAAATGTTCGAGTAAAACTAAAAAAGTTTGTGTCTCGATATGATGAGAAAATATTGTTGAATGATGGTAAAATATTGTGTTGTAAACTGTGTGATATGAGTAATTGCAGAGAAGTCATTTAACACTCATCAGCATGTGGCACAAATAAACACAATTGTGGAGTACAACAGATTGAAAATGAAAAAAAAAACACTACAGCAAATGCTTCAAGGGGAATCCCTCCAATCTTATTCACCATTTTGTGAAGAACTTAGCACAGCTTTCCTTTGTGCTGGCATTCCTTTAAGTAAACTAAACCATCCAAAATTTTGTGAATTCTTAGAAAACTACACAGGCAAATCGTTTCCTGATTCTTCCACTTTAAAAAAAAAATTATTTTGTTGTTTAACGACGCTGTCAAACGCTAGAACCACATCAGTGTCACCGGTGTGCTGGAATTTCACTCCGCAGGCGTTCTTTTACATGCCAGAAAATCTACTGACAGGGAACTGTCATTTTTAAGCACACTTAAAAACCATCGGTCTCGGTCAGATTTGAACCCACGACCTTGAGATCAGTAGGCCAGCATCTAACCAACTGAGCCACCCAGACCGGCCCTTCCACTTTAAGAAAGAACTATGTCAGCCAAAGCTATGAGAAAACAATACAACAAATTGTAAATAAAAAAATTTGAGTATCAATTGATGAAACCACAGGCTCTATGGGAAAGTATATTGCAAATTGTGGGAACTTCGGAAGAAGATAGTCCAGGCGAAAAGTGAACATTTAGAAAAAGCAAATTTTTCCACCATTAGTAAGTTTTTCAACAGATCTATGGGTGCCATATGGCCCAAAGGCATTAAACATGACAATGTACTACTCTTCGTAATGGATGCTGTGCCTTATATGGTGAAAGCTGCCGATTCTCTAAAAGCACTGTACAGTAAGATGGTGCATGTGACTTGTTTAGCTCATGCCTTACACCCAGCTTAGAAGAGATTCATAGTAAATTCAGCAACATTGACAAATTTATTTGGTGTGTTAAGAACTTATTCTTTAAAGCCCCTTCACATGTTGCAACATTTAAGTTGTTAGCTCCAGACATTGCCATTTTGACAAGATGGGAGTCCTGGACTGATGCCTGCAACTATTTGCTGCCAGAACTTCAATGTTGTGAAAAGTATCATTGATTCATTCGATAGCAGTGAAGGTACTTCAATTGATCTAGCCCAAGAATTAATGTCTAATGGTGAAATTTCAGGCAAACTTTAATACATAAAATCAAATTTTAAATTTATTCCTACTGCCATAACTGCTTTGGAGCAATAAGAAATGCCACTAGTGAAGCAGATAGAACAAGTGAAAAAAATTGTGAATAAATTAGAAGGTGTTTATGGTGAAATGGGAAAAGATGTGTCAAAATGCATAAAGTATTAGGAAAAAATGAAGGGTATCATACACATTTCATTTCAGTAAAATTTTTGGGCGAAAAGTTCTCTCTTAGTCATTTAGATTTAGATTCAAATGATATTATTCATTTTAAATATGTTCCTCTTGTGTCAGCAGAAGTAGAAAGAAGTTTTTCAAAGTTTTGTTAGCTGACAATAGGAAATCTTTTTATTTGAAAATTTGCACAAGGTATTCATTGTGTATTGCAACTCAGAGCTCATAAATTAAGAATGAGGATGTAAAGAGCACATAGGTTAGCTCTGTTCCAATAATATTAATAAAAAGCATACTGCAATGTCAAATTTTCATAGTTTAGTTTGCTTCCCATGCGCATTTTAAAAACTATGAAACCAAAACTAAACCCCAGTCCAACAGCCCATAAAGAGCCAAGGCTTGCCATCCAGCTGCTGTGTCCCCCACCTCTGCCCACTACAGGCATCATTGGTAGGGTGCAGTAATGGCGGGGGGGGATGTAGTGAGCACCCTGAGCACTCCTGGCCAGTTATGCGGCCTTCTTGACCTGGGGCCGCTACTTCTCCATCAAGCAGCTCCTCAATTGGTCCCCCCAGGACCTAACAATGCTGAGTGCACCCCGTCCCCATGCTGGTACCGGGGATCAAATCCAGGTCCTCTGCACCAGCCCATGTGTATTTTATTCTCAAATAAATAGTTCATTATCAAAACTGACTTACTAATTTATTTTACAACAAAAATGTTACCCCATTTTAATATTGTTAGGCCATATTTATTATGTTACTGTGCATAGTTTTGTAAACGCTTGGTCATGACAGCGTATTTTTTTGTGCATATTATGGTGATTTTTAGGTCATAAAAATCCCAGTCCTAGTCATTACCGATATTGCAATTTCCTGTTATGCCTCTTATTTAATGTTTAAATGAAAATAAGACAGCTTATTTGTCATCTGGTTGAGTAAATGTTTAATTAAAATAACTTACTATGTTATATTGCATTACCTTAATTTGTTAGCTAAATATACTGATTTTTCTGTTATTTGTTTTCTGGGAATGTTTCAATAATCATCAAACTGTTTTGTATCTGAGTTACAAAGTACTATACCTACTTGATTTTTGCATTACCCACATGCATAGTAAGAAAATGTTTAAGTTAAACCTTTTACTATATTTTACTGTTTCAGTTAAAATTTGTTTTGGTTTTAGCTGCTTTCATTGAATGTTAAGCACTAAAACAAAAGATATGCAAGGTGTGATCAAAAATAAAAGATTCTTAAAGAATCTTTATGTATTCATTAACATCAACTTTGTCCCCTTCAAAGTAATCCTCCTCAGGCACAATAGCCTTGTGCCAGCGCTTTTTCCAATCTTGGAAGCATTTCGACAACTCACTTTCTGTTATGGCGTTCAGCTAGTTCAGCAATTCTGTTTTTATCTCCTCAATGGTGGCAAATAGCGTCCTTTCATGGTTCTCTTCAGCCTCAGGAATAGAAAGAAGTTGCAGGGGGCCATGTCTGACAAATATGATGGCTAAGGCAACATAACAGGTCTTCAAGCTGTGTCCAGCTCATTCTCAAAGCCATATAAACAGCTTGAAACCCAGGGTCAGCAAATCATACTAAGATAAGTGAAGTTTTTAGTTTCTAATTTGTTCTTACTTTGGAATCTTGTTGCTTCACTGTTAATAGCTTCAATTTTTCCTTATATAACAGGTCTTGCTTATTGCCAGAAAATCATAAACAAGCATTTAGGTGTCAGCGGGAGCATTATCATGATGCAATTTCCACAAGTGGTTTTGCCACAACTCTGGCTGTTTTTTTCAGATTGCTTCATGCAAATGGCACGTAACTTCCAGGAAGTATTCCTTACTGACCATACAACCATAATGCAGGAACTCACCTTCACATGTGATCAAACTTGTCAAACTTTCTTCAGTCTTGGCTCTTGAGCAGTTTCTATTTGGACAATCAGGCCTTGGTTTCGACAACATACCCATATACCCATGTTTTGTCACCTGTTATAACCTTCTGGGTCGTTAACTTCATTCAGCAATTCCTGAGCAGTGTCCTTGTAACATCATTTTTGTTTGAAATTCAACAATTTCAGAACAAAGTTTGCTGCCACACGTTTCATGCCCAAAACATCTGAAAAATTTGTTTGGCATGAGCCAAAGGATAAGCCGACATTATCAGCAACCTCTCTGATGGTGATTTGGCAATTTTCCAGAACCATTTTCTTTATTCTTCCACATTCTCGTCAGTAATTGATGTGCTAGGGCATCGAAGGGTGGTCATCATCTTCAACATCTTCTCGATGCTCTTTGAAGTGTCTATATCACTTCTAAACTCTTGTCTTACTCATAGTAGATTCCCCAAAAGCCACAGTCAACATCTCAAATGAGGTGCTGCACTTTATTCCATTTTTAGCCCTTCTGTTCTCCTTAAAAATAGTACACGCTCTTGGTCCTTCGGGTCATAATGACCCAACGAAGGAAATTCTAAGAATTAGTGTTAAAGAAATATTTTATATGTTATTAAGTTGCATCTACTTCTTGTTTAAAGCAGATAAAATACTATTATGTGATGTAACTTTGGTACTGATTGACACACAGGTAGAGAAACCATATATATCAGGTGGAAGGGAAGTCATTACATTAATTTAAACCAGTGATAGATCTCACTATTTGGAACACATTTTGTATCTTACGCTTTTTGTCTCTGGCCATTTCCTACAGAGATATTTTAGTTTTGTCGAAAACAAGCTGGCAACACTGCAGATTGTTTGTGTGTGTCACTTCCGTAGCTCAGTACATAAACAAACACAGTAACAGTGCTTCTTGAAAACACAAACACCCTGCCCTTTCCTTCTGTGTTTACTGTGCAAGTGTAGATCAATCACAAGTGTTAGTTCCCAAAACGTTAAGCAAAAGGAAAAGTGCCAGGCCTATTTACATCCACAAACCATGTCAATTCCCTGACCAACCTCAATGCAATATTGTTGACTTACTGCACGGGTGAAAAAGCTGCTTGGAGTATTCCTTCAAGTCTTTTAAGTGATTAATTATTTCGAAACCCTGTGTGATGTCCCATAATTACCACCTAGCTATGTTAGAAATAAGTTACTCTACACATCTTACAAGTAACAAACTGTTATCTTCGTACATTCCTGTGGAATTACGCATCCAATTTGGATAAAAAACCATTTAGCTTTTTGAAATCGGCTGATCAAAGAACAAAATGCCATTAGACTTTTTTGTTCATAACCCCTCTAAGAAGCACATATTAGAAAGAACGCAATAACTTCCCTCCCACCCTGTTCATATACACTGTATGTCCCAAAAAAACGCTGACAACGCTAAGTATGTTGTGTGGGATGGCACACTGATCAATTTTTAAATAGGAACCCCTGTCCAGAAATGCACAGTATCGACCGCGGAGAGCAATGAAGTTTGAGACTGAACGGTCGTGACAATTTGTTAACGTTGGTTTTGGTATCTTAATACAGAAGGTATGCAACCATTTAGCCATCTGTGTACTGTGAATGAATGACCTGAGCCTAATAATATTCCTGTGCATGCGCTACATTGCTCCACAATGTCCATGGTGCACATCCCACTGCGTCGCTTGTGTACTTTCCAGTATAGTAATGTTTCTTAACAATGATGCGACATATACCAGTACACAGTTTCTGAAATGGCCAACTTGAGTACACTGATGTAAATGTGCAGAATCACCTCAACGTCGCATATGCATATCGATAGATTGGTAGAGGTAGACCAGTTCCATGGTCAGCATGGTCGCCACGTCTGCCACCTCTTTACCATTTTCTGTGGAGTTGTATAAAGAATATTGTATATGGCACTCCAGTAACGTCAGAAAAGGACCTTATGGCTCGAGTCCACAGAGGTATTGAAAATCTTCAAAGACAATCACACATATTCGGTCATGTGCATGAGGCTCACCACCGTCAATGTAGGCTCTGCAATGATGTAGATAGTACACAGTTCGAAGCCCATTTCTAATGTAGACAGCTCGACGTTGGGTTTATTGATGAAATGTAAATGTACACCCATCTCATACTTTGATATGCTACAGCGTCCAAACCATGCATTTCCAGACAGGGGTTCCTATTTGAAAATCAATCAGTTTACCATCCCGTACAACATACTAAGTGTTGTCTGTGTTTTTTTGGGACACCTCTATATATATGTATATATTTTTATTCTTCCTTGAAATTTAAGATAAAAATGTGGTATTTTTTGTTAAATAGAATTTTAAGCTGTGGACCTCTTCTTTGCTCAATAAATTAGGAAGCTCTTCCTTATTTTTCCTCATTGCCCCCAAAAGCATAATTTTTCTTTTGAGAAGTGCTTGACCCAAAATATAGGATGTAAAAAACTGTCAATGTAACATTCTTAGCCCATAAGTCAGATCCATAACAACACACATATCTTGGTATTTCTCACGTACTATGCCTTGTGGTTTCGCTGTGCAAATTTTTGCTTTAAGATCATAAGAAAATGCACTGTCGCACAGTGCCCATATCTTTATTCCATATTTGGCAGGTTTACTTGAAATGTATTGTTTGAAGAACTGCAAGTATTTCCATCCATAGTTCCCATAAATCCCTTAAAGGTGCTAGTTTGATTTGCTGTTTGTGCCCATCGATCAGAGTTGTCATCAAAACATAACACTCAAAATATGCAAAAAACATTTTTAGTGACATTGTAGCAGGAAAAATGACTACCTGATTTTGGATCTCACGTGATTTTGTTGATTCACCATATGATTTATTAACACTAGCCAGCAATTGTAGACCACTATATGCTAATGTAATTTCATCTAAATCTTCCCATTGGTCACCATACCCTCTTCGGCCCTCAATATTAGTCATTTTCAACACAATATTACAAAGTGTTTTGTTCACAATTACTTGAAAAGTAGATTTTATATAATTCAATCTGGATGTAGCATATCTGGTTGGACCACATATGCTACAGGTTGGACCAGGTGTGTGTTTGCTTATGTCTGCACTGGATGCTCTTCCATGGTATGGAAAGGGTACTAAATTCCAATGCATGTTTTTATATTTCAATTGACCAACTTGCACAATTGACAACTGAAGCGTTGCATGCAAAAACAGGTTCAGCATCAATTTTGTACAAATCAAGTTACATGCTGCCACCTATTGGTGAGAATAGAAACTATGCTCTACGAGGTGGGTTAACATCAAACAGTTAACATGCATTGAAACACGAGGATTTGAATTTCTTGCAATTTTCAGAAATCCTCCAGAATATTGCAAAATCGGGCTGACTTTTGTCAAGATGGTGCCATGCGCTTACCAGAGTAGCAAGTAGCATAACATTAACACGTTAGATATGTATTTTGTTTTTGCCACATTTTAATGAAAGTGTATTCCAAAATTATGACAAACATCTGACATGTTTGTCAGCACTGAACCATTATTGATGAAGATACCCAAGAGAATGGTATCAGAAAATAAACAAAAGGTTTTGCTAAGTAAAATGTCATGTATAATGCTGAAAAAAGATGAACCATTTAAATATTTTTTAAATATTCATGTGGTAGTATTGAGGAGTTTGATTCTGTTGACAAGGAAAAAAAATACTGGTAGGCCATCACTTAATGGTGTAGAGTTGCCAAGATAATATGATGAAAAGAGGCAAGTGAAACCTGCCAAGGCAAGAGGTTTACTACAACTGTTAGATTATATTCCTGCAATTCACCATCAGTTTTACAGAAGTTCACAAAGTGACAAGCAGCTACTGAAGAACCATTTTTCGATGAACTTGATTATTAGTAGATTCCCCAAAACCCTAACCCTGCAGTGCAACAGCCCTATCCAGGCCAAGACCTACCGTCCAGACACTGCATCCCCCACCTCTGCCCACCAGGGACGTCATGAGTGGGGTGCAGTACTGGAGGGTGATATGTGGTCAGCACTCTGATCCCTCCCGGCCAGTTATGCGGCCTTCATGACCTGGTGCCGCTACTTCTTTATTCAAGTATCTCCTCAATTGGCTCCTCAGGGACCTAATGAGGCTGAGTGCACCCCGGACCACAATCCCCTGCAGGGAAAAATCCCATGCCGGTACCAGGGATCGAACCTGGGTCCCCCATGCCAGAGGCAGGTGCGCTACCACTGCGCTAAGGGGGCGGTCTATGGGTAGATAGAGATACATAATGTATTAGGACCTCTGATAGGAACAGATTTTTTAAATAGTTACCTAATACATAATGATAAACTTGTAATAATGCTTCCACTTCCAGATAAAAATAATGAACAAACTTATTTTCTTCTATAACAATTTATTCTTTCTTCCTATATAAAAGTCACTGTTTCTCCTTTTTAACAAAATGTTGGTTAACCCTTTTTGCATGCTGCCCTTCAAATTCTCTTCACTAGTATGGTTTTCTTCTTTTGAAATATTCTCTGAAATATCAGATACATTTTAAACCAAAAAGGTGAGTCGATTAATAACACTACACAACACTTACTTATAATTACTTACAATATACTTGTGTAGTGTTATTAATCAACTCACCTTTTTGGCTTAAATTGATTTATACACACTGTATTCAAACTTCCAAGAAAGAAGATATCAGATACATTGCCTAATGCTTTCAATTCACTTTCAGTGGAGCAATGTTTTGTCATCATAATATATGACCATTCACTACGATAACTAAAATTGCATCCTCTGTCTAAATATTCAAAACAGCTGAAAATGCAAACATACATAAGGAACATGTGTACCAACAAGATAAAAAACCTTTCGAAAATCGGATGTACAAAAGCCGCAAAATTTAAAAATTCCACTTACTTTTTGATCACATCTCATATCTTCATAACTAACCACCACTAGTAAAGTTGCAGTAACCAATTTGCAGCACATACACATAACACCCTTTTGTTCTATGGCGGACCTGATCTTACCCATCAAGAATGATTTTCTCACCCACTTGCAAGAGAAATTGCACTATTGTCAAATATCTATACAATTCAAAGCAGTTTTTAGAAATCTATGAAAGATAAAACAAAATTGTGCATCAAGTTTTTCAACATACCCGAAATTCATCTGGTTTAAAGGATGACAGCTAATGTACCTTCCACCCAGCATGTCATTTAAGCATGATCTTCCTATTGTTAATTATTTTACATTTTAAATAAAGTTTTTCTACATACCCGAAATTCATCTGGTTTAAAGGATGACAGCTAATGTACCTTCCACCCAGCATATGTCATATTTAAGCATGATCTTCCTATTGTTATTTATTTTACATTTTAAATAAAGTTTTTCAACATACCCAAAATCCATCTGGTTTAAGGGATGTCGGCTAGACCCCTACCATTACAACATGCTGGTATAACATTAAATTCTCCAACTGATTCAGATTTTTCACAGTAAAGGTGTTCTCAAATTCATTTTCAGATAACGTACCCCAATGGTAGCTTGACTTTGTAGTTAACCAATATTAGGTCGATCAATGTTAACTGTTCCTCCATACATGTCATGTGTCAGTTAAGGTTGGAAAGATAGAATCAGTCTGAAAAATGCTATGCCATTACCAGGATTTGAATTGTGGATCTTTGGCTTACTATGTAACTGTTGTACACAACTCAGCTACCATGGCAACATGATGGCACATTATAGCCCACTCTCGGTAAAATAGTGACATAACTTGAAATATTTCAATTTTGAGTTAAGCACACATTATTATAAAAAAGGTCTATAAGGACATTTGAATATGATTAAAGCTAAACATTAATTTCCTGTTTTATCATTAGAACATTATACCTCAATCCAGTAAAACAATGTCGTAAGTTACTTGCAACAGTAATCTACTAAGAGTGAATTATTAAGAAAGAAAAAGAAGGGTTAGCTTGGATGAGGACGGAAACAAAACTTTTAACCAGCCTAAGAGGTAATGATAAAGGAATATGTGAACTTTGTGAGCGTGAAGCAAGTATAGAACATTATTTAACTTAATTTGAAGATTTAAAACTGAAGAGACAAAATCTGGGACAAGAAGTGAAATAATATAGGATTAAATTTAGTGGAACTGAAAGTGTTAACAAATAAACAAAAAGAAAGAAATAAGAAGATAGAGGATTTCCTAACACAAGCAAAAGTAAAACGAATTAGGAAAGTGAAGAAGAAGGGGAGGGGAGCTAAAATGAGTTGTACAAATGGTATAGTAAAGGTAAAGTAAATGCTGCATAGCAGTGCTATAGGCAAGGAAGCCATACTGATTGTGCAACACACTATACCGAAGTTCAGGCTATGAGCGGAAGCAGCAGGTAGGGTAAGGTGATAGTGCAGGTGAGATGTGAACAGCTTGCCTCATTGCCAGGTTTAGCCAAGAAAGTTGATGTTTCAGTTATTTTTTTAAATTTTCAACAAATCTATTATCAAATGAAATGACTAAGTGTAGAAGCAGTTCTATAATGTAACACTGGAAGCCAATACTTCGCTTATTTTTACCATTTTCACTAAACTTTCAACTGGTTTTCATCTGCGAAAGCATAATGTGGCAACTGCACATGGAGCACGTGGTTGCCACCTCTCTGTTATGCTCTGTCTTGTGTTTGTCTTGTTCAAATAGTTGGAGGTTAAAATGTCACAAAGTGTGTTAACTGATTATTCGTACACATTGGTGTGCTGCATTATTATCGAAAATGGAAGCAAGTCTCCAGAGTGTTATAATGTGCAAAGAATTTGTAAAGCATGCTATAATGCTGCAACACTGCATGCCAAAACATGTGATCTGAGGTATATCTGGTTTGTATCGATCACAGCCTGAATTTCTGTATAGACATGTACAATAATAGCAAGTAGGAAAAAATTTAAATAAATGTTACGAGATTATGTAATTTGGAACATGTGCAATAAATTAAAATTCAAGCGTTGGTTACATACCATGCAAGTCAACCTAGTGAAACAATGATTAACAGTAACTACAGTGAATATGAAATACTTTGGTTCTTTTTACCCACTTTTCAAATGCTGTATTAGAAATATTGTTATTTTTCTTGACACATTTAGAGGCAACCTTTTTTCTGCATTAGTTTTTTTCTAGCTTTGCAAAATGAATTTTAATTTTCATATTTGTTGCACTATATGACTTGCATTACTCATTTAATTTTGCTATACTTATATTTTGTTAGTTGTGATTTTTTACTAACATTGTTAAATATAAATTTAAAAATCTTAAATGTAAGAATGAAAGATGAATACGCACTATAAAATCATCATAACTACAAAACAGTAGTGCTATTTTCTTTTTAATCTTATTTCTTATTGATACCATCATACCCTGATACATTGAACATTGGCATTATAGACTCGCTGTATACCTCTTTACTTTGCAAAAGACAACATAGCACATGTTATAATGCTTACAATATCTCTTTGTTTCATTGGTTGCTTCAGATAATTAACAATTATAACTAAGAAATATGTACAGCTATGACAAAAATGATTGAGTGCATTAGGAGAGCAGAATATTTTAAGTCCCACATTGTGTTGCAGTGTGGTTTACTCAAGAGATATTTCCAACAAACATGCAGCTGAGTTTATTGATAGTCTGTGTTCCATATGTTATCATCTGTCAGACACGTACTATTTGTGTGTCCGACAGGCAATAACATATGGAACAGAGACTATCAATAAACTCAGCTGCATGTTAGAAACATTGACTTGTGTAAATCACGCTGCCACATGACGTGGGGCTTAGAAATATTCTGCTCTCCTAATGTGCTCAGTTATTTTTTCCATGACTGTACCATTCTGGATCAACTGATAAACATGGAACCCAAATACATTTTAATCCAGAATTTACAAAATTTAAACGCATTAATTTCAGTGCCTGCAATGGCTACATATCAACTTATAGATTAGGATTCTCATTAATATGCTTTACAATTAAATCTTTCAAATCTAAATTCCTTCAATAATATTGCATTCTTGAAGCAGTTGGAAGTGAGGAAGTAATTAACAGTAACTTGTAACTAACACTTGAAATATATGAAGCACTTATTTGCACAATATTACTTGGATGAAATAAATCATTTAGCACTAAAAATACTTTATAAGCATCATTTGGGGAAGTGTGTTTTGCAATTTTCTGTACAACCATGCCATCTACATTTCTCAGCAGCTGCCTGAAATTCCTTTTGTTGTGACGTATAAACTCGATTTTTGAAATCTGTATATGTGAGCATGGATATTTCTCGTTTCTAACTGCAACACTAACAATCTTCAAAAACGAACACTGCCTGGGATTTTACTAAGTTAGGAAATCTTAAAATTTTTCAACTTCCTATGGAAGCACACTTTTCAGTAAGTTATCAAAAAACTTCTAGAGAATGTCTAAATTTGTATATGCATGTTTAGCTGCTTTGAACCAACCTCCCCATCTAAACAGCAAAGATTCAGGATACAAAGGAATTGCCTTCTCTGAATAATTTTCACCTAAATATGAACAATACTAATGTCTGATTTTCCTGGACATCTGGAAATTTTTTTGTCTTTGAGACAATAGCATAAGTTCTCTCAAATTCTTTTGTAACATTTCACCCAACAACTAAATTTATGGGCCGAGCATGTGATATGAATCAAATTTTCTTCCATTATTCACTGCAATACTCACAACAGTTTATCATATATGTGACGGAATCAGTGTTTCACATTTTTATAAGCAATTTCAAATGCATGCAAAGTACTTAGGATTGCTTGAGAACACATCTTGCTGTTCCTTGTCTAAAACCACACATTCTAACAAAAAGATTTTCCATCCAAATACTGCATCGTCAGTTTTAAGGGGAGTTGGTAGTGTGAGCATTATATGGGCATACAGCTAACCCAAAAAATGTGGTTTTCTCTGGCTATATTTTACAGACTGAGGTAAAAAAATATTATAGTATAATCTGTATACACATATACAGTAGAAGGGAAGTTACTGGATTTCTTCTAATGTGTGCTTCATAGAAGCATTACAAACAAAAAGTCAAATGGCATTTTGTTCTTTGATCCACCGATTTCAAAAAAACAAATTGTTTTGTTCCAAATTGGATGCGTAATTCCACAAGAATGTATGAAGATAATAAGATAATAATAAAAGAGATAAAGATAAAAAGATAATAATTGTTACTTGTAAGATGCGTAGAGTAAGTTATATGCGTAGCTTCAGTAGTAATTATGGGACATCACACAGGGTTTCAAAATAATTAATCACTTAAAAGAATTGAAGGAATACTCTGAGCAGCTCTTTCAAACGTGAAGTAACTCGACAACATTGCATTGAGGTTGGTCAGGGAATTGAACTGGTTTCTGGATGTAAAGAGGTCGGTCGCTTGCAGAGTCATGTAATGTTTTGAGAGCTAACGCATATGATTGGCCTACACTTGCACAGTAAACATGGAACAACACTGCATGTTATTTGTTTACGTTCACAAGACACCACGCTGCAGTGTTGCCAGCTTGTTTTCATCAAAACTAAAATATCTCCGTAGGAAATGGTCAGAGACAAAAACGTAAGATACAAAATGTGTTCCTAATAGCAAAATCTACCACTGGTTTAAATTAATGTAATGACTTCCCTTCCACCCGGTATATCTCTTTAAAATATTATAATAATTTTTTTTTTAGTTTGTCTAAAATAAATTGTTAATTCCAAAAAGAAAAAAAGGTTTGCTAAATAAATGGCAAAAATCTGACATTTTTAGGTACCCTGTTCTAAGAAACCGGAAGCAGCAGAGGGCTGAAATGTTTACTACATATGAAGTCATTCTGCCTCATACCAATGGACTAGGAATTAAGCTGCCAATAATATTTTGGGTTCTATGTAATAGATTATCTCACACAAGTGTGCAAAATTTGAGCCTTGAAGCTTTTATGCTTTTTGAGAAAAAGAAATATACGGTTAAAAAAATTTATTTTTGAGGTAAATGCAGCTAAAATTTAATTTGGCTCACGTTAGTGCACTCCAGGAGAGTTGCCATCATTAGCTGCATCCCATGTTGCTTCCTGATTTGCACTCCTACAGCTTTTGAATTGGGACTCCTTAGATGAAGTTTGTGATGCCCTTTTAGCAGATAATTATCTTACAATATACTCAAGATATTAAAAGTTCCAGCAAAAATGGGCTTGTCACTCTAATATTTAAAGAGAGTTGGAGTCAACTGAAATGTATTTTTAAAGGGTTAAGTGCTTTAAATGATGAATAAACCACATATATTCTGAATCAGAAAGAATTACAGCATTTTTTCCATTAAAACCCAAATGTCAATTTTTGTCATTTTGCACTACCCACTCCCCTTAACCAATATTGTGAACACACAGTGGTCTACTGATTCAGTTTCAACACAGAATACCAAATCTCCTTTTCCTTCCAAAGATTGTTTAATACTTGCTCAATTTTATTTGTGCAACCAGGACTCTTTTGTTAGTTGGCTCTAGGAAGGCCACTGAATCCTAGTAATAAATCAAAAAGAAAAAAAATCTTAAAATGGAGTCTTAACAATCCAAGGCAATTAGAATGTTACCATGGTAAATTATATTGGTATCCTTTCTTCCTATCTAAATAGGGGTATAATAATATTTTAGTTTTACTTGGGTCCACCTCGATAGCGTGATGGTTAGCATGTCTGCCTCACGTTCAAGAGGTCGCGAGTTCGAATCTCGCTTAAGATAAGTTATCTGGGTAAGGTTTTTTCCAAGGTTTTCCCTTATCCTGAGAGTGAATGTCGGGTAACTTAAAGCTCCATGGACCTTGGGCTCATCTAAGCATCTTTTCACCCGTTTCATTCATTCACCATCCGATATGACACAATGTTGGAGGACGTTAATAAAAAAAATTTTAAAAAACTTTTCCTTGGGACGTGCTTTTGAAGCTACTCAAATACTGCAGGATTATCTATCTTTTCTACTGGGATGTTGGCTTAGAGTAACATCATGGTTGTGTCCTTTACACATTCAGTTTTTTTCATCCTTAGCTTTTTTCTGTCTTTCTATTGAAGCATCTATGGATGTCTGGCATTTTTTAGCTGATATGTTTAGCTAACATTTCATGTTTCTTATTTTTAAAATGATGCCTGATATGGTGTCATTTTTCTCCCACTTTATTCAAACGTCACAAAACTTGCACATCAAAATATTGCTTTCCGACACACATAAACCCTCATTAACAAACCTTTTTTGCTCTGCTGTGCACCGTAAAATTTGCTGCTCAACTCTTCTTTGCAACTAAATATGGACACTTAAGAATTCATATTTAAAAGAAAATAATGGAAGGCCTGAGAGACAGAAATAGGTATAAACTGTTTGGTATGTTGTATTTTGTTGTAACGTCCCAACCCATCCCATCTCTACACTCTCCGTGTGGACAGGTAAAAACATAGTTGATTGCTAAGAATGTTAATCTGTCCTTGACCATCCATCACTTCATCAATGAAGAAGGATCAATTTCCAAGAATAATAAACTGCTCTTTACCACTACTTGACTATTTTTATAATTCATAATTTTATTTTACTATTTGTAATTATTTAATAATTCCAGGGATAAATTTAAAAGAAAGTAGAAACTAATTTTTCTATTCAATACTACTGGAATTTCACAGTTTTGGCAAAATAAGACAATTTCACTTGAACTTGTTATCGTTACAGTTAGTTAAAATAATAATAGTGATTAATTGACAATTAGGGCTAGGAAGTTCATGCATTTGCATGTTTTTTTTTACAGGGGTTAAAAACGTATGATTTTACATTATGTGCACGAATTATGGAATTTTCAGTTATTTGGACATTATTTTATGGTGCATATAACTGCATATTTTCTTGATTTTGATAAATGCATAATATTTCAATATCATAGCCCCTATATTGCATATTTTTATGATTTTTATGGGTTTTTATTATTTTTTTCCCCTCTGGATAATATTTTTCATATTGGTAGTATTGCACATGATGATGCAACTCACGAATATTTCAATATTATAGCCCCTATATTGCACATTTTAATGATTTTTATGGTTTTTATTATTTTTTCCATGTGTATAATACTTTTCATATTGGTAGTATTGCACATGTTGATGCAACTCGCGAGGTGAGTCATGTTGTCATGCAGTGAACCCCCTGTTTCCATCCCTTCATTATATGTATGTGCGTAGAGAATAATCAGTGCGTTATCTGAGAGGTTTATATTAACAAAGATAAAGTGCAGGTCAACGTTTTGAGCAGCACGATTATCGCAACATTTGCCTGACCTCCAATAGTTGTGGCATAGTCTTGAAACGTAACAGTGTTGTGAACTGGTTCCCACCAAATTAAATTAGGTGTATAAAATGTTAAAGAGCTCTTCAAATGCCGAAAATAAAACCAACTTCGAGTGCTAGATTAATTAGTTTACAGAAAGAGTTTTCGAGTGATTTAATATCTACAGATAATAGAGCACTGTATTGTAGAGTGCGTGAGAAAAATGTAGGGAGTGAGAACAGATTTCAAATAGTTCAGCACATAAACACAGCAAAACATAAGGAGAATTTAATCAGAAAACTCGCAAACAGAGAACCTGTTCAAAAACAGCTAGTAGAGTGTTCAGGAAGTAGGGTTACTGAATTTTCCTATGACTTGTGCCAAGCAATCTTACCTGCGATATTCCTTTGTTCAAAATTAATAATCCGACATTTAAAAACTTTCTTGCCGAGTACACTCGACAACATATGCCTGATGAAAGTGCACTGCGCAAGACTTAGGTCGGACATTGTTACAATAATGTACTGTCAAATATACAAAATGAATTAGCGGATCAGTTTGTGTGGTTGTCTGTTGATGAAACCCCTGATTCTGAGAGCCGTTCTATTGCTAATATAATCGTGGGTGTTTTAAATAATGAAGAAAAGACTACACCTTATCTTCTTAATGTGTGCAAATTGTCGGCCACTGACAATGTACCTGTAATGCAGTTTGTGATGGACTCTTTGAAATTACTATGTCCATGTGGAATCAAATACCACCGGTTACTTTTATTTGCAGGTCCTTATATGGTAAAACCAGGACAAACTCTGAAAGGTATTTTTCCTAACATAATTCATATAACCTGTTTGACACACGCTCTTCATCGCATTTCTGAGACAATATGCAATTCTTTCCCACTGATAGATTTGTATCCTGTACAAAG
This sequence comes from Tenodera sinensis, assembly GCA_030765045.1. Classification (NCBI taxonomy): domain Eukaryota; kingdom Metazoa; phylum Arthropoda; class Insecta; order Mantodea; family Mantidae; genus Tenodera; species Tenodera sinensis. The sequence continues at coordinate 179,516,387 of CM060962.1, read as the reverse complement.
AGAATTTTTGTTAAATCTCCTAAAAGAGTTAAATTGTTTAGATCAACAGCACCTAATATCCGACTTCCTCCTGCACCAGTGTTAACTCGATGGGGAACATGGTCGATGCAGTTTTATATTATGCTGAGGACATAGAAATAGTCGAAGAGGTTGTTAATTCATTGGACTCAAAAGATGCTTCATCAATAGAAACTGTGCAAAATATTCTGTCAGGCACTGGGTTAAAAGAGGACCTTAGTTTCATATCTGCCCACTTTTCTTTCTTACCAACAGCCATAACGCCATTGGAAGCTGTAGGATCTCCTTCGCATGAATCACTTACTGTCTTTGAAAAAACAATGTGATCTAATTATTATTTATTTATGCCAACAAACTTACTGTTGGTGTTTTTAAACACACAAGGCGTGTGTGGGCAAAATTACCATTGGGGTAATTTGTCTCTGATGTGAGACTGCCTTTGTGGTTTACCAGGAGAAATACGAACTGGTTTGAGAATTTAATGCCATTCTGGCAGTTTGTCACAATAGCTCAGTGGTAGAGCATCTGCCCGGTAAGTGGAAGGTCTGTGGTTCAAATCCCAGTTGTGGCATTGAATTTTTAAGTTCCAGTTCTACCTCTCAATGTGATCTAAGTTTGGTTCCTGGTGGTATAGGACAAAAAGTAAAAGAGAAAGTGAAATATGTAATTTCAAAAAATTCTGGTTATAAACAGATGTGCGATATTCGAGACATCCTCGAAAGAAAACCATCTGTCACACCAAGAGACTTGACTCTTTGTGAAGCAGTTAACATCATTTAAATATGCCCCGATAACATCTTGTGACGTGGAGAGAAGTTTTTCACGTTACAAAAGTGTTTTGCGAGACAACAGACGATGTTTTACAGTTGAAAATGTGTGCAAAGTGTTGGTTGTGAACTGCAATTTAGCAGTTAATACTAGCAGCGGGACCACTTCTGCTTCAACCTCTAAGGAATAAGGTAACTTTATTATTTATACTAACTCGCCTTGTCTACTGCAAAGGGGCATTGTTTTAATTCAATAGTGCATATTTCTTGGCATATTTTCAAGTTTTTAAGAGCATATTTGCATGCATATTTCAGTGTTTTTTAGGGCATGAACTTCTGAGCCCTATTGATAATCATCATATAATTCAGAAAGATGTTGCAAAATCACTTTAATATGAAAGAAGGCCGAACTTTGGATGGCCTCCATATTCTGAATAGTTTCATTTCTGGTCCAGCAGCTGCTGCACTATTAGAGAATGTATAAACAGCATTGTTCTGTAAGTATTTAAGTGTTCATATTAGTATAATTTTTTAAAGCATAAATTTAAAACTTGCAAGTATAATATAATTTTGTCTTGTGTGTAAAATATTTTGGATTTTGCCAGCCATTATTCTCGATACAGCATGGGACCCATTTATGGGTTCCATATTTCGAATATCCAAAATTAGGCTTCAGTAATCTCATACATTTTGTTTTTACAGATGCCATTGTCAAATAATAACAGAAAGCGAAAGGAATGGGATCCAGAATCAATGAGAGATGCAGTCAATGCTGCTAAGGAAAAACATAGGGGGTATTTGAAGGCATAAAAAATTTACAATGTACCAAAGTCAATTCTAGAAGATTACCTAAAAAACAAAAAGGGCACACCCATTGATACATTAATAAAGACAAGACCAGGTAGAAATGCACTTTAGGGATGCAATGGAACAGGATTTGGAGGAGTATTGCAAAATAATAGAAAAGAGGTTTTTTGGATTATGGTAATCCGATATAAGACAACTTGCTTTCCAACTGGCCATAATAATATACATCTATTTGCACTCTCAAAAGGGGCTATAGGAAAGAAATAGCTAAGAAATTATTTGAAACGACATCCCTTTCTTAGCTGAAGAATGTTTGAATCAGTGACTCTTGCTAGAGCTAAAGGTTTTTCAAAAGGAAAGGTGACTTTTTTTTCAATTTATTGGAACCTGAACTGAGTAAAGTTAATTTCAATGTGGCAAAAGTATTTAGTGTGGACCAGATGGGAATAACCATCATTCAAAGTAGACAGTCAAAAGTCATTAGCATCAAGGGAAAGAAGCAAATTGGTGCATCATCAATACAAGAAAAGAGGTCCCCTAATGGCCATTGTAACCTGCATGGGTGCAGCGGGAATGTTCGCTCCATCTTTAATTATATCCCCAAGGAACGAATATGAAGGCTGAACTGCTAAATGACTGCCCTCCAGGTACTATTGCTAGCTGCCATCCTTCTGGATAGATTCAACTCCACATATTTACCATATGGTTCCAGCATTTCTTAGATTTTACGAAGCCAACTTCTGAGTCCTATCATATTGATCTTGAATGGTCACTATTCCCATACACAGAATATTGACATTATTGACCTGGCTAGAAAACATGTTCATTGTGTCTCTTCCACCACTTACAACACATAAACTAGGTATATCCACTGGATGTAGCCTTCATGGTACCATTCAAAACTTTCTACAATCAAGAGATAGTCTTACATGTTGAATCACCCATTTAGGACTATTACTGCCTATCAAGTAGGAGAATTGATGGGAAAGGCATATACTAAATGCACTAATCTGCAAATTGTAATGAGTAGATTCAAGAAATGTGGCATCATTCCATTCAACACAAATGTCTTCAAAGAACACAAACTTATCCCATTAAAAGACCAGCATGGAGACTTAGATAATGAGAGCCAGCATCAAGGAGGAACTCAGACAAAGCAGTCAGTGTCACCTTTCAAAGTGCATCCACCTCCAACATACCAACAAACTTCTAGCACAACAGGACAACCTACAGGGAAAGCTGCCACCATAACCAGCTTGCCTTTCAGAAAAGATTTAGAAGAACGGCTTCAACAAAATAATTCAACATATCCAAATAAATTGCCAGACAAAAATTAGCTCTGGCATTGTCAGTACTACCATCAAAGCCATCATCCTTGTCGTCATTGTCGTTATTCTCATCATTATCGTCGTCGTCCTGCTACATTTTACAGCTAGTATTAGCTACATTGGACGTTTCCCTCCAATACATGTTTATTCTACCATCATCATTGAATAATCCCCTCCAATATATTTGTAGTGATATTTTCAAGAAAGAAGTTGGACATTATTGTGTGCTAAAACAATTAGAGGCAAACTGTTATGCTTGCATTTAAAAGCTTAAACAGGAGGAATCACCAGAAGTAAATGAACCATGCAAGTGGTTCACATTTTCTCCAACCTATTAATCAATTTTCAGCTGATTCAGTTACTGTGAAGAGGAAATAACTAATAAATGTAAGAGAAGCTACAAATATTAGTAATCAATATTAGCCTTTAAACAACAGGTACAAATCATATGCCCACTTCTTGAGGAAAGTACTCCAAATGGAATTTCTGTTGTGAGAGACTCAATGGTGAAATTGAACTGCAAAGGAGAGTGTGCAAATTAAGAGCTTTGGTCTTATTTTATGACTTAAATTCTTATGATTTCGTTGATGATTCAGATATGGCAACCTAGTATGGAAGAAATCTATTTATCATTTCTTGTTTGTCTTCTTTTTTTTTGAGATAAATACATTTCATAATTTAATCCCTGTCAAGGAATTTCCCATTAATGTGGATACTGAGAAAAATACTGAATTAACTTGAAGACTATGGAGTGCTCAACCGCTGAAGTTGTGGAGGTTGAAGCCATTGTTTATAGTAAAGTTCATTCAAATGTAAAATCTCTTGGAATTAATTTGCCATCAACACCTGTTTCTGTTGACTCTGAACAAGAAGTGTCTTCAGTAGTATTTGATTTAGCTAAACCAAAAATGAATCTAAGTACATTCTTAGATTGACCAGACCACGGGTGAGAACTGGAGCGCCCTCCACCAGAGTTACACATAAACGACCGGCAAGTTCATGGGTACAGAATACCAACTACTGTACTAACATACATTAGGCTTATCTGCATCACAACAGATGCTGAAATTGATGATCTTCAATGCAAAAACACTCCCTATGCCTCTGAAAATAATTCTGGTTTACTCCCAAAAGTTCATGTTGACCAAACTGTATTTCTCTTGTGATCTTGTCCTTCAATTCTTGTAATATGTGCAGATTTGATGTGTACACCTTATCTTTTAACGTTCCACATAAATAAAAGTTGCATGGAGATAGGTCAGGGGAACGAAGTGGTCACAATGATTGACTAATTAGTCAGCCACCATACACACTTTGCAATCCATGCACTGCAGCTGAATCCTGCTGAACCATCCACACAATCTTTTATTTGTTGTTAGTTGTGGAAAAAAGTTATTTAAAATAAAATTTACACAAACATGTAGCAGTATGGTGATTTTCAGTAAATAAGAGTTGTTTACAGAGATATAGGGAAAGTTTCAACTTGAAGGTCACCAATTTCAACACCTGTCGTACCACAGATATGCCTAATGCAAGTTAGTACAGTAGTTAATGTACTATACCCATGACTTGCCGGTCATTTACATGTACTTTGGCGGAGGGTGTGCCAGTCCTCGCCAATTCCAATGCTGCCACAGGGTGGTCTGGCCAATCTACAAACACACTGTACCTATTTGCTTTTTCAAGCATACCACATTTAAATAATATTTGACAATAGGCTATGTGCAGAATGAAGGAAGGCGATGGAATGCATTAACTTATAATAAACAAAGATCCTGGACTTGGTAAAGCACAACACTTTAAATTCCTTGCCAGAGGGTGACAATGGTGAAACTGAACAAAAAAACTGGGGAACTCTATGGCATAATAGAGATGCAGACTGATGATTTTTGTGACTTGGTATTCCTTTCATCCCAGATAAATGAGAAGTAAAATAATGATGAAAATGATGCAAAGATAACTTGTGGAATGATATAAAAGAAAGTTACAAAAGATAACTCCCATACATTGGAATAAAAACAAGCTTCAAAGCACCTTATAGAAAAGTTGATATCCGGAGAAGACAGAGACCTTATGATTTCTTTTTGTTTTCAAAAATTAAAGATAAAATGTGTGGAATCACTTTTTCATCAGATGAAGCAATGGAACATATAAAAACCTGGTTTCTGAAATGCTTCAGGAAGGGTGGCATAATTCATTTAACCACCGGTTTTATTGAATGCAAAAATGTATTGATTTTAAAAGGGAATATTTTGAAAAACAACAAAATCATTTATATTTTTAAAAACTAATCCTTGTATGATACCCTCTTATCATATATCATATTATATATAACATTTTGCTGCTATTTCCTGTGTGTGTAAATAAGACAGCAGGTCCAGACAAGAGCACTTACAAATTGGACCAAAAGTACAATTTAGTCCCAGAAACAGAAGTAATAATAGCAAAGCCCTTGTTAACTGAACCACAAAAGGCTTGTTACTCATTGTGTATCACTCTAGGACTAATGAAACAGTCTATTCAAATTACTGAATATAGAATCTGAATATAAAACTGTCGGCTTCAGTCACATAATTCATTGAACAATATTGACACATTTCATGTTGAAGTTGTGCAAATTGTCTGCACAGATTGCAAACACCACACTTAAGAGATTGCAGACATGTTAATGTAAAATGTGCTTGAACTCTCATCTTAGCTATTTCCCCAAAACTTAGGGCTACAAAGTGAAGAACTGGCAAGATATTTCAGTAGAATATAAGGATAGTGGAAAGAATGTAGTATGATGAATGTTGTTGTTGTTAGCTAATGCTGGATTTCTGACAATGAAACCATTAATCCTCTTGCTCTCCAATATTTTTCACTGATGGATGGGGCGCTAGAAGTGGCTGGGCATATTTGAAGGTGGTCTCGGTCCATTTCCTCTTGCAGATCACATAGAGGACAGAGTGGTGAAGAATATATCCCAATTCTGTTTAAATGTTTTGCCAGACAATCATGTTCCGTAATCAACCTGAAAGTTGCAACTGCCGTTTTTCGAGAATACTCAGGAATTACTGTTTGAATGTTAGGTAGTTCCCCATCTTTTATTTTTTGATTTTTCATTGTAATATTTTGCAATAATTTTTTTGAATTCAGAGTTGACTAATCTTTAATCTGCATAAAATGGTAGATTAACTATAGATTGCTGTACACTGCCGGTACTCATTTTGCAAGAAAATCAGCTTTGGCATTACCACTCAGTCCACAATGAGCTGGTATCCATTGGAAGACTAGGTGTTTTTTAAGTACTGTTAGGTGAGTAACACATTCTATAATTCTAAAGTAAGAATAAATTAGAAACTAAAAACAAGTCAACTCGAAACTTGAGTCAGTTTTTGCAAAAAGAACTTGCAACATTACTAAGATAAGTGAAGTTTTTAGTTTCTGATTTGTTCTTACTTTAGAATCTTGTTGCTTCACTGTTAATAGCTTCATTTTCCTTAATTCTATAATTGTTTGGTTTTTTGGTGACAACTTGGAAGTAATTGCTATAATTGTTGCCCTGGAATCTGAGAGAATAACTGCTTGATGAAAATGTGAAATTCTATACAAAAGATTTTGTAGGGCCATTCGAATTGCTTCAATTTCTCCATCAAAGTTTGTAATTCCATAACTTAAAGATTTGTAATACAAAAAGAGGTGACAAGTGACTCCAGCCCCTCCTCCATCTCGGTTTGATATCAATGATCCATCAGTATATGGAGCCATTCGTGTTCTGGAAATCTAATATGGATTGTCTCTAATGCCAATAATTTTAGAACACTAGTTGGAGTATCACTTTTCTTAACTTCTTCTGTCAGGTGTAAATAATATGTGATGTCATGTTTGTGTCGGATTGACTTTAGATATGAAGCTTTCCTTTGAATTAGGAAGGTATGCATTCTTCTTGATGTCTTGAATTTTGGAAAGAAAGCTCTCCTGAGTCTGTAGTGTATGTGTAAAATTTCTCTTGTGCCATGTATTGAATAGGAGTCTGATCAACTTTTTGTGTTCAATAAGAGCCACTTTTTCTATTTCATATTCAATGGGGTATTGGTTGGTTAGTATTTCCATAGCTGCTATTGAGTATGACGAACGTATCATATGATCATTGATTTATGTTGGTGCTTTGTATAGGTTAGGCTTTAATGCAATGTACACAGCATTCTTTTGCAACAAAGCAGTTAAAATAGATCAACTAAGATATACTTGTTCTTACTGTTTTTATGCATATCTCATTATTTTTGCAGCTAATTCCTTGAAACTGTTTGCAGGATTAAGTTTGTTGATTTATTAGATATTTAAAATTTGAAAAAAAAAAAAATATTAAAACTAAAAGTCAGAAGAGGAGTATTTTGTTTTTTATTTGCAGGTTAAACAATTAGCAAAAGTTTGAAACAAAGCTTACTATGCTTGAATTAACATAACTTGGGTATTCTGACAGTTCCCTTGGCGTGCATTATACATGTGGTAGGGGAGTGGCACAGCTGTCTGTTGTCATGATAACCAGGTTTGGCCTTGAAGTACCAAATAAACATTGTGACAGGATTGCATGGCCGCGAAGTCTATTGGCTACTTCAAGGTCAAGCCTGGTTGTCATGACAACAGACCAATGTGCCACTTCCCTACCACATGCGTAACGCACGCTGAGGGAACTGTCAGAATACACAAGTTTCGTTAATTCAAGTATAAACACTAGGGTTTTCACAGATTCATTACATTAACCAAGCCATTAATACACAAAATTCAATCAGATATTGTAAACTTTGTGCTTACCACATCACTGCCAAAGACTCCCTCATGTTTTTGAACTTCATTCTTCAGCAGTGCATTTAAATAATCTCTGCAAAAAAAGACCATGCATATATAATTGGATTAATACTGATTAAGTGAGAATGAATTAATGAAGCCAAAAATGTAACAAATTTACAAAATGAGTTTGCTGATAGTTATGTTAAAAATCTTGGAAGTTTGCAATCAAACAATACTAATTCATTATTCTGTTGCCAAAAACTGCAAAAGATATGAGTTACAGTATTTGTTGCAGTTAAGCATATAAATTTGTGCTAAATAAAAATTGTTCTTTACTTCAAAATTAAAACAATGGATTAATGGTAGCTGATTACACATTAAATTCATTAATTTCCAAGGGGGGCCGCAGCCCCCCGTTACCCCCCCCCCCTACGCGACCCCCATGTTATCTGCACTTTATGCTTTCCATTTTCCTCAATACTAAGCAACATATCTTAATTTCATTTTTTCATTCTGTGCCCAATTAGAAGTTCCCCTCCCTTGAGGAAATGCATCTGTGAAAATGCAAAAATCCACACTATTCTTCTGATTGCTTTGATTTTTTACCTTATACAATATCAAATATATAGTGCACAAATACCTTAATGAGGTACATCCAACCATTATTAAGATATCAAGATGAGGTGGTACATCCTATCCCGCTCATGTTAAATTGTACAACTTGATGACCCATTTTCTCTGAAGCTACTAATGGCACATATATGAAACTTTTACAGCATAATAAATGGTTTTCAGAGAAGACCCTGATCTACAATTAAGATTGTATTTGTAGCCTGAGGTTTGAAAAAAAGTTATTTGCATGTTCTTAAGAGTTCCAGGAGGCAATATAATGACCTTAAATCAATGATAATGTACTGGTGTTGTTTATCAAGGCATCCAACATTCCCTAACGTATTTGTGATGACAGTTGGGTTTGTTTTTTTCCAATATGCTATATAATCCTCTTTTTTCTTGATCTTTTTTTTTTGGGGGGGGGGGCATAAAACGTCATAAAGTAGAGCTCATTAAGTCAAATACTGCGCTTGTTGATCCACTGCATTCCTGAAATTACTGTTACAATCTGTAAGTTCCATGTACATAGCTCCAAATAGTTCCTGAGAAAATGGGGCAAAGGTTTAAAAAAATACTGATTCTGAGGAAACCACTCTTAAGGTTTCCAACAGGAAAACTTTAAAAGCTTGCACTTGGTTGTTCTTCTAACCTAACCGCAGATGATCAAGTAGTTGAATGCCCTAGTACTATACTTCTAACCTAACCTCACCACCGCCTAGACTACATAAGTTTCTTCTAGTACTCTTCGTAAAATGCTCAAATCTATCACAATAGAAGATGTGGTATAATCTTCAACACAATGTTATTAATATTTACACTTGTTTGTAACTTCCTTTTTGAAGCACTTGGAGGAGCTCCACCTCCACATCGTCGACTGCCGCATGGTTGGTTATCATTATTTTCATTGCCTTCTACAGGCAAGGACAAAGTTCTGTAGCATTTATTGACCTTGTTCTTACGTTTCTTGAAACAACCTGTAAGTTTTGTCATATTTTAAACCACCACGTGGCCAATTAGAAAAAGTCCGCACACACGCTTGTTTACAAAGAAACCACAAGCCACAGAACAACAAACCTAGGGGAATCGTTAATTCCAAGGGTGACAGAACAATGAAAATGGCAGTCATGCCAACGTATGCAGAAAAAGTGACTAAAAAGTATTTCGCAGTCTCTTACTATAGGTGACACAGTTCTGGACTTACACAACATTTTGTGAATATGCACAACAAGCTAATAAAATAATGGATGTCACTATATGTTTGAATCATTTCAGTGCACTTATAATTACAGCTCATGACTACATGATATACCCAAAATGTGCAGAAGCATGTGAACTGTTTAATTATGCAAAAAACAAAAAAAGCATTTTTTTCGAGTTTTGGTGTGCCGTCTCAGTCTCGCCTTAATTATTTTATTCATTATTTTATTCACTTTTCTTACGGCAATATCAAATTCTCCTTAGTTTTTCATGTCGCTACCAAAGTTTTAATTTCAGTTTAGTATATAAACATAAATAATATAAATAAAAATATAAATAAAGTTGATGGGTAGGTATTTCTTAATTTGAATTAGTTTAAGAGAAAAACAGTTTTGCTTACATGTTATTGAATTTTTCAACTTTTTAAAGTTGAGTTGTGGAAGATAAATTCAGCTCTACTATTTTACGTTTTGAACTAATGCACAACAGTTCTTAAATTCATAAGTTATGAAGCTCTGAAAATATCAAGCTAATGAGTTACCTATAATTTGTGTTCCAAGGAACATTTCAAGAGCTAAAAAAATGAAATTGTGAAAAAGAGAGTTTAAAGTTTAACATGGTAGTAAATGGCACATGTCCAATTAAATAGTCGTTTGTGGGTTTAATTTTTTTAATATTAAAAACCCAGTTGTGTAGCATGGAAGTATAATTTCATACACAGTAAAATGCAAACAAAAAACACAATCAATATTTTTCACTTTTGGAGGGGGGGGGGGGGGGCAAATTTCACTGATGCATTACCAGAAGAGTAAACTGGCCAAACACCCCATCATTAAGCAGGATCTAAGGTATGGCTTTAGAGCTTATGCATGCACGCATAAATGCACAAGTTTTTTGAAAGTTTTATTTTATTTTTCAGGGTAATTTAAAATTATTATTTTAAAATAAAAAATTATTCCAATTTCGGTTGTAGTTTTATATAAACATAAATCTACTAAATATTGGATAAATAAATATAACTGGAAATTTTCTTTATGTTTACCGCATGACATGCATAGAATTTACGAGGAGCAAATTATGGAGTCACAGTAGGTGGTAAATAAAGACAAGTTAAATATTATAATTATTTCAGTTTTTAAAAGGCTATTTTAGATAGATTTAAATAAACTTAGTGGTTAAAAATGTATAACTCAAAATGAATTACTGATCTTCAATTTTATGCACCATATTTACCCTTAGATGAATATAAATGTTATTATAAAATTCACAAAACTGGAGCAGAAACATTTTTTTATTTTAATTTTTTTTTTAATTAACGTCCTCCAACGTAGTGTCAAATCGGACGGTGAATGAATGAAATGGGTGAAATATAAAGCTTTAAGTTACTCGACACTCGTCTTCTCAGGATAAGGGAAAACCTCGGAAAATCCTTATCCAGATAACTCACCCTAAGCGAGATTCGAAGTCGCGACCTCTTGGATGTGAGGTATACACGCTACCACCACGCTACAGAGGCGGGTATTTAATTTATATCTTGAATTTTTCTCTGAATCTTACAAATGCCAAGCTTTCCTTATGAGAGGAAATGCGCTGTTGATGGGAAACCAAAGAAAATATTAAATATAGAACTTTTTTTTTCTCCTGGCTAGGGAGTGCTATCTCATTATTTGCTCTTGCCGATATACTAAATGCTAAAAACAGTGCAGATAATTGTCGAGTAGAAAGACAGTGCTAAAACAAGCAGTTGGAGGCTACAAATAAGGGGGTGCAGAAGCTTGTTTACTGTGCTACATGCATCAACCTTAAATCCGTCGTGTTAGAGACTTTAATCGTGAAGTCCGTTCGTAGCATGTCAGACAAAAACAAAATGCACTCTTTTACAGCACTACTCGCTGTGTTAGGGATCTCTATTTAATGTTATAGTGATACCAAACACCTGTCTTATACAACACAGCATGCATGAAATGATTAGCTTATCATTGAATGCCAGTACTCACTAATTGAGACAGTATATACATAGATGCTTGCAATGTTAGTTACATTTCACTTGGACTGTCAAATAAACAAGTTTCATAAAGTCAGATTTCAATTACGTTCATGCAGTGCTCGTACCATTTATACTGCATCTCAAAATTGCTTTTTTTTTTCCTCTCTCTCTTTTTTACTTTCTCTATTACGTATAGTAAAGTAGAGGAGTATTGTATTCCATCGAAACATTCGATTTCAAGATTTCACCGAAAATATGTTTTGAGGCCCCCTGAATAAAAAACCCTTTTAGAAAAAGGTCCGTGTGGTGTGTCTGTCAGTCTGTGAACAGCATAACTCAAAAACGAAAAGTCGGTTAAAAACCAAAGTTGGTATTTAAGTTTAATGTCTTTCAGGGATGCGACATGAAGATTTTGAAGAAAATTGCTTCACCCTAAACTGCCCTTTACATGGAAAATTTTTCGAAAATTTTGATTTTCTTGAAAATAGCTCAAACGATAATATGTTTGACATATTTTTATGACAAATAAAATGTATATCCTGAATTTTCTGGCTATAGCCCATGTAGTCCTATTTACTCTGGATGACTTTAGCATAACCGGTAATCCGTAAGAGATAGACAAAATCTTACTGTACAAAAAATATAGATCTTGCTAAAACACACAATTTATGTCTGAATAAATTTTTTGTAGAGTGAACCATTTCGGAGATATTCCTTGTTATTTGTGTGAGTAATGGAAAACAAACTTTCGCCAAATGGAACATCGTTATTCATTTTTTATATATTAACTATACAAAGAGAACAGAATTTGAAAGCTTTAAAAGATTTGACTATTGCTCAAAGCTTACTGTATTCCCATATTCCCCTGGCACCTATAAGAAAATAGTCAATAAGATGAGATCTCAACTAACATGAAGAAGATACAGGAATAAGAGCTTGTAAGAATGGTTAGTACAAGAGTAGAAAAAGTCATGTGAGTGCAACACATCAGATTTTTTTCTTTTGTGCTCACCAGTTTCCTTCAGATTTTTTCCCTCACCTGTATGTCCAGCAAATATGAGTCAAAAATGACCTCTCACAAGATACTATTTCTAGCTGGCAATCATTGACACCAGTAATGCAAGAAAAGAAATGCATCTTGAATGCTTATTGCAGCAGCTTGTAATACTTTAAGAACTCTTAGTTTCTTAATTGATAGTTCAAAATGCAAGTTTAAACCGTTATTATATATTTTATCAGTTTACTTGTCCAGTTTTACTTAATGCACAGTTTTAGATTGGACTTGCTCTGCAAACACTGATTTAAAAATTTAGGTTCTAGGAGCCACTGTTTCATGCAATGTATGGTTCTTTGCTTAGCCATTACAGTTTATACAGTTTTTACAACAATAGAAAATGGATAAAGAATGTTTTACAAACTGCATCTCAGTAATATCAGACTAATGTTTATTACTAGGGCCCAGATTTTTAGATTTTAACCTATATTTCCCCTGCTATTAAATTTCAAGATATATATTTGTTTCAAGCTTTGTGAAGCAGAATATGTGAATTTCTTTTTCTTCCTCCTCTTCTTCCTCTTCTTCTTCTTCTTTACCTGATTACCCTCCCCTTATGTTGAACTTACACCCCCTAAGACTTACAAGCTAGTGCCTGGGGTCAGACACCTGTCGGAGAGCACGGGAACCTATTGAACGGACAGAGTGAAGACCTGGAAGCGGGTGGTCAGCCAAGCACCAGGTATGAGAGTGAGGAAGAGGATGCTATTAAATGCATGGGAAATCGATGATTGGAAAGGTGATAATGGAGCAATTGGTGGAATGAGTGGCGGGAGAAAGCCGAGAAGCTGGAGAAAACCCGCCCTGACACCGATTCGTCCACCATGAATGTCACATGCGGGTCCCAGGGATCGAATCTGGGCCACCTAGGTGGTAGGCGAACGCTCTAACCCCTCGGCCACGGCGCTGCTGCACCTAAAAAACCCTAAAGGGGAGGATGATAATTAAGATAACCTAAACACCTCTTCTGCCTTCTTCAAATGGAAAACGTTGTGTTTCAATTGAAACACCAAACGTGGTAGCACTGCGATGATGTGTGCAACTTGCATTCGGGAGGTTATGGATTCTATTCCTGTGGCCAAATGTCCTGACCCATGTGTTTTTTCAGGGTTTTCCTGGGTCACCCGGTAAATACTGGGAAGGATACTTCCCCTGAATTTCCCGTCCCTCCATTTCCTTTCGTCTTCATTCCATCCTATCTTTTCAGGATAGTATCAGCAACGTGACAGCACTTCTGTGTGAGTAATTTGGCACTGTAACTGCTGTTCTCTGCATTGCAGTCATCTGTTTTGGTGTCAAACCCCCGAGGCTGGTGACTACATGGCGAATCCTAGCACCAGCAAAGAATCTCCAGCTCACATTAGGGTCCTCACGCTGACTAACCCCTAGCCCAGGTTCCAGCATGCTCGCAGGGTGCTCACATCTCATCCCTTCCTTCCTGGAGTTGGACATACAACAGCCAGATAGTAGGCTTAGTGTGGAATCCCCTCCAGTTGTGCTCTACCCCCCCCCCTCCCGCCCCTCCCTCTCTCCACCATTGGAACTCGTTGTCAAATAAATTTCACGGATGGAGTTAGTTCAGGTTACTACCATGAAATGCAGGATGTCCCATGACCCATACTGAGCATGTGATATCTGGTGACACCTTCATTCTGCTGATAGAAGGTCAGGAGGAGCACAATGGGATGTGTGACGTTAACAGAGTCAGTGTTTGCACCAACTGTAAAGTGTGCACCAAGGTGTTTTCTCTGATTCACAATCACTCTGTAACTGCAATGCTAGCAGATGGTCTAGCAGACCCGTGAATGCAGAATGCCTTTTTAGTGCAAGCACTGTGCTATGACTAGACATACAGCATAATGTACTCCAGTCGAATCTAGAGAGTAGAGCAGGCGGAAAGTGTAGTGAGTGGTTGCTACTATATGCTTCTAATTTAAATGAATGTAAAGTGAAACAATGCAAACATTGCAAAATGGATTGCTACACATCCAAACTTCACTATAGATGGTTGAGTAGTCTTCTGTCAGGCATACTCCAAGTAAGTTTCTGATAATTACCCTAAAAACTGCACTGTAATATCCTAACATGTTTACAGAAATGTGCTCAAAATTTGAATTCCTTATTTCAGGTTAAATGTGAGTACAAATTGCATCTTGAGCAGCATAAATCCGCAGCTGAACACATTGTTAGTGTAGCTGGAAGAAATAAGTCTAGCAGGAACAGTTAGCAAATATTTATTTCTTCCAGAGTTGGCAATCATGAAGATAACTTCAACTTCTGCCTGTGCTAGACATTGGTGTCTGCAAACCCAGAACATGCTAATGGACCCAACGATGTCTTAGAACACATCAGTGGCCACAGTATACCTTGAATCCACTTTAAGGAAGAATTATTTGGTTCCTGTTCACCAGAAGATATTAGGTGAAATAAGATACACTCATGCACTATATCCATGTTCTTTTGATGAAATATCTGACAGTTGTGGTTGCTTCATTGTGGATGTGATAATGGTTAAGTTGTATCCAAACGAACCAGGTAGCCCTCATCTAATTCTTCGTAATGAAATAGAAGTAACTAACAATAGCACGATGGCCTGCACAGTGAGGGATGCTATACACATATTGTGGCCAACAGAAAATCAGGATTGTAAGATCCTTTTGTTGGTGATGCATGGTTCTGCCTACAGGTTGTAGGCAGGGGAGCTTCGACAATTCTTCTACCAGAGTATGACACACATTACATTCTTGATCTCCGGCCTTGCAGAAGTGACTAGAAACTACTTCAATGACATGAACTGCATATCTTTGGTGAAGAAGGTTTATTTAAAAACCGCAAAGGTATACAGTTGTTCAAAGAGAAACTACTGGCAACCTCTCTTCCACGTGAGCTGGTACCTGCCTATTGGGGAACTTGGTTGTCTGCAGTCATTTACTACATTGAGCACCTAAAAGGTATAAAAAATGTTGACAATGACTTGGATGAAACTGAAGCTACCTACACCGCCAAAACCAAGAAATTTGCTCTTGCCCCACTCGTGTTGCTTCCCTAGCATATATTAAGACATGTTTATGTTTTGTACCAGAAGCTAATCTCCAGTTGGAAAATGTAAGCCTGTTACTCAGTGATGCTCTGAATATGACTGGTGATATATCCAGAAAAAAAATAACTGGTTTACTGGAAGTTGCATGTTCATTTAAGCTGCAGGAGGTTCTTGAACACAAGCATGGTTTTGAACATATGAAAGCTATAAATTCAGTACTACAGGGTGAAAAGTATACAGGAAAATTGCCCCTAAAACCTGCAGCATTAGTATCTTGGTCATACGCTACAATGATGTAATGTTCCATTGAAAAAAACTTTTCCTTCATACAATGTGTTCTGTGATAGGAAATTGTTTATGCCAGAAATTTAGGTGTGTATGCAAAAAGAAACATTAAAATCTATTCTCCATGTGTTTTGATGATTGATAATTTTTTGAGAAAAGTTCATAAATAAATCTCACAAAACTAATAAAAACATAAAATTATTTGTGCCTGTGCTGACCGATGGAGCAAAACCTAATAAAACCTATTTTAAATGCACAATAATCCTAAAACAAAGGTTTATTACAACTAAAAATCTGGACCCTATTTATTACATTTCTGAACTCAGTCCGAGTTATGTCTAATGAAGTATCATGTTTAAGAATGAACCAGTAACTTGTTTCCTGTTGTAATCAAAGTTAAATAAATCCAAGAACAACATTTAGAACTATATATAAGGAATTTCTGAATAAGGAAAAAATACTAACTTTGGATATGTTTCTATAGAAGGGCAGAAAGTCTGTCCTTTGGAGCATGTTGGAGGAATCTTTCCTTCTTCTGGAACAAATTTAACAACACTGTTTCCGCTGTTTCCAGGGAACACTATAGGACTCTCTCCTGAATTGTTCCCTTCTGGCATCGTTGAATTTGAAACTGAAACAAACAGGTAACTTTAATAAAAGCTGCAACTCACTTTATGTTTTATTGCTGCTAGTGCCTATAAGGAGATTTAGATGAAGGTGCAAAGACTGCAACTACAGGAAAGTAAATTATTTTTAAGGCCTATTAACAATAGATGTGCATGAAGTTCCAGTTTAAATTAAAGTGAAAGTTAAAGAAATGAAATAAATAAAAGTCAGCATAAATGATTGCTAATATTAGATTTTGTAGCCTTTTGTGTACCAATACATTCTCAGATTATATACAGTACTTCAGGTTTGCAAGAAACAACAATTTCTTATATCATTTCATGATAACTTTTTGTGTACAAATTATAAATGAGATTCATCCTTTTTATTTTTGGCTTTGTGAAAGTTAACATAGATGTTACACAAATGTGCATGCAAATCTATAAACAAACAATAAAAATAACATAATTATTCTCTTTTATGAGAATAAATCTTTGGCTTATTCTAATACGAATCATTCCATTTTTATTGCATCATACTGCTTTCAACTGATAACATGGAACAGAACTTTAAATATCAATTCATGGCAAACCATTCTTCCAAGCTATAATTTTATGATTAATACTACCCTAGATTTGTAATAAAAAGTCATTAAAATAGCCACAGCTTTCATTATGCTTTAATAATGTTAAAATGTTATCAGTAGTAATAAAACATGTTTTAAATATTATACTTAAATATATAAAATATGTTTGCTACTCTTTTAGCTTAAGGATTATTAAAATATTAACCTAGCAATACCAAGCCTTATTCCAGAAATTAAACTACCAACAGAGGGCAGGGGAGGGGGTACTTTGTGACCACCACTGGTAACAACATATCCGAGCAGTTTTTAAAACAAACTTATTTTAAAATTGGGTATTATATCTTGTCATATTTATAAAGGTAATATTTAGCATTGTTTAACAATTCCCTTTTTACTTTTTACATGAATCACATTATACCGACGGGACAGTGCTTTATGACCACCTTAAAATTTAATCGTCTCTCAAAATGACCAACAATGAAAGCTTTGAAACAATTGTGCAATTCAGTAGTCAGTAGTAGGAACAGTGATTGACAATAACTATTAACTGCGTGGCTTTAATAAAAAAAGGTAAAACAGAATTTTAAAAATTACAGAAGGTGGGCATAAAGTACCCCCTCCCCTTGGTAATTTAAGGTTAAAATTGCAACTAATGTTATCATTAAATAGATATTCAAAGATGTGTTTAGAAATAAATTATATTACTCCACATATTTACTCTAAATCATACTAGTCTTGTTGTTAGAATAGGCGTTAGAGGTCGCTAAAATTATATGTAGTACCAGTTGTTTAGAATATCTCTATTAATAGGTGATTCATCCTAAAGTCACAATAAATAGCCAATGCCATGAAAGCTTCAAATTATGAATTAATAAGTAAAACTAGCAAATATTTTACAAAGATCTGTTTCATAGTTAGTCTTTATCTGCTCTATACATAAAATCACTAGAGAATTTCAAACTCTTGCATGTACCTAAGTACCAGACACAAATATATTTCCTTCTTCCATACTGAATAACAATCTGAACTCCAATCTCATGCCCTATTTGATACCATAATACCTTCCCTAACCATGACCTCTTTGTACAAAGACGAAATTATCAACTACTGCTGAAGATGCATAGCTAACCCTACAAAACAGCCGTTCATTTTTATCAGTGTAAAAACATGCACATGCATATGCAAAAGTTTGTTTCTTTAGTGGTGTCTTTATTATAGTCATTACAGTTAACTGAATAGTATTTCTTCTCAATTAGAGAGAAAAAAGTCACAAAACATTTTTAAAATAGATTTTACAAAGGTGAATGTTTAATGTAGGTTGCACTAGCTTACGAAGTTTAATACTAAATGATTTAGTTGAACAATTCGGATTTCGATTTATTTCTTCAAGAAGCAGAAGGTATTATAGTGCCTTGTGTAATTTCAGATTATTACGAACTAAAAGGTACTATTCTGAAAGGCATGTAACAGTGAAGCACATAAGGAAAATGTTGAACGCAACCCGAACAAGAACCAATCGAGTTCAAATGGTCACAATTCAATAAAGATTTATATAACATGATGAATTAACTAGAAACGTCTGTCTAAAAATGTCAGCAGGTATTAAATTAATCAAGAAATTATCGGAAACAATTAACAGGTTACCCCAAGGAACCTGCCCTGCTAAGGTAAACGACAAATTCTATAGTGTAATACTACACTACCGTGCTTTTCAAATGGGAAGAGGTCTGACCTGCAGCCAATGAGATACGTTTACGTGCACAGCGTTGCAAGATATTTCCCTCTCTCTCGCACACTGTCCTACCAGTAGAGACGGATGCTCTTGGCGCGCTTCAAGGCCACTTAAGGGGAAAGTAACATGACAACACAGCAGGACTCCGATTGGTTGCCGGCATGGATGTGCTCAAGGACAAACTCCTTCCCATTTGAAAAGCACAGTAGTACTATCGGTCCATTAACTTCACGCGATGTCGAAAGAAACTTTTCGCACAAGCATAATATTCTAACTGATAGAGGTAGGAATTTCATCTTTGACACCTGCATTGTTGTGTATTGTAATTTCTTCTTATTGTGATGAAATATATATCATGGTGCAACATATCTTCCCAGAAAATTGTTAAATAAAGCAGTTGCTTTTCCTAAGCTTTATTTCACCTCTTTCGGAGGTACTGAAGTTTATTGTTTCCAAAAATAAGAAGGGAGGGAGAAGTACAGGCTCGCTGAGTCTCTTATGGAACTGCCTTCAGTAAAGCAAGGAAAAAGGGAAGGGCTTAAAAGATTTCGGCGACATCGCATCAATTAGGCACGAGTACGTACGAAATGTAGGATTATTGCATTTAAGGCAATTAATATACTCAGGACTGTACGTCCGACCCACACACCGTGAGCTGCTTCCTTGCGAGGTCTTTACGGTCGTCGCGGAACAGTCCAGGCACATATAACTTGCAGTAAAGATCCCGCATTCCTGCGGTTTACAAAGCTTAGTTCACAAAAAGTGTAGATCTCTTTCAAATACACAGTTTATATAAAATTAGTGTTTTCTGGCATCAGCCATTTTGGAAATATCCATTGATATTGGTTTGAATTTTTCAATACTTCATCTCACTTTTTGAAGTACTGATAACATTCAGTTGTTTCCTGTGGTATCGTTGAAAGAGCATGGAATTTTAAGGTCAGTATACTGCAACCAGTTTTTAAACACTTGATTACCCTTATTCCCTTTGTATCTGTAATGAAATGCGTAATGAAGCTATTTATGTAAAGTTTATTTTTAACTTGCAGTAAAAGAATGAGTTTTTGTAAAAACAGTTTGTAGCAGCTGTATAATTAGTGATAGTGGACAGCAAAAGCCATGTGAATGTAACACATCATATATCTTACAAAATTATTACCCCCCCCCCCCCCTAGTGAAATAGCCCTTCATGGGCCAAAGCTTACATTTCTTCAACAGAAGAGGAGTAAACAAGTAAGCTTTAAGTGGAATCTTCAGTGATTCCTGCATTGATATTTGGAGAAGTAGATAGAAGATTGTGGGCCTGTTAAGTAGATTTTCTTATCTGGTGCCTAGCGCCATCTATAGCCTATTAAATAAACTATTATGAACTAGGAAATGTGAAACAAGATGCTAATTTCAAATACATAATACTCCATGGGCATTTTAAAAGGCATTATTTAAATGGCCAAATCATGTTTTATGGTCATAAACGTTAAACATTTGATTATGTACATCTTAAACTTCAATTTTGTGCAAAAAAAAAAAAAAAAAAAAAAAAATTCGAAATAAAAATGTTCAAGTCCATTTGTTAATTTTTGGGTTATTCCTTTCCATTAAAAGTATGCTTTATTGTATGATTGATGCAAGCTGCTGAAACGCTTGCTGAAAATATTATATGGCAATACACAAATCTTACCACCTGCAACATCAAACGAGTCCAATATTACAGGTGAGAATACAAATAACTTTAGTCAAGCAAACTGTAACTATAATATTGAGTGAATAAATTATATTTAATTTGTATAAAAAATATAACAGTTATTAGCATGTATTGAAGCATAACTAGATAATATTAGGAGAAATTATCTTGTGATTCATACATGCTCCTCTGAGTCGTCTACTGGAAGGCTTGCTGTCTCACAGACTAATGATCTCAATAACACAACCACCCACCCCCCCCCCCCCACAAGCATTGATTGGTCAGCTAGTTGACGAGCCTTCCGGAAGCTACTGGAAAGCAATGTGTGCCAATCACATAGTAATTTCTCCCTTACAGTAGCTTATCACAGAAACTATGCATGTAAAGTAATGACAGGATATAGAAAGAGTGATTTTTACAAATGTGTGATTTGAGATAAAATGTGTCGCGATAAAAATGCAGAGAATGAGGAAGCTAAAATTGATGAAGAAAAGGATGAAACATCAATGTGAATGATAGAAAATAATGAGTACAGGTAAACCACAAGTATTTCAAATGCAGATATCAAAGGAGTGGTGTTTAACTGTCACCTCTTTCCCAAGAATCAGAGATAAAATGATATTATCCTTTTAATGGTAGGAACAAGAAATATGGAGGACACAGCAGAAGAAATACACCCGATGAAATACATTGTTCATCAAACAAAAACTTGTTCCCTCTAGCAGCATTCTTCAGAAGTTGTCAATGTTTACTCTCTCTACTACGTATAGTAAAGTAGGGTATTATATTCCACCCAAAACTGTCGAGATTTCACCGGAAATATATGTGTGTTTTGAGGCCCTCTGAATCCGAAAAAAAAGCATTTATAGAAAAAGGTCCGTGTGTGTATGTGTGTATGCCTGTCTGTGTGTCTGTGAATAGCATAACTCCAAAACGAAAAGTCGGTTAAAAACCAAAGTTGGTATTTAAAGTTAATGTCTTTCAAGGATGCGACACGAAGATTTTGAAGAAAATTGATCCACCTTAAACTACCCTTTACATGGAAAATGTTTCGAAAATTTTTATTTTCTTGAAAATAGCTCTAACGATTTTGATTAAAATGAAATATTTAAGATATTTTTATTACAAACGAAATGTATATCCTGAATTTTCTGGGTATAGCCCATGCAGTCCTATTTACTCTGGATGACTTTTGCATTTAAACTAGTAAACCGTAAGAGATAGACCAAATCTTTTACAAAAAATGTAGACCTTGCTAAAATACACAATTTATGCCCAAATAATTTTTTAGAATAAACCATTTCGGAGACATGCCTTGCTATTTGTGTGAGTTTTGGAGAACTTAGACTCCTGTCAAATGGAACGTCGTTATTAATTTTTTTATATGTTAACCGTGCAAACAGAACGGAATTTGGAAGCTTTAAAACATTTTACTATCGCTACTGCCTGCTTTATTCCCACATTCCTCTTGCACCCACAAAGAAATAACCAGTAAGATAATTTCTAAAAATGTTTATCTGAACTAGCATGAAGAAGATATAGGAATAAGAGTTTGTAAGAATGGTTAGTACAGGAGTAGAGAAAGTCATGTGAGTGCAACACATCAGATTTTTACAATGTACAATCCACATAATCTCAGAACAGACAACCATAATTTATCATGACACACAAAACAGAAATTATTTTTTCATGAAATGATATTTGATCCTGTATGATAGCATTTGCTTCTAGAACTGTGGTGTAAAAAAGTCACTCTTCAAAGAATCAGCAAAGTTACTCCAAAGAGTAATAGTATGTAAAGTAATAGTATTTTTGTGTAACAACAGTTTGAATTTATTCTTAAAGTTTATCCTTAGAAATACCTTTAGTGATTATGATAGTTTATAGTATCCTTTTATGCAAAATGTTTCAAGTGGGTAGTTATGTAAGCTATTTTTTTGAGGTGAATGAAATCTTTCTGTGTAGTACTATGTATTTGAATATCTTAAATTTTCATATAGGTAGTTTATCTTATCACAATACATGACTGTGGGTATTTCTAAAATGTACAACGCTGAAGGAATTAGAACGTCATGCAATTTGAAGCATTGTCTATACTGGTTATTGAAGAGAAGATTTAGATTTGCTCAATCCCTGCACTGTTTTTGAACAGATTTACTACTACTATTTAATAATATTTTTCAATTGTTATTTTTATGCCAACCAACTTACTCCCAGTGTTTTTAAACACACAAGCCATGTATGGGCAATGTTTCAGAGGTGGAATCGGTACTAAAAAGCTCAGTGCATAACCGGGATTTAAACAACGGATCTTCAACTTCACTCACGGCTACTCTAACCACTAAGCTACCATGACCAAATTGCCAGTATGATATTAAATTCCTCAACCGATTCGCACTTTCCAGGTAGACCACAAGGGAATCTCACATCATAGATATAGATATATATATATATATATATCCCAAGGGCGACTTACAATCGTAAGTACTTTATGTCCCGGGTTTAAGTAACCTTTAGATGGTAACTGTTATTTTTTATGTCAACCGATTTACTGCTAGTGTTTTTATACACACAAACCGTGTGTGGACAATGCTTGTGTGTTGAAAAGCACTAGCAGTAAGTTGGTTGGCATAAAAATAGCAATTATCATCTAAAGATTACCTAAACCCGGGACATAAAGTACTTAGAATTCTAAGTCGCTCTTGGGATATTTATCTCTGATGTGAGATTCCCTTGCGGTCTACCCAGGAAAGTACGAATCGGTTGGGGAATTTAATGTCATACTG
Source organism: Tenodera sinensis (assembly GCA_030765045.1). Taxonomy (NCBI): domain Eukaryota; kingdom Metazoa; phylum Arthropoda; class Insecta; order Mantodea; family Mantidae; genus Tenodera; species Tenodera sinensis. The sequence continues at coordinate 179,493,128 of CM060962.1, read as the reverse complement.
GCACGTTGGCCATGGTAGTTTAGTGGTTAGGGCAACCGCATGAAGCGGAAGATCCGTAGTTCAAATTCCGGCTATGGCATTGAATTTTTCAGTCCTCATTCCACCTCTCAATAGATTTCAGGTTTTACAAGGAAGAATATTTTTCTTTGTAATTATAAACTTCATTGTTTTGCTTAACATACAAAATTAAATGTTTATGTGCTTATACATTTACTGTACATTTTGTTAGTAATTTAAACCTCCCTTAATCTATTGTAAAGTATTTGTACAAGTAACTTGTTTTTCAAAGCAGGTAAAGAATGCAATATTACAGTTGATTTAACTGCTATTTAGAATAAGTAATTTCAAGCACATAAGTGGTGTCATTTGCTGAAACCCATAACTACCTTTCTTAATATATACTTATGTAACAGAATGTTATGCTCATTCTACCAAGTCAATCCTTTATATTCACATCATGCACTTGCCTTAAACTTGAAGCTGACCAATAATTATTGCAATCCAGTTTTTACCATGTAATGAAGTCATGCAACCAGTTAAACCATCATTGGCCCACCATTGGTCAGTCATTCAACCATACCAACCTTTCACTGTTGTCTGCTCTTTTCCGTGTGTTGTATGGGAATTAGTGGCATTTCTATGTGTTAAGGAAATCTCTTGTGATGGGACTGCTGTTGACCTCTGTGATACATTTGGGTTATGGTGGATGTCAGAGGCATTCTGTTGAGTATGAAGTGGTACCACTCTATGCTGAGGTGTTTGCAGGCCTGATTTGTGGTGAACCTTGGAAGCTGAGGTTGTAATATGCCCATCTCCATGGGCAGGAGTTTCTACGTTGAGAGATGTGGACCTGTGGCTGGTTGCTGTTTGGTGATGACCAGGTGGCATAGACATTCTATCTCCCACTCTTCGTTTTGAGACTCCATCTGAGCCCCAGTGAATGTTTCCTGAAGAATGTTCGGTTTGTGAATAGTGCCTCTTTTCTTGTCTCTCATTTGGGTTTGTGTGTCTGTTGATGCTTTCAGAAGTTCTTTTTGAGTCCATAATTAATGGCTGGGATAAATCTTCACTAGACTGGACCCAGAATACTCCTATACCTGATGATGTAGCAGCAATGTCATGAACAAGAACATGTTCTGGTTTATTGCTAATTGGAGTAGCTCTTTCTTGTATTGGCCACATACTGCCTGCAAGAATAATAATGTTCTTACACCTTCATTACCTGCTTCCAACCATGGAGATCACTTTAATACAATATTTTCTGGTACTGCTCAAACTCATTTCACTACAAATTAGGCAAAATATACCACCTCTGGGGAGAAAAGATTCAGCACATACAGCAACTCTGCATTAAAAGTCTGCAGATGAGCAAAACTTATAACACTGACAAAGTCTGTAGAATAATGCTACCAAGTTTGATAAAGATAGGCAACTTCTTATTTCCAAACATACATGAGAAATATATAAAGTGGCCAATACACTTTAAAATATTGTAGCACAAACAAAGGATGAAAGAAGCGTTAGAGTAATCTTTAAAAATTATATCTCAGCATTTACCACTGAATTATACACTTTAAATTACCGATTTATGTACACATATATGTCAAGGGAACTTTCAAACTAAATGACGCACACCACACAGACTGCAGTTATGAATCCAAAATGTAAATTATTTACGGATTTGTGCGTATCCTCTTATGCTACAATATGTTCGACAGTCCTACTTGCATGCAATTTGTTTGTATTACCTATGAATCTATACCTTGCATACGTTTCTGAGTTAGGTACAGTAAAAATGTTTAAATAGAAGGTAAATGTCAACTGGGGGAAGCATTTTAGCCATATGGCATTCTGATATGCACGTAAACAGAATTAAAGGTCCCACAAATGCCACTACGTAAAGATCTATTGTCAGGGGCGTAGCGTCACTGGATGTGAGAGAAGTATTATATAACCTGTAATTTTCCTCAAAATGATTGCCAAATTAGTGTGTTCATTATAATTTTGTGGTACATAATCGTTTTAATGTTATTAAAAATCAAGTTTTCGTAAATATTATTATTTGAATTCGCGTTACTCTGCAGTAGTATGTTTTGAAACAAAGTTTGGGTCAACGGCATCTGTCGTCAGCTGCAGGAAACTGGTGTTGTGCGCCTTAACAAAGGTATGCAACAGCCCAGACCATATCTCGCCTTAAGAATCGTGCTTGCATTATTGCATCTATAGTCGTGAATAAACAGTAATTCGCGATTTATTTTGCTTCTTGTATGTGTGCTCTTCAATTGTGAACATTTGAGCATGATTTGCACACTTGGTTACTTATTATTAAAGCAAATGTAGGATAAGATGTGCGCGTATTCTAGGGACGAGGGTATGCAAGAGAGGCAGTTACATATACGTGACGTCACATGAACTGGAGCTAGAGCGTAAACAAAATCTTGTTTCTCTGCCGTTGTTGTAACGAAAATCAAAATAAACTGTTGTGTGATTGACAAACTCAACGTAAGCAGCTTTCAAACATTAAAATGTATCTAAAAACCAATAGGTAATCAAGCAGATCCTCCGAAATGCGCACTCAGTATTACGACGAACATTAAAAAATATATAAGGCGTTTCAAATCAAACTTTATGAAAGCGAATCCTGACTGTGTCGTTGTACTTAAAGTAAATGTTTTGTTGATCTTTTTCGAAAGAAAAGTGATTTTGGAATTCCAGCAGTTATAAAGACTTATAGAACAGTTATAAGACAGCCAAAAAGCACAACTATTCTTGTAATCACATAATATGCCCCCCCCCCCCAAAAAAAAAAATTAATATGTTTCGTATAGATCCAGAAATAGAATTTGCATTGAATAATCGGTATAAGCTCTCAGTTGAACAGCATAACGATGAAGTGAAAGAGATCAGAGTTTTACTTTCTTATTTTGCACGGGCTGTGTGTTTTCTAGGAAAATATACACTTACCTACTTTTCATGGTCTCAATGACAATGAAGGATCTTCAAAGAGGCAATTATCCTGAATATTTAAATGAATTAGCAATATATGGCGCCTCTCTGAAACTGCACTTGGAAAAATCGATTGTTTTTCGTGCAACTTCTCCTGATGTTTAGAATTACTTAATTTCAAGTGTGAGTGCCGTCATGACCTATGGAATTAAGAAACAAATTTCTAATGCCTTCTTTCTTTAATTAATATTAGATGAAAGTCCTGACATTAATAGTGAAGAACAACTCTGTACCGTTTGTTGCATGAATGTTGACGGAATTATTAAAGAGAGGTTTGTTTGATTTACAGATGTAAGCTCTGACAAAAAAGCAGATTGCCTTTTGAATCATGCTCGTAGTATTATTCAACATTTCTTTCAGACAATGATGAAAGTTGAAATCTCCGAAGGGCAATTCGGTTTTGGTTGGGTCATATTTTAACGAATTTTACAATATTTGTTGCGTTACATACCCGAGTCTGATAGTCACGCTCACTGTCTACTGTACTTTAATACAATCGTTATCTACTATGAGTAACATAACTACACTAAATTATACAGCACAGCATGTTAAGCGAATTCAAAAATAACGTTAAGAAAAATTAATGAAAGCTATTCATGCATGCTGAAGCACTCATAGCATAACTCACAGGCTTGGCTATCAGCATTAATAGCTGTGCATTAGTTGTGGTTCATGTGCATCTAGCTTACTTATAACGTGTACTGCTACCCCACAATAGCTGCCTCTTAAGCAAAAATGGAAACAGCAGATTTCTACTGTACAGCTAGTAACCCAAAAACCTTGCTGCTTCATGCCATCTTTAAATGTTTTTGGGTCCAAATTGCTTTATAAACAGAGTATCCAAAGGAATTATATATATTGCTGTAATGACAGGAAAACTTTAATTTCGGAGACCTAAATGTGGGCTTCTACTATATTTACTTTCTGTACCACAAAAAATGCCAAGTAAAGAAAGTGCTGCATTTCATCCAAAATTTAAATAAGTAGATTTTATCAGAAAAAAGCCATGTTTAGAGGCCCCTGAATACAAAAACAAGCACTTTTAGAAAAATATGTGTGTTCTGTGTGTGTGTGTGTGGGGGGGGGGGGTGTAGAGGTGTGTGTGTGTGTGTGTGTGTGTGTGTGTGTGTGCGCGCGTGCGTGAGAACATCATTACTCAAAAACAAAAATTTAGATAAGTACCAAATTTGTTATTCAGATTCAGTATCTTCCAAAGATTCAACGTTAGATTTTCAAGAAAATCACCCACCCCCAGACTACACTTTACATGAAACATTAATCAAAATGGTTTATCTTATCAAAAATTACTAATGATGTTTAGTTAACTACTTTATTTTGAAGATATTTACATGACAAATAACATTTAAGTCTTGAATTTTTTGGGAATAGCTCGTGAGGACCTCTTTACTTGCAAGGTATTTTGTATAATCATGGACAAGTAGCACACGAAACATGTGCTAAATGACAGAATGACAGAAACATACTACACAAAAATATAAATCTCTTGGAAACACAGTTTATTCCAAATAACTTTATTTGTTGCATAAGCCATTTTCGAGATATCTAGTATTGATTTTCCGTTGTTTCTTATGTGCATGGAAAGAGCGTGGAATGTTTAGGGCAGCATATGGCGTCCAGTTCTTTAAACATTAGACTACTGCCACTTCCCTTCTATCTATAATGACAGTTTTAATATAGCTATTTCTGCAAAGTTTATCTCAATTGAAATGAAGTAGATGGAAAATAAGCTTTCATAAGAATTGTTTGTATATCCAGTAATAAATGATAGAGGGCAGAGAAAGTCATAGGAATATAATACTTCAGACTTCTTTAAGAGATCCAACAGACATCTCACCTATATTTATGGAGTTGGTTTGATATTTGTTTCTTCCTGTGTACCTACAGTTACAATTCATTCAGTTATATTAATTTTAAAATGCTCACATCTACATTTGCAAAGATAGAATATAGTCTAGGTAGATCAAGCTACCTGTATAATTAAACGTGTCAGTGTTATAAGATAAGCCCATGTATAAATGTTGAAAAGCGTCTATTCTGTCCAACAATATCCATTATCAAAAGCTTGCTACAAGATTTATTATACATATTTAGATCCTTAAAAATTAAATAGTCTCAAGATAACAGATAACTACAGAACATAGTAGTGATAAACAGTACTTTTCAGATTTCAACCTTCAGTTAATTCTACATGCGTAAGCCCCAATTTAAAAATATTTGCAAACCTTTCAAATAACAAAGGAATCATTCTTGACTGATGTTAACAGACTAATTAAGTTTGTAAATGTCAAATTTAAAACAGAATTGAAATAGAAAGAAAAGTACTATAAGTAAATAATAGAGGGGAAAAGCATATAAAAGTAATCAACACATTCATTATGTTATTTATCATCTGTTCTCCTGCAGGCATTCAACAGTAACCAACACAATGAACTAAGTCATTCAAAGCTTTATGTCTGTTATTTCTTTCTCTTTCGCTCAAGCAGAATAAATACTGTAGGTAGTCCATTCAAAATTTTGATATTGAGCTTTCAATGGAAATGCGTGTTTTGGGAAATTAATTTGGAAAGAATTTTTGAAAAAACTTTTGTGTGTCAATCTGCGTATCTGTGAATAGCAAAATTCTAATACAGACTGCTGAATAAATAGCATACTTCAAATTCAAGTCCAGTGCTCCAAAGAACCCCTTTCATGGAAAAGTTTTCGTTGTTTTTCATTTTCTTAGCTCCTAAGGCTATTTATAAAATGTTTTAGCAAATAAAATGTATATCCTGAAGTCCAGTTCATTCTCACAGAGTTTTTCATAAATGTATAACCTTAGGAAAACACAAAAACTTACTACAGGGAAAATGTAGATCTTGTTAGGATATAAAGCATGTACAAAATAGATGCCAAAATATGACATTAAGCATTTCCAAAATCTTTAGTCTTTTCTGTTTAAATGCCTCCATCTTTCAAGTAGTACACTTTGAAATTTCAAGTGGTTGTTCTATTGTTGAACTAATGAAAGTGTCTGTAATATCAAGACTAGCATTTAAAAAAAGGATTGACTTTCCCTTGACGCTCTGTATTTTTACTGTCCCTATTACAAGACTTTTGAAAACAGCCAAAAGTGTTAGCCCCTTATTGTTGCACTAGAAACAAAAGTTTGGGAACATCAATCACATGCTCAAATCAGAATTATATAAATGTGAACTGCTAAACCATGCATTTAAAAATGTACTATTTAACAAATTTGATTTTATATATTTATTGTTTATCAAAAACAACTCCTCTTTTAAGCATATAACATTTTGTTTTAGTAATTGTTAATATCTGATATGCACTGGTAATAAAAATAAATCAAAATTAGAGATAAATAATCTTTCAGAAATGTTAAAAACAAAACAATAAGTAACCTGCAACCGTTCGCTTTTAGCCAATTACTTGTGAAGTCATTTCAAGAGCTAAACATATATACACAGTATATGTGAAAAAATTAAATGTAACATTAATTGAACTTGTAAACAAAGAGGAGTAAGAAGAAAGAGAGCAAAAACAGGAATAAAAATTGTGCCCTTTTGCAATTAACATCCTAGATGGAAATGTTTCTTCTCGTAAACAACATTTGCCCTCATAAATGTGAATCAACTATTCAAATAAATATTGAAATAGATAAAACAAAATGGATATTTACAGAATTCATTTATAAAGAATATTTCTTTAGAACTAGGAATGACTTAGCTCAGTGTTTACACCAAAATGTTCAACAGCTACTTTTAAAAAACCTGATATTGATCAACAGCCTTCTTACTCCTGCGGTCTTTATTGCTGTCCTGAAAGTGGCGACCCTGTGGCCAGGAATCGGTTGAGATTACCTGCAAAACAAAAAAGGTTTTATAGTTTTAAGAACTTGATCGTTGTAACTCAAGAGAGTTGTTACTTGTGAAAGTGACCTGCTATGACAAATAATAATATGCAAGTTTAATTTTATACAAAAGAACTCTTATAGACACAAAAATTCACCAAAAAATATAATCCACATCTTGGGTTGAGAAATGGTGGTGCATATCATTCATTTTCCTCCTAATTGCATGATGAGGTAAACTAGTTATTTTTTTTTCAATAGGACCATAATAAAATGAGACATTTTTAAGATATTTTAATAAATAAGTAGACTGAAGATAAAAGACATGCTTTGAACACTGCAAGTGCTTTGTACACACATCAAATAGCTCTTCATGGAAATTCTAGGTTGTTGTAGTTTACAATTTGAATGTTATCCAAGTATACTAAACTAAATCAGAATATTATAGGTATACTTAGAATATCTGCTGTACACTAAGAACAATTTTTTGTTTTCAAATGAAATATGCTTCTGAAATATACACAAATAACGAGGAATATCTCCGAAATGGCTCACTCTACAAAAAAAAAAAAAAAAAAAAAAAATTATTTGGACATAAATCTACATTTTTTGTGCAGTAAGAGTTGCTCTATCTCTTACGGTTTACCAGTACAAAAGTCATCCAGAGTAAAGAGGACTCATGGGCTATAGCCAGAGAATTCAAGATATGCATTTCATTTACTCGTATCATAAAAATATCTCAAACAAGGCATTTTAATCAAAATCGTTAGAACAATTTTCAAGGAAATCAAAATTTTCGAAAAATTGTCCATGTAAAGAGTAGCTTACGGTGAAGGAATTTTCTTCAAAATCTTCGAGTCGCATCCTTAGAAGACGTTAAACTTAAATGCCAACTTTGGTTTTTAACCGACTTTTCGTTTTTGAGTTATGCTGTCTACAGACACAGACAGACAGACAGACAGACACCAGACAGACACACAGACACAGACACACAGACACACACAGACACACACACAGAGACACACACACGCACGCACGCACACACACATACACACACACACACACACACACACACACACAGGGACCTTTTTGTAAAATGTTTTTTTTATTCGGGGGACCTTAAAACATGCATATATTTCTGGTGAAAACTCGACATCGAATTTTGGGGTGGAATACAATACTTCCTCTATTTTACTGTACGTAGTAGAGAAAGTAAAAACGGAAAGTTGTTTACATACCAAACTCAGTATTTTAGTGCAGCACCTTCCAAGGATGCAACACGAAGATTTTCAAGGAAATCTTCCCACAACCACAAAACTTATCTTTACATGAAGAGATTTTGTGCTATTGGTAAATCGTAAGGGATAGACAAAATGTTACTGCACACAAATGCAGATCAGACATTTTAGGTAATAAACTTGCTTCTGGGGTTATTAATTTCCGAGATATTAGTTGTTACTGGTTTGAACTCTCAGACACTTACTTGAACGGGTAAGTCGTTATTTAAAAATATTTCTATTGTTTTAGGCTATTAATCATTCGGATACATAGAACGATACATAAAAGTGTAATGAAGAGAGCCATGTGAATGTAACTCACTAGATTTTCTCCCCGTGTGATTGGTTTCAATGTCTTTTCCCCAGGGAGGAGAGAATAACGGGAGATGGCGTGCTTTCACTACCCATGCAAGACATTAAAACAAATGATAAATATTACGGAGTTTAGCAGCTTATAATCGATTAATATTGCTTAAAATGTATAATCGGCATCCTTTAATATTACGACCGAACTTCTTAATGCAATTCCTTGGCAGAATAGAACACACAGCTAAGAGAGTATTTATAAATTAATTGAAATTTGGTTGGCATGCTAACCAAATTATGTTACCATATCCACAAGCAAAACTTCTTTATTTCATTTAATCGTCAAAAAATCATACTTCAAAAACATACTTAGGACTTAATTATTCCACTGACGTGCTTGGTAAGTATTTTATAAATAAAAATAACTCTCATACATGCTGGAAACACAATAAACCTATTGAATTAAAACAGCACATGTTATTTGTATGGTACCTAATCAAGAAAGAAACTTAAGGGAACTTTTACATGATTAGGATATATTAACATATTCATGTATTAATTAGTATGTATAATGTAAAGCACATAAATGACTGCATATAATTAAAATATTTACATACCTAGATGAATTAGGTTTAAAATTACAAGGGCACAAAACCGACAAATGTTGGAAAGATACCCTAGATTCAGTCTTGGAATGTTTCCTTCCCCAAAAAATCCTTTTCCAAATACCATTTCATTTCATGTATCATCTGTGTCACCAAACACTACTAGCATGACATACCACGCTATTAAAACACAAGGAATACAACCAACACAAAGAAGTACAAGCAAGGTGCCACGCCCCCTCTGTACTTAACTCTGGGCTTCACAGCTGCGCTCTGTGGGTATCTCCCGTTATTCTCTCCTCCCTGCTTTTCCCCCTTTCCTTTTTCCGCAATTGTCTTTTACCTGCAAGAGTGATGTATATCACAAGAAACAACCCAGAAACTATACTTTTTAAAATACCTTATTTTTAACAGCTGTAAAACGCATCAAACAACTCGGGCAGCCAAATTCCATATTTATAATGAAAAAAGAAATAATAACTGTGGAATTGAGAGAAGCACTTCCATTCTTTACTTTCTTTATCTGAAAATGACGGCAATTACTTCACACAAATCTTCAGGACAAAGAACAGTCCAAGAGCAGTTTAATTGAAGGCTATGGTAGAAGAAAACCACCAACGGTAGCAAGATTTGTGATTGCTACCCTTTTACGTGACGGTTTCTGCGGAATTGTTTCGTAAAGGATTTCGCGGTTGCTTACCTCTGTAGAGATATGTTATTTTCTCTCTAGATCATTGCCTTCGTTCGTGATTTACGGATATCAAAGGAAAAACCCGAAGTAAATGAGGAAATACCTCCAGAGAAGAAGCTTGTAAAAATATTTCATTCTGTCAATCGCTCTCAAACAAAAAGTAGAGTGGTCCGTAGAAACGCGCACAGCGTTTGTAATATTTTTTCTTTGTTAGATCCCTATGTCTAATTTAGGAATTCTGAATGATTGTTTCTAACCCTGGATACCGTCTGGTATCAGTATAGGACGGAAACGTTAGTGGTGGTACTACCAAATTTCTCTAAAGTTTAACCACAGGCTATGCCTCCACATTCTGCAGACGAAGGGAGGGCAGGTCTGTTTTATTGCTATTTTTAATTAACAATAGATTCTTTCTATGCGTACCCTTTCACACCCTCTTATCGCTACACATTAGGTAATCATTTGTGGTTAAGATTTTAACAGTTCTGTAATATAGTGTAACACATTCCCTATATCACCGAAAACAATTCTGGTTTACCGAAAATCCCCATATTATTAATGAAGTTCTGTTCTTCACCATGCTGCAAAAGTGGGGGTTTGGCGCGCAGCGAGCGCGCGTAGAATTATCTGTCCCATAGTTTACGACACAGCAGTTTATTCACGTGTTCTGTAAGTTCTGTCTTAAATAATCCTTTTCCGCAACTAACAAGAAATGAAAGATTGTGTGGGTGATTTCAGTAGGATTCAGCTATAGCGCACATTGCTGCGAGTTCTATGCATGAATTGGGAAGTGTTCCCTTGACCCATCTCCATGCGATTTTTACTTATGGGGAATGTTAAGGAATAAAGTGTAAGCACTAAATTCGCACACGTTACAAGAATTAAAGGACAAAATCACGAGAAAAATATCGGCAGTCAGTCAATGTGAACTTTTGCGAGTAAATCAGAATTGTTTTTGGAGATAGAGGGAATATGTTCGCGTTGGTCATCAATTTCAACAACTGCTGTGATGCAGGTGAGATTAATATGAGTTAGTACAGCAGTTATAGTGTTCCGTACCCACGATTCGCCCCTCGTTTACGAGTAATTCTGGCTCGGCCTGCACCGGGGCGGGGGTGGGGGCGGGGCTATTTAGGGATGTGACAATTATTTTCGGATAGCGTCTATAACTGTCACAATTACAGTTCAATAAGGGTTACACGTAAAATTTACAAGTAACGATTAAGTTAGGCATTTGTTTTCATGATTTAACACGTAAAATTTGCAAGTAACGATTAAGTTATACTCCATCCAGCCTTAGATCCGCACCTTGTATCACTGCGTGATAACTTGATGTTATCACCTGCGACTAGCACAAAATAGACACCACGTGGACTCATGCCTCGTATTTATGTTGCAACAGAACGGTATTTACTCAGGAGTTTTCTAAATATTGCTGCTATCGCGTTACTTACATTTAAGAGGGTTATCATACATCAGATAGTCGCCTATATTTAAGGTACCTACTATATTTTATGGTGTGCTTTGGTTTCGGCGTATCGCGGGTCTGTTGTTCACGCTTGTGTTTACACTAAGTGCGGATCTAAGGGTGGAGCGATTATAGGTATTTGTTTCCATGATTATCACGTTCGCAATTACATTACATCAATGGTTGCCAGCAACGATTAGCTTTAACCGTCAATGGATAACTATAGATAGACCGCGAACAACATAAAGTTGGAGGCGTGGCTTACTGAAACTGAAGCTCTTCTACTTTCCCCCTCCAATATCCTTTGGGTTGCCTCTTCACCACTGCGCCGTCTGCTCTGGTCAGCTATTCACTCGCTCTGGCATTCATACAAGGGAACACGAGAAGGGAGGGAAGCGTATCACGTGATGCACGGGTGGTGTGGAAGGGACATAGCTCTGCTGAAGCATGCGCACCCCGACTGGTTTTTCCTCGCGGTCTATCTATAGTTACTTTGGTAGTCATTACTTAGGTAATCGTTACAATGCAACCGTTACGTAATTTTATCCCTATAGGAGAAACAGCTTATCGGCAGTTCCCAAGGATCCAATATGGCCAGCATTACACTAATCTGTAGTGGACATTACACCAAACTACAGTATTGCCAACCTACATAATACACGCATTGTTTCTAACCTCAAATATCACAGGGTTAAAGTAACATGCTTTCATACGATAATAATGCTTGAACATCGTTACCACACAACATATTATAGTCCTATCCACCTTTGGCGAATCTTGTTCTGCAATAACACTTTTGGATAAAGTCACTTCCCAACGCTAAATATCGTAATATATATTTAATGCACTACTGTGTTGTGAACACAAAAATAACAACAGTACTACTCGACCACGATATGAGTGCAGTTTAAGAAGGGCGCCACAGGTTTGTTTACTATCTTAAGTCTAGGGATCTGCGCGGAGCGAGGGAACGCGAGGGGAAAGGCGATACTGAGAATGTACAGTCACACAATGAAAACATCACCTGCTGATGTCTTCACATTAGCAACGTATCCCTTCTTTCCTGGCACAGCAGAATTTATGCGACAGAGCATCATCAAAGGCAAGATATTTTGGTGGTAATTATTTGAAAAATTCGCATTAATAATTTAAGTTAGTGGTGTTATCTGTTGAACATTATACTAAAAATTCGCATTCATTTCGCACAAATTTTCGGGTAAAATTAATACAGATAGACATTACTGAAAATAAAATTAACAGGTAAGTAATGTTACTGTAACATTATTGTTCAAAATTTCTCCAAATTGAAACATTGATTTTGTTATTATCATGACATGAATCACTACATATATCATGCATCAGACATCAGGGCCATTGCCCATCAATCAGCATCACCAAATTGCAACATACAAATTGTGACACTTTCATTTTTCATAGTTGTGACTGTACCTCCGAAACTCCGCCTACTTGTGACGCATATGTTTAGTAACGCTTCTCGCCGAGTGCACTTACAACGTGGCTGACTAGTAAGTATAGCTGCTCTAAACTATAACTAAATGTTCTAAAACAATCCAAGACAAAAACCAATCACACAACAATACAATAGCGTCCACAGATTGATTGATCGATTAATTAATTAATACGGCGTGTAAACAGAACTTTGTTTTAAAATCTATGGGTTGGCTTCTCTGCAACGGGTTTATCAGTAAGGGCTTCTGTGGCAACATAACGGATGCAATAACGCCAACTATGGCCGTAGCTTCACCATGGTTATGTTTTAAGAACAGTTGGCATTACTAATGCAACGCAACAGATGGAATTTCACCAAACATAACCAGACCGCGCCATAATGGGGGGAAAATGTCACAGTTGGTTTTTGGGGTATTTTAATAAGCTGTTTCCTCTATAGTACTTTCTAATCGAGGGATATTAGACGAGAAATGAGCTATCGTGCAAAAAAAGTAAAGCAAATTGCTGCCTGCTATTACAATACATATGTTTTTGAGCACATAATAACTGACTGATCTGCTGGCTCTTCTGATCTAAATCCACGTGGTTATCAACTGTGGGAAATCCTTAAATACAAAACACTATGCAACACTGTCCAAATACTTAAAATGGAGTAAGTTCTCCAATATTTTGGCCACACCAATGTGTTGATTATCCAATAATGTGTTCAAAAGATATCAGATAAGGGGACATATTTCGAACTCTTTTTATGATGAAAGGTAAGGACAAGATTTTCTATTTCGCATTATCAGCAGGCTTGTTCGCTGCTACTGCTCCAATTCGTACGACAGAGCGGCGTACTACCAGTCGCATCATACAAGAGAAACCCTGCACCAATGGTGATTAAAATAGCATAGTTCGCTCCTCAACTCACAAGTCTCCAGGTCCTGATCTTATTGTACAACCCTTATTACTTCATTTTCCCCGGAGTGCGCTAGTCCTGCTAACACAGATCTACAACGCTATTCTCCGCACTGCTCATATCCCTCTGCATGGAAGCATGCTACTGTTACACTTCTTCCTAAACCTGACAAAGCTAAAAATGATCCCTGCAGTTATCGTCCTATTAGTTTACTCTCCCTACTCTCCAAAATCTTCGAACGCCTCCGTCTGCCTCGCTTCTTCTCTCAGCTCGTACCACATATCCCTGATACCCAGTTTGGTTTTCGCCCTCTTCACTCCTGCTCTCAGCAGCTACATCGCGTCGTTGACACTATTCTTGATACCTATGAACGTCTATCTGTGTGCTTAGGATTGTTTCTGAATACGGAGAAAGCTTTTGATAAGGTTTAGCACAATGGTTTGTTATTCAAGCTCAAACCGCATCTCTCGGACACCTATTTTCGCCTTCTACAGTCGCATAATTGCACCTCTTCCGTCAAATATGACCGTGCCTTCTCCAAGGCCCTTCCTATATCCTCTGGTGTGCCGCAAGGAAGCGTACTAGGCCCTTTATTATATCTAGTATATACCTCCGATTTTCCTCGTCATCCTCAACTCACCATCGCTCACTTTGCCGATGACGTGGCGGCCCTGAGTGTGAACACTTGTGCTGTGACTGCTGTAATCAAATTGAATCCTGGTGCCAATGTTGGAGAGTGACTATGAACGCTCATAAGTCCAGAGTTGTGAAGTTCACTTACCAAAAGAACGTGACCCATCATCCCCTCTAACTGAATGGGACGGAGATACCCACAGCGACTTCCATAAGATACCTCGGCCTTATCTTGGACAGCCGGCTTACATGGGGTCTTCATCTCTGTAGTCTAGTGCAGAGGATTCGTCACCCTATCCGCGAGGTCTATAACCTTGTGTCCGGTTCCTCGCCCTTACCTTTGCGGTAAAGTGCCTGGTTTGTACTTCCTTAATTCGAACCATGTGGCAGTATAGCTGTGCCATTTGGGGTTCTGCAGCTCCGTCGCAGATGATCAGGATCCAGCGTGCACAGAATCGTTTTCTACGCCTCATGACCGGCGCTCCCTGGTACGTGCGCAACTCTACGCTGCATGCTGATATAGGTCTACCGGAGGTGATGTGTATCCTCCGCATCTGCTACAGTAGACTGCATTAATCCTGTCTGCGCCATCACAATCCTCTGCTCCGCAATATTTATCTTCCTTCTGAACCTCTACGACGAAGACTGAAGCGCCGTTGGCATTCTGATTTGTGACTGAACATTTAGCTCTATACAAATGCTTTTTTGTAACTGTTTTCCCTATTTCTGTGTAACATTATTGGGACTATCGCTGGATGGTACCCCAATTACAAGTTTCATTGTTGTTCTGTGTCTAACTTAGCTCAACTACATTGTACCTAATTGTACAGAAGAATTTCCCTTAAAAAATGGTAATTGAAGAGATGAGGATGGCGTTGAATGTGAAATGACTGCCAAGGGAAGCCTTAAACCTAAATGGACTTCAGAAGTCCATCGTTTAATTAGGAATGTCTCTTTTAGAATAGCTTCCCGACATATGGAAATGGTAGCTAGAGCTCCTCACAAGAAAGCCACGCGGCTGGACTTTCAGTAGTACGAATAGTACGAAAATAAGTGATAAACCCCTGCACTAATTAGCATTAATTATTAAAATAATTTAAAGCAAAGCTTACCTAAAAACAACGATGACTTACTTTGAAATTTAAAACTGCGGGAAAATTAAGGAACCCTGTGATATTTGAGGTCAGAAATTTGAATATTCTATATTTTATAGGGTTGAAATTAATAATTTGCAAACTTAAGGGTTTTTATGTTATAAACTACCACACAAAGTTCCAGCACAATCTGTTTTATTATTTTGAAGAAATTAATTATTTATGACACAAAAATACCTGAATATTCAAAACATTCCATGCGCATCAAAAACTAAAATATTACAACAGTTTTATTATTTTACAGGCTTATCATATAGTTTTATTATTTTATTGCTCGAGAAACACCACTACTCTCTGGCAGGAAGCAAAAAATAATTACTTTCAAAGTAATTTCTTTGCTTTTGTGGATATTGAAAATATATTTTTAGTGTATCTAATTTTTAAAGCTTAACAAATTTTTAGATATTGAAACCACAGACTGAAATTGAAGTCACATAAATGGAGCATATGCAGGAAAAATTCTAGAAGCATAGCACAAAATTTAATGCGCATGGAGTGTCTTAAAACGTGAAGTCCAGTAAAACTAATTTTTCTATACACGTGCATCATGATCATGAATAGATTACCTGTTTAGCCCAAAATTGCCTTGTTGCATATTTCACACCTTCCCGCTTTTGTCTAGTAGTGTCGATTCTCAGATTCATAGCTTAACCACTCCTTTCCACTGAATTTGGCTGTTTTTGAGCCTTTTTACTTTTTCTATTGGTCTACTGATAAGTACGGAAAGTATTGTATTCCACCCAAAAATTCGATGTCGAGATTTCACCGGAAATATATGTTTTGAGACCCCCTGAATAAAAAAAAAGCATGTTTAGAAAAACGTCCGTGTGTATGTCTGTGTGTCAGTTTGTATGTCAGTCTGTGGACAGCATAACTCAAAAACGAAAAGTCGGTTAAAAACCAAAGTTGGTATTTAAGTTTAATGTCTTTCAAGGATGTGACACGAAGATTTTGAAGAAAATAGCCCCACCCTAAACTACGTTTTACAAGGAAAATTTTTATTTTCTTGAAAATGGCTCTAACGATTTTTATTTAAAATGTCATATGTTTGAGATATTTTTATGGCAAATGAAATGCATATCTTGAATTTTCTGGCTATAGCCCCTGTAGTCGTATTTACTCAGGAGGACTTTTGCATAACTGGTAAACCGTTAGAGATAGACCAAATCATACTATACAAAAAATGTAGATCTTGCTAAAATACGCAACTTATGTCTCAATGAATTTTCTTGTAGGGTTAACCATTTCGGAGATATTCCTTGTTGTGTGTGTGAATTTTGAAAAACTTAAAACTTTCGTGAAATGGATCATCGTTGTTCATTTTTACTTTCTCTACTGGTAAGTAGGGGAAGTATTGTATTCCACCCAAAAATTCGATGTCGAGATTTCACCGGAAATATATGTTTTGAGACCCCCTGAATCCAAAAAAGCATTTTTAGAAAAAGGTCCGTGTGTGTGTCTGTGTGTCAGTCTGTGGACAGTATAGCTCAAAAACGAAAAGTCGGTTAAAAACCAAAGTTGGTATTTAAGTTTAACGTCTTTCAAGGATGCGACACGAAGATTTTGAAGAAAATAGCCCCTCCCTAAACTACCCTTTAAATGGAAAATATTTCGAAAATTTTGATTTTCTTGAAAATGGCTCTAACGATTTTGATTAAAATGTCATATGTTTGAGATATTTTTATGACAAATGAAATGTATATCTTGAATTTTCTGGCTATAGCCCCTGTAGTCGTATTTACTCTGGACGACTTTTGCATAACTGGTAAACTGTTAGAGATAGACCAAATTATACTATACAAATAATGTAGATCTTGCTAAAATACACAATTTATGTCTCAATAAATTTTCTTGTAGGGTGAACCATTTCGGAGATATTCCTTGTTATGTGTGTGAGTTTCGGAAAACTTAGAACTTTCGTGAAATGGATCATCGTTGTTCATTTTTTTATATGTTAAGTGTGCAAAGACAACAGAATCTCAAACACTTGACTATCGCACAAAGCCTACTGTATTCTAACATTCCCCTTGCCCTACAAGGAAATAAGCAATAAGATAATTTGTACAAATGTTTATCTTAACTAACACGAAGAAGATATAGGAATAAGAGTTTGTAAGAATGGTTAGTACAAGAGTAGAGAAAGTCATGTGAGTGCAACACATCAGATTTTTTTATATGTTAAGTGTGCCAAGAGAAGGGATTCTCAAAGATTTAAAAGATTTGACTATCGCACTAAGCCTACTGTATTCTAATATTTCTCTTGCACCTACAAGGAAATAAGCAATAAGATAATTTGTACAAATGTTTATCTCTAGTAACAAGAAGAAGATATAGGAATAAGAGTTTGTAAGAATGGTTAGTCAAGAGTAGAGAATGTCATGTGACTGCAAGACGTCAGATTTTTTGACCCATATTTTGTTCAAACACTGCCGAAACTTTAAGCAGAAAAGGAGCGTTTAAATGTAGCCTACGTGGCATTTAAAGCCTGCGTTAGACCTTTAAAAATCTGATGTGTTCCAGTCATATGACTTTCTCTACTCTTATACTAACCATTCTTACAAACTCTCATTCTACTGTCTTCTTCGTGTTAGTTGAGATAAACATTTTCAGAAATTATCTTAGGTATTACTCGTTTTCTTGCACGTGCAACGAGAATATGGGAGTACAGTAGGCTTTGAGCAATGGTTAAATCTTTTAAAGCTTTCAAATTCCGTTCTCTTTGCACGGTTAACATATAAAAAATGAATAACGATGTACTATTTGACGGAAGTATAGGTTCTCCAAAACTTACAGAAATAACGAGGAATATCTCCGAAATGAATCACTCTACAAAAAAATTTATTCCGACATAAAATGTGTGTTTTGGCAAGATCTACATTTCTTGTGCAGTAAAATTTGGTCTATCTCTTACGATTTACCAGTTAAGCAAAAGTCATCCGTAGTAAACAGGATTTCATGGGCTATAGCCATGAAATTCAAGGCATACATTTTATTTTTCATAAAAATATCTCAAACATGTGACATTTCAATCAAAATCGTTAGAGCCATTTTCAAGAAAATCAAAATTTTCGAAGCATTTTCCATGTAAAGGAACAATTTTCTTCAAAATCTTAGTGTGGCATCCTTGAAAGGTATTAAACTTTAATACCAACTTTGGTTTTTAACCGACTTTTCGTTTTTGAGTTATGCTGTCCACAGACTGACAGACTGACACAGACAGACGGAGACACACACGCGCGCGCGCGGACCTTTTTTCTAAAAATGCTTTTTAGATTCAAGGGGCCTCAAAACATATATTTCCGGTGAAATCTCGACATCGAATTTTTGGGTGGAATACAATACTTCCTCTACTTTACGTAGTAGAGGAAGTAAAAATGGCAGAATCTAAAGAATTTCACTACCAACCGATGACTGAAAGATTAGGGAACATTTGTGTACCTAAACGTAAAAATCATCAATCTGATAATTTTTCGGTCATTTTTCAGTCCCAGGGTCCCTTAAACAGCATTGTTAATCAATAGGTAAGGAAAGAATTGTATAATAGAAGTGTTCATATTTTAGCTTGAATGCATCGTACACAATAGCGTAGGTTACTAGGAAACGCTGTCTGTAGAAGCTTCTGTACAAGATAGTTATTACAAACGATGCTTGAATCTGATTGCGAGGGGAGCTGAAGGTGAAGGGTGATGTGTTAATAGCAGACTAGCTATGACAACAAGGTCGCCCGCTATGTTCCACGAACATATGGGATTCCATCAACACATCCTTACGTAATGAGCTGCCGTGCGAGCAGATTCTTCTTTCGGGCCTTCAGTACACAGTTTCACACTTTTAGGCGTCCAGATACAAACTGGAGAACCTTGGAGAAATCAAACAAAGTATACCCGAACGCCGACACTTCAGCTGTTTCTTTATATATCGATTTGGCCTGGTGTGGTGCAACCTTTAATGAACCTCATATTTCATGAGTTCAAAAGGTTCACTTCACGCAATACCAAAGTACCACACTGATATTTTCACAGAATGCAGATGTATGCATTATTAGTTAATTGATCCATTTACATAAAATCAGTTTTTAGATTCTCTACTGCACAATAGTAATTAGGGGAAGTGATGTATTTAACCCAAAAATTCGATGTCGAGAATTCACCGGAAATATGTTTTGAGACCCCCTAAATAAAAAAAGGCATTTTTGGAAAAAAGTCCGTGTGTATGTGTCTGCGTGTATATGTCTGTGAACAGCATAGCTCAAAAACGAAAAGCCGGTTAAAAAGCAAAGTTGGTATTTAAGTTTAATATATTTTAAGGATGTGACACGAATATTTTGAAGAAAACTCCTTCCCCTAAACTACCCTTTACATGGAAAATTTTTCGAAAATGTTGATTTCCTTGAAAATGGCTCTAGCGATTTTTATTAAAATGCCATAGGTATGAGATATTTTTATGCAAATGAAATGTACATCTTTAATTTTCTGGCTATAGCCCATGTAGTCCTATTTACTCTGGAGACTTTTGCATAACTGGTAAACCGTAAGAGATGAGCAAATGTTACTATACAAAATGTATATCTTGCTAAAACACACAATTTATGTCTGAATAAATTTTTTGTAGAGTGAACCATTTCGGAGATATTCCTGTTATTTGTGTGAGTTTTGCAATACTTGAACACTTTTCTCAAATGGAAGGTTGTTATTCACTTTTTTATCTCTTGGCCGTCCAAAGAGAACGGAATTTCGAAGCCTTCATATGCGATCAGCTTTAAAAGATTTGATCGCTCAAAGCCTACTGTATTCCCAAATTCCCCTTGTACCTGCAAGAAAATTAACACTAAGATAATTTCTTCAAATGTTTACCTCGACTAACAAGAAGATATAGGAATAAGGGTTTGTAAGAATAGCTAGTACAAGAGTAGAGAAAGTCATGTGAGTGCAACATATCAGAATTTTTAATAGGAAAGATGTAATTTTTTCTTAATTATGCCACCTTTTGATTAAAACTTATCAACAATGTATTTTTAAAAATAGCCAACCACATTATTGGCACCTAAGCAAATACTCAACCGTTTTGTTTTCCTAAAATTTAACTAATTTAACTGTTTTAAATAGTTTCTCCGAAAACAGATCATTTATATCACAAAATGCCACGCAAGAAAACCAAAACGGAGAAAGCAAACTTGTATATATTTACAAAGAAAGAAACCGCATAGCTTGAGCACACAGACGCTGATATGCTTGACAATTTGTAGAACAAACTTCCCATGGGCTAAAGTTTACCTCTCTACTCCGAAAGCTAAAAGTTGACCTGTTTGTTTGTGAAGGCTGCACAATTCACAATACGAAATGACAACCGCAGCACTATGTTTAAAACATGAGTGTTGTAGCTACAGTGATTACATATATGTCAAATTAAAGAGTAAATCCCAATTTAAAATACTGCACAAAAGCAAGAAATCTCTTTTAGGGGGTTGGGGCGTTTGTCTATTCTTAAGTGCATTCTGAATTTTATTTCTCTTTACATGAAATGTTTGCCGGATTAAAAATATTCTACATATTAAAAAGATCAACTATGGCAGACACAAAATTTAATGTCGGCTGAAACGTAACCACTTATTTTCTTTCCTGTGGTGCAAAGAAATTTTGTGTGTGCAAATTATATTTATATCACCGGCTTTATAGCGTGATTTCACAGTGTGTTTAACAATATAACACCCAAGGCCTGGTGAGCCCCTGATTGGATTTTGTGTTGATCACCCACCATTAAATTTTGTGTCAGCCATAAAGTAATGTACAGAACAATTGTAAAGTCCTCTTCTTACCGCTACACTTTAGAGAAATCATAACAGCTACTGCTAGACAAAGGCACGTCACAAGAAAAATGTATAGCACTTTAAAATACACAATTCGTGTCAATTTTTTTTTTCGTAGCGTTAGCCGTTTTCGAAATGTTTCACGTTTAATGTTTATGCTTTTCCAAGTACGTTGCTAGATGAACATGCTTGAACTTTCGTGACTTCTTTTTGCTTCCCATAGCAAGCGCCCGTTCTATTACCGAAACGTTTCTATTATGTGTTTTTGTAACTGAGCATTTATTACTTAGTTTGAGAACATTCCTAGGCAAAAACAAATCGTGAATAACATAACTTGAATAGAACACTTTTATATGAATTATATATGTATATATAATGGATAATGTGAATTTATCATGGGCAGAGGAAGTCGTATGAGTACATTTCAGATTGTCATACTGCTCTATACTCCACAACAGCTCATGCAGGGCCAACCTGCTGCCCAACCATTAGTAATGTGGGTATTTTATTTTTGTGCTACTCCTTATGCTATATTCATAAAGGCTGAAGTTTGCAATGCTCCGTCATCAAAACGATTTTTAAGTCTATTGGCAGTGAGCCAAACAAAGCTTCTTAGTAAATGCATATACTTGAAACATACCTCATCATGTAAAAACGTAATAAATATATTCTTTCAGGCAATGTTGTAAGCCAGCATTATGCATTACACATTTGTTAAATATGATTTATGTACGAGAACCAATCAAAAGCGCCAAGTGAGATAGAATAGAAACAATCGTGAAGCAAGGCAAAAAAATGTTAAGTCTCCAGGTATATTGGAATAAGCAAGGCTTGTTTAGCAAGTGTGTGTATAATTTTGAAAATTTCCAAACTCTTTAAAGTGATATAAAATAAAAATGCCAAGCCCAAAAATCAATTATGATACATTCGTGGAACTCAGAATACACGCATTAAAAGATAAAATATCCGTTTATAATTTTAGACCTAATATGTATTATTCAATAAGAAAAACAAATACGAAACCAATCAATTCAATGCTTTGAAGTCAAGTGAATTTTTTCCAAATGTAATTAAAACTATTTTTTGTTACTTGAGAATGTTTCAAGGCAAAGTTTATTAAAAGATTTTTAGATACAAATATATAACTTTTTATAAGAACCACTTAAAAGCAGAAAAAAAATCTGATTCGTTAGTAACAGCATTAAACATTGTCCTATTCCTGAAACATCTGATGTGTTGCACTCATATGACTTTCTCTACTCTTGTACTAACCATTCTTACAAATTCTTATTAGTATATCTTCTTCGTGTTAGTTGAGATAAAAATTCGCAGAAATTATCTTCTTGTGGGTACAAAGAAACTGTGGAAATAAAGAAGACTTTGGATCATAGTAAAATCTTCTAAAGCTTTCAAATTCCATTCTCTTTGCACGGTTAACATATAAAAAATTGAATAACGATGTTCCATTTGACAGAAGTGTAAGTTCTCCAAAACTCGCTCAAATAACAGGGCATATCTCCGAAATGGTTTACTCTATAAAAATGTATTTGGACGTAAATTGTGTATTTTAGCAAAATCTACATTTTTTGTATAGAAAGATTTGGTCTATCTCTTGCGGTTTACCAGTTATACAAAAGTCATCCAGAGTAAATAGGACCTCATGGGCTATAGCCAGAAAATTAAAAATATACATTTCATTTGTCATACAACTATCTTAAACATATGGCATATTAGTCAAAATCGTTA
This sequence comes from Tenodera sinensis, assembly GCA_030765045.1. Classification (NCBI taxonomy): domain Eukaryota; kingdom Metazoa; phylum Arthropoda; class Insecta; order Mantodea; family Mantidae; genus Tenodera; species Tenodera sinensis. Next base: position 179,470,200 of record CM060962.1, on the reverse strand, counting down.
GAAACATTTTCAAGAAAATAAAAATTTTCGAAAAATTTTCCATGTAAAGGGTAGTTTAGGATGGGGAAATTTTCTTCAAAATCTTCGTGTCGCATCCTTAAAAGACTTACCTACCATCTTTGGTTTTTAACTGACTTTTCGATTTTGAGTTATGCTGTCCACAGACTGACAGACACAGACAGAGGGAGACACACAAGCGCGCGCGCTGACCTTTTTCTAAAAATGCTTTTTTGGATTCAAGGGGCCTCAAATCTCGACAGCGAACCTTTGGGTGAGAATACAATACTTCATCTACTTTATTATACGTAGTAGAGAAAGTAAAAATATGTGCTTCGACTTGCGCTACTTCGCTCTTTGTGAAATAATGGAATCATCTCTAAATAGCCTTTTGCCAGCTTTACTGCACAGTGCTAACGTAAAAGTTGTAAAAAAGCCAGGAACAAGTGCGTTATTAGGTATACAACCCAGAATGTCTACAATAAACCACAAGCAGGCCTCTAGAACAAATAAATCATTTCAAACACCATAGATTTCACATTGCATTTAAAGATGTAAAAAACAAATTGGAAAATTTGAAAGTTTGTGTAAAATATTAAAAATTAATAGATATTATGGAAATTGGTCAGTGAAATTGAAATAACTTTATATTAATTGTTTTAACTCAGTCATAGCAGTTATTCTCAGTTTTAAAATAACATTGAAAAGATACTTTTTTTTTTTTTTTTTTTTTTTTTTTTTTTTTTTTTTGGTGCAGCGGGGATGACGAGACAAAAGACTTCCTCTTTGAAACCACTTCCTGTTCTTTATCTGTTTCAAACTTGTCTTTTAACGTCATTATACCTGACTCACAGCCACGACTACAGACGTATGCCAAGTCCATAACCACTATAGTAGACTCTTATCAGCCTCGGCATTCTTACCTCTCTTTGTTATTGCATGTATTGCACTTGGTCCGCTCGGCACTGGTTCCTCTGGTCTACGTATGCCTACAAAGGCAACATCTTGCGACCAAGAGGTTTTTGGCCTTTCAAAAGCCTCGATCTACACAAATACCTTTTTTAGCACAGTGGGCAAATGCTATTTAGACACACGACTTGTTAAAAGTTTTGATTGATCCTGAGAACAGCAATGTTTACATGCAGCAACAAAAGCTTTTGTAGTTGTGGCATGAAGTGCACCGCAGTTGCTTTCTCCAGGCACTTTCAACAACGTCTAAAACAACACATATTATATGTACAAATGAAGCTGTGGGATAATGGATCCCCCCACTGACACCACTAACAGTTGCAGGAAGTTGCAGCAATTGAATTTCTGAATGATCACAGTTCACATCCATGAACAGTTTTCTTATTACACATCCTCGAACGTAGACTACAATAATACAAGACAATAACGCAATAGAAATTGTAATTAAATATAGACTACTCTCTACGTACGTACATACGTGCATGCAAATAAAAAACTTGAACTTCAATGAATTTTCGGTAATCTGGTAAAGACCGTTGCAACATGGTGTGGCAATACACTTTCTGCTGCACTGTTTCTCACGCTGGACATGGTCTGGGAAACATTTCCAGAATTCCATACACACAGCGACTCAATTTTCACTTCAACATTGGAAGAGGATGTAATGGCGATTAAGCCAGTTTTTAACAGTTTGTTCATTCTAAATGTCAGTGTTCTACAGTCTAAGCATAGCATTGGCTCCTGCTGTCTGACACAAACCACCGAACAATACTTTTATTGGTCAAAATTAAATGATCTGGTTAAAATAAAGTGAAAACCGCCGATTAGCAGATATCGTACACATTTATCAGTGAATGCCGTCGTTACAATCAGTGTCTCATAAGTTTCATTGCTCAGAAACTGCTTTTAGGAATTTAAACTCTCCTTTTTTTTACTTTCTCTACTACGTATAGCAGAGGAAGTATTGTATTCCACCCAAAAATTCTATGTCGAAATTTCACCGGAAATATGTTTTGAGGCCCCCTGAATAAATAAAAAAAAAACATTTTTAGAAAAAGTCCGCGCGCGGGTGTGTGTGTGTGTGTGTGTGTGTGTGTGTGTGTGTGTGTGTGTGTGTGTGTGTGTCAGTCTGTGGACAGTATAACTCAAAAACGAAAAGTCGGTTAAAAACCAAAGTTGGTATTTAAGTTTAATGTCTTTCAAGAATGCGGCATGAAGATTTTGAAGAAAATTGCTTCACTCTAAACTACCCTTTACATGGAAAAATTTTCGAAAATTTTGATTTTTTTGAAAATGGCTATTTGATTAAATGCCGTATGTTTGAGATATTTTTATGACAAACGAACTGTAGATCTTGAATTTTCTGGCTATAGCCCCTGTAGTCGTATTTACTGTGGACGACTTTTGCATAACTGGTAAACCGTTAGAGATAGACGAAATCATACTGTACAAAAAATGTACATCTTGCTAAAATACACAACTTATGTCCAAATGAATTTTCTTCTAGGGTTAACCATTTCGGAGATATTCCTTGTTATTTGGGTGAGTTTTGGAGAACTTATACTTCTGTCAAATGAAACCTTCTTCAACTTTTTATATGTTAACCGTGCAAAGAGAACGGAGTTTGGAAGCTTTAAAAGATTTGACTATCGCTCAAAGCCTACTGTATTCTCATATTTCTCACAAGGAAATAAGCAATAAAATAATGTCTCCACATGTCTATCTCAACTAACACGAAGATATAGGAATAAGGGTTTGTAAGAATGGTCAAAACAAGAGTTGAGAAAGACATGTGAGTGCAACACATCAGATTTTTATATCTTCTGTATATCCGGGGCCCTAATGACCAAGTTGTCGACGTGCCCTTAAACCCGACACATTCACTCACTCTTCTGTATATTCAGGAAACACGTACCTACTCTAACCAGCCAAGTCGTTCATCACCAGGAGAGAAAAAGTGCATCTTTTCTGGATTTCTTATGTGATTGTGATGTGAAATCCTGCTGACGTCAAGAAGAGCAAACCATCGTGAAATATTTTGCATGTCTGTTATTGTGCGCCAGAAGATGAGGAAACCTCTGGTCTGGAGTACACTTGTGGGTTATCTTTCAAGAATTTTAACACGGAAATCAGTTCACTACTAAACATCTCTTTTGCTTGTTTTACGTTCTTTTTTTTTTTTTTTTTTTTTGGGGGGGGGGGGATTTGTTGGGTATACATTTTTCTCGACAAAAACGGTACTGGTGTGATTATTTGTAGCTCCTGCGTTTCGTACAATTTTTTTGCATACCCTCTTGAAATAATTTCATTTCCATCAAACAAGTCTTTCTAAGAAAAGAAATCTAACATTCTTTTTATAATATGACACTGGTCAAATGCTAGGAAAACAGAACGTCTTGAGTCCTCTGGACGTGTTACATCCGTTACCGAGCGGGATGGCTCAGGTGGTAACGTCTGTGGCCCGCATTCGGGAGGTGGCGGGTTCGATCCCCCTGGCCGCGCACTCTGATATAGGTTTTGCCGTGGTTTCCCCATATCACTTAGGCGAATGCTGGAGTGCACTATTTCATACCTCGGTTTCCTTTCCATCATTTCCTTACAGTCCATTTCCTTATCATCTTTCAAGTGGTGCAAGTTCCGGGCGTGTAGTGTGGGCAGTGTCGGGCAGATGGCGTGGATGATTACGCATGGTAACTGCCGTTCTCGGCGCTGGGTGGCGTCTGGTGGCCCTTGTCGTCCATTGGGGGGGGGGGGGGGGGCGTTTCGTACGATACGGCTCCGGACTCGCGGTGTGATGCTGGCTGCTTGGCGGGGCCTAGCGCCGGGATGAAGACATCTCAGCACTGGTTAGGGGCCTGTCTAGCTGCGGGTCTGGCAGCACCCCTTCGGTTCCCTCATTCATACTTGCCTCCTGGAGGAAGGTAGCCACAATAGACCTGTGTAGGTTGCAGTGAGCGAAGTGTCCCCCTCTGTGCCTGTACCCTTTACATCCGTTACCAATACCTTTTTACCAGACAGTTTTCTCGTCACTGAAACATTGATTTTATGATTATGTCACTAAACGAAGGACAATGAAGCCACATTCTTCAATGTGATGAATAATAGATAAAGACAGCGTATGTAATTATTGAGAACCAGTAGCCGTGTAGTAAAAGAGTAGTCTGGAGGTAATGTGTACTTTGCAGACACATCACAAATCATGAAGTATAACAGGCAATTTGTTAGTCTTGGTAAATTCCCCTTTTCATTATTTTGATCGATTGCCTTTTGACTCTTCAGTGTTAAGATGATCACATTCACCGAAATATGCATCTAATTTTGTGTCATACTGAAGGTGTTGCTTTGTTGCATTTCATCCACAACTAAACTGTACAGCAACTCAGCTTTGTTCAAGGTACTAGCTTCTGTACTTAGCCTAACTTTTATCAATGGGGTGCGCCCTGTCTCCAACAAAACTTCCCCAACAAAACGCGAGAGAGTACGAATACTAAGAAGATCTCACACATCACTTGTTGCAAATTTGTAGCTCTTAGGCAAGAAATATTGCCAGAGAACACATTGTTTTGTTATTTTTTCGTTCCAAGGTGGCGTCTTTTTGCTAAAACCCAATGTTTTGTCTAGTACTAAATGCATTTTATTTGGATATTTCTTTTCTGACACTAATTTTTCCCTACTTAGTTTGATAATTTCTCTGCTGTGATCTGGACTCAAGTAAGTTTGCTATTTACACTCCAAAGTTTGATTTTAATGTTTTTTTTCTCCCCTAAACCATTCAATTTAGCAGCAATATCCTCGTCTGTCTGAACAGCTACTGAAATATTAAAACGGTCTGTCTCGACGGTTATGCAACATTCACTTATGGGTTGGCACTTATTTTTCGTTTCTTAGTTTTGTTTTCTAGCAAAGTGTGCTTTAGAATGTTTCGCCATGGTTTTATAACTACTGGTACTTTATGTGTAGGATAATTTGAGAAGTTACTTGGCGTGTTATTACGTTTTAAAACTCTTACCTTTCAAATTTGGTACGTAGTCTCGTGCTGTAAAGTGTTTGCTACAGATCAATGACGAATTTGAATTTGGGTTATCCAAGTACCACTATAGTAGCAGACAATGGCCAAGTCATCTTACATGGTTGACCATTGCTTAAGTAGCAATGAGTGGATGTCCAGGTGCGTGGCAGTGTGACCAGTGTGAACCAATTAAGTATTTTCTTGCCACAATTATTGGGGCGGTGAAGTCCTGAGAGGGCAGCTCTGTGCCTTTTTCGCTGGAATAAAGGCTGTGTTTAGAATGGCAGCCCAGACACCACAATTTCCCAGTTCACTCTTCCCTAGTAGAACTTACTCTCAACCTCATCTCGCAGGTAAAGCCGTGTTACGGCTAGGTACTGTGGTAACGACACCCGAGCGGGGGGACAGTCCCCGTTCGACTCGAACCTCCTCTGGGCCTCTCAGGTTTTGTTAAAACAAGGTAAATTCCTATAATAGTTATCAAAAGCAACAATTAAACACTTATTATAAGCATAAAACTATTAAAGAATAGTTGTATTACTCCCTTGTCCAGTTAAGCGAACCCATAACTGAAATTTGGCAAAAATGTTAAAAAAAATTAAAAAATTAGTTCTTACATGCAAACAATAACTCAAACCTATTGCTACAATTACATACGATGCTTTAGCTCTCAGAGTTCTGAAGCTTCAACACGTTACCATTTAAATGTCCAAGAGCGCACCACCTAATAGCCTGTATTTACTTCCAATGACTTTGATTTCTCTTACGTTTTTGCTCATTAAATGTTCCATACGATCCAGTTTGAATTAATATTGTTCAGATTTTCAGCAGAAACTCAGAGAATGAACTTAAAAACTGTATTATGATTTTTGCTACACTTTTAAATTGCTAAAGATATGGCATAATTAATTCTACCACCGAGGACAAATTGTTACTATATTTATATTTAAAGAATTGCTTTTTTAAACAACCAGATGATTGAAAGCATTCCTATGTGCCAATTTTGTGCGTTACTATTTAAATAGTGTGGTAGTACTTTAAATTTGTTCAAAACTACGACGTGTATCCTTTCCAACACTTGATTAATTAGCACAATAAAAGTAAATAATGTGACGCCGGCCGCGGCGCATAACAAAGGCCGGGCTGCCCCACCTCACTGGGGGTTCGTGCATCAAAGACGCTCAACGTCAGACTGCCTCGCGCAACTATTATGAACATGTGGCAACAATCAAAGCGACAAATCAAAGGGGTTTTCGACATTATTCGAGAAGTGTCCGGCAGTCGGCTTACTGTTAGAAGTTCGAGAAAACAACGTCTTACGTCATCCTCGCTGTAAAAGGAGGCGAGACAACGAGCAGTGTTAGTTGCAGACATGAGTCAGTCAGTTTTACTTTTTGTATGTATGTGTGTCAGCTGCGTACGGTCGCGTCAAAAGGAAGATAGCAAAACAGTTAATGAGTGTTGTGCGACTGTATCGTCAAAGTCAGCTGTTTGAGAAACAGAGAAAGTGAAGAAAGACATAAAGAAGTTAGTTAAGGTTACAAGAAGAAAACTATGTATTTGTGCAAAAGTCTTAGCAGGAAAATAAAATGAGAAAAAAGTAACTGGACTGTATTTTGTCGTTTTGTCACAATAATTTTTTTTTCTCAAAAGCTGTTAGTAAAGGTGCCCTTTTATATCACCATTAATCTTCAAGAAACATCAATCTTTTAACTCTGAGATAACAACTACAACATTAATACAATTTAACACAAAGCAGAACTGAAAAAACATGTGAATTAAAACAGCACTACTGCAAGTCATAGAACGAAATTACTTAGTAGCCTAACAACTATGTGGTGCAAATTACTGTAGCAAGATGCCTCGTAGAATCAACCATCCGTCGAAGCACCGAACAGAAACACTTTTGTCGAAAGGAAAAGACGCCTTCTCGCCAAGTAAGCAATAAAGGTGAAAAAATAACATAGCTTATTCTGGAATGGCTCTGAAGAAAAAACCGTCCAGTAAGCAATAAAAGATCGCATTTCCAAAATAATACTCCATTGCAAGACTTAAAATATCGTAGCGTTGTAAGGATGCAAAAGGATCTAGCAATATAGCTATAGCGTCACAGAATCATAAACAGAAACCCCATTCATACTATGAATATTATGACACCGACCGAGCGCGGCGGTGCACAACAAAAGAAGCTCGGGGCTTGGCTGCCCCACTCCACTTGCGGTACGTGCGTCAAAGCTGCCTAGCGCTACTGTTTGCGAGCACGTGACAACAATCAGACCGACAGGTCAAAGGGATTTTGGAGATTGTTCGAGAAGCGTCCGCCGGCCGGCGTATTTGTAGAGATTCCAGAAACGGTGAAGTTCGTGAACTGCCCTTATTGCGTCATTCTTGCCATATAAGGAGGCGAGGCGACGAGAGCAGTCAGTTTTTAGTAGTAGAGTAGTAGTTGGTACAGACATGAGTCGTCGCAGCAGTTTTTAGTTTGTGTATGTCAGCTGTGTGTGTACGCTTGTGTCGAAAGGCAGATAGCGAAGCAGTTAATGAGTGTCAAGTGATTGTATCGTCGAAGTCACCTGTTTGAGAGACAGAGAAAGTGAAGGGCAGAAAGGAGTGAGTCAAGTTTACGAGAGGAAACAGTTGTGAGTTATATCACGAAGGACTGAGGACTGAGTTAACGTCAGTAAAAGAGAACTGTGATGTGTATTCAGTTAGAAGAAAATAGAACGATAAAAAATACCTGGACAAGAATCTTGTCATTGTCAAAATATTCACTGTTAGCTGTGAAAATAAAATACTAAAGAATTCGTTAAATCAATTTTAGGAATAGCTGGCCCAGTAGCTCAGTCGGTAGAGCACCTACCTGCTGTGCGAGGAGTCCCGGCTAGGGAGTGGTAATTTACCTTTATCCAAGATTATTCTTGTCCTTTCCAGGGTTTGCAAGTATGAATATGTGTATGATCTAATGTTTAGAAGACCCAAAATCCATTGTATACCAGTTAATACCATTGCCCATATGACCGTTGAAGTTAAGGAGGAATAACAAAAAATGTATAAATACATCAGTAGCTTGCTTTAAGACAGTCGTCACATTCCTGTTTGCTTGGCATTGCACAGAATGTTGAACAGGGTCGAAAAATGACGAAACGTCACGTCATCAATGAAGTGATATTAAAGAGATTTATTAAGCTGTCATCGGTTACTATGCGTTTGCGTAGCATAGAAACCGGCACCTTTAAATAATATTTCCTCACTTCTAGTGACTAAGCCATTACATCAATCAGAGGAGGAAACTTCAATATGGTAGGTAGCCTGAGGCTCCGCGTGCATGTATACGAGCATTGCCGCAGCGTGGTGACATAACCATTGGATTAATAACCACAGATGTTAATGGTACCCAAATATTTCTCAGACTAAATAAAGAAATTCGTTTGCGATACTGCAAAAAATAAAACCTACAATATACTTGTTTATTGCGTCATTGTCTCTACTGGAATTATTAATACGGTTCGTTATAACAGCTACCTACTGCTTGAATCAAATCAACTGTCAAATTCAAGTTGCTCTTTACTTGACAGTGCAATTTTTGCCATAAATCATTGTCATCCTAAATGATTCAGCATTTGTGTGCACTAGTATGAAGCAAAGTAGATGACGCTAATGTGATAAGCGTCACACAAATAGACACAAAGGGGAAGTGGTTTACACGGGGGAATACGGTGCCGTATCTGCAGCAAATTGTGTTAAAATTGATTTAATGCTCGGCATCATTATAACCGGGGGTACTGCAGTAAAGTAAAACGCTCATAAGCATTTTAACACTTGTGTGTGTGTGTGTGTGTGTGTGTGTGTGTGTGTGTGTGTGTGTGTGTGTGTGTGTGTGTGTGTGTGTGTGTGTTTCAAGTTTAAATAATTTTGTTCGAAGAGAACTAAACTCTTATACAAACTATTCTTGCAAATGCTTATTTCTCTATTACATTTTAATCGACGTAAACATTTTCAGAAATGATCCTATTGCTAATTTTCTTGTAGGGTGCAAGGGGAATATGGGAATACAGTAGACTTTAAGTGATACTGAAATGTTTTAAGAGCTGGTTGCTGTGCGATGCCTTTGAAATTCGGTTCTCTTTGCAAGGCCAAGAGATAAGAAAACGAATAACGTATTCCTATTTGAGAAAAGTATAGGTATTGGAAAATTCAAACAGATAATAAACAATATTTCGGAAATGGTTTACTCAAAAGAAAAGAAAAAAGGTATTTGACACAAACTGTGTTTTAAGGAGATCCACATTTTTATTTAGTAAACTTTTGTCTGTCTCTTACACTTATGCAAGAATCATCCGTAATGAAGTCTTGTGAGGACATCCCCAGAACATTCAAGCCATGACTTAGAAACTGCCATGGAATCGCCTGTTTGTGTCCGTCAGTGGGTACTGACTGTCTGCTTGTGATTTTACATTCACAGGCACCAACTCCGACTGAAGATCGAAGGTGGGGAAGCAGCAGCTAACTACCTAAGCGTCTCCAAAGAGACAAGGTTTGACATCGTTGGGCTAAAGCAGCTGCCTCAATTTCCAAGTAAGCAAGCCCTCATTAATAAAATGTTAAAAAGTTAAAATAGTATGGTTCAAAATACGAGGACAGGGATGATGGCAGCAGCTAATGTGAAATAATTCACATCAAAATGTATGTTTATAACAATTGCATTCGTTGTAGTAAATGTATTTTTATTAATATTTTCATTTAGGTTGATATCCCATCCAAAATTTAAAATCAATATAACAATCGATGCTATAAAGAGTACCTAAAATGCATATTTTTATCCTACATATGTTTCTCACAATGATGAGTAATAATCAAAAAATATAAATTTGCTTGAAGTAATGGTGAAATCGAAGCTTTAATACAATACCAATTGTCTTCCAATCTACCGACATTTTTCTTCCTCGCTTCCTAAAAGTTGTTCTTTACAGGTTGGCAGCACTGGTTTGCGACAAACTGATGGACATTAAACCACACGGCCAAGAACAATAGTAGAAACAACGCTAAAGGAAATCTCACAGTACCTCGCGCCTACGTCACATTGTTTATCGTTATACGAAGCCTTGACCATTTTATTGGTTGTTTTAGTCCACGGTGTAAGGATGAGCCACTCCTTTGCTAAATAACTTTAACCAATAACCAAAATAATGGACACAAAATGGCATAGATTCGAAATAGATGTTAACGCTTTTGATTGTATTGGCTAAAAGAGAAAGAGGTAGTGGGTGCATTCAGTTTGCCATGCAGACCTCTCATTATGATTGGTACCCATTCTTTAGTGCAGGACATGCCTTTGAAGCGGCTAAAATCTAAGGGGAAACCTTGATGAGCAGCCAGGTTAGCGAAATGTATAATATGTATGGGTGAGAAGATTTCCTGGGGGTGCAAATTAAAGCTTGAATGGTATTCATTAAATACATAGCAAGGCAGGACTTTATAAGATACAAGTCAATAGAATTGTATTCTAGTGATAATATCAATGCTTATTGCTGCATAGAAACAAATTTAAATAAACAAATAAATAAAATATATTTTCCCTCTAACAAATTATGATTCGTTAATTTACCTTTACTAACCTATTGCTGATCATAGGGATACAACAGGACTATAGACAAAAATATAACAATTTTATTGCCATAATATGTATCATTATATTCATGTAAACCATTTAGTAAATAGATTTGTTTCCAGTCTCTAAACATGGTTAGTCACTTATAACTAAAGAGTAATTTATTTTCACAAATACATCACATACGAGTAAATCATAAATCATATATATCAGAAACATATATAATATATCAATATTCCTCTAGTTCTGCTAAGCGACACTGGGAGTGAAATTTGAAAGTTCCACATTTTTTATAGATTTTTCTAAAATTTTTACTGTGTTTGTATTTGTATGAGAATATATTTCATATATTTCATTAAAATTGGATAATTCGTTTAGAATATTATTTTGTGAATTTAATAGGCACATTTTCAAAATAGAGCTCGCGTCTATTGACTTTTCAAAATTCATTTATATTGGCAGAACTGATACTCTAAAACATGGGTAACAATTGTATGAAGAGATATTTCAAATACGTTTGCTGATTATGCTGTACATATTTTTTTTTAATGACAAAGAAAATTTAATCTTAAAAATTATTGATTTTTTCATACAAAAAAAAAGTTTTTGGAATTCATGTTAATGATAACATCAATATTGAATCATAGTTTTGTTTAGCTGCTATTTATGAATACTTTTGGAAATTTTCATTGAATTTGAAGCAAAACTCAGGCGCGACCTTCTTTTGGAATGTGCAGAAATGTAGTTTTGAGAAAAACAGGCTTTTATATAGGAGCATCCTGTGTACGTTAAGGGAAGAGCACTATTTGAAAGGGCCGTAATGGCCACATGGAGTGGGGGATATGAAAAATGTTAGCTGATCCAAATGCACCGGTGTTCCAGGAACATTTTAAGGTAAAAAAACAATTTTCGACTTTTTGACAATTTTGACCAAAATTTCACTCCCAGTGTCCCTTTATTGCTGTCTTCAATTGGTTTCAATTAGGGGTTTTAAGCGCCTATATAATGTACCTAAGCCTTCCTGGCTAGCATTCATACATGACAAGTTGTGTGTGTATGTGTGTGTGTGTGTGTGTGTGTGTGTGTGAGAGAGAGAGAGAGAGAGAGGGAGAGAGAGAGAGAGAGAGAGATTGTAAACATGTATCACTGGATCGTTTTCAGAAAAAGCAAAGGCATCAACCTCCCCTCTTTCCCCCCTTATTGCTGTGTTATCAAACTACTACGCTCTGTGGTAGATAAGGTGAAGAACACGCCTCAAAAGACCCCAGGAAACGATACAATCCGCCGAAGATTTGGCGTTCTTTGTACTGTTCAATAATACAAATTCCAGTAAATTCCCCACTTTCTAAATGGAGAAAGTGCCACAGCTGTAGAAGTGCTTGCAGCAGTTTATCTTCCGTGCACATAACACTTGCATTGCTGTTATTTCGTGAAGGAGCATCAATGTTAGAGCTTCCTTTCTGACCTTGATATCAGCCAATGCCTTAATTACTTCAGAAGAAAAACAGATGATACGGGGGCAATGTCTTCCAGGGACTCCTGGATAAGATTGCCTACTACCCACGCTATTACTGGCTAAGGGTGTAGCAATTCGGGGAAGTCAAACTATTGTCTGCATACAGGGAATCCTAACACGTCCTTGACCTTGTTACGAGAACCTGAGTTCAGGGACACAAGAGTAGAGGAAGGAAGGAAAGTCCCTGACGTCATCACTAGCACACCGTGACCAACACGCGAGTAGTGCGAAAACCCCGCGATTTACGTCAGAAATGTGCAGCTTTCTCCAGGTGCTCCAGACTACGAGGGAAAACCCCATTGTGTCCGATGCTCGTGAGGTAATAACACCTGAAATATCAATTTCAGCAATACGGGAGCTAATAAAAGCACATGACAAACCTGTTTACTTAACCACCGTGACGGTAAAATGCTCTGGGATCTACCGATGTTCCGTTGCCAATCAGAAGGCGTGGAGGGATCATGTTATTTACTATTCATCTCAAGCGGAACCCGCGGCATTACCTTCTTATTCTTATTCTTCAGCTCCCCCTCCTTCTTCTCTTCTATCTTCAGATGTGTTGTTTTGAAACTCGTCTTTCAAAACTCTTTCTGGGACGTTAATACAAGTAAAAATCTGATGCGTTGCACTCACATGACTTTCTCTACTCTTGTACTAACCATTCTTACAAACTCTTATTCCTATATCTTCTTCGTATTAGTTAAGATAAACATTTGTACAAATTATCTTATTGTTTGTTTCCTTGTAGGTGCAAGGGGAATATTAGAATACAGTAGGCTTTGAGCGACAGTCAAATTTACTTCAACATAAGTTGTGCGTTTTAGCGAGATCTACATTTTTTGTATAGTACGATT